>CM035426.1:96408200-96810700 GCA_020310875.1 Ceratopteris richardii
GCTGAATGAGTTGTTCCAAGTTCTTCAATCATCTTCATCCATGCGGGGGTTGGAAGTTCGAAAGTCATCTGGCCTTCAGCTGTGACTCGTCCGCCTGGGATGGGTTGGGGTTCTTATGCTTCTTCAAAAGTTTCCTCCACCAGAATAGTCACTGTTTCTTCCTCGGTTGGTATTTCCGGTGGGGATTCTGGTCTGGGGGGTGCTTCATATACTGCTATCTGTGATTGAAGAGTTACTACCTAGGCCCATAATGCGTTGAGTTCCTCGATGATTTCAGGAGATGGGTCTGCAGGTGTTGGTTGTCCTTGTGGTACAGGTGCTCTTAACTGCAATATCTTGTGTTCTTCTTTGAGCTTCTAGAATTCCTCGTTCATGTTGTCGTATTCATCTAGCAATCTGACATGATCATCTAGTAACATTTTCATAGATTTTGAAGGAATAGCTTTAAAGCGACTGGGGCTCAATGGTTGGTCTGGTTGATCTAGAGCAGCTTCTAAATTCTCTTTGTTCTGTTCCTGTAGACGTTGATTTTCTTCTTTAGCTGCTGTTAAGTGTTGTCTCAGTAATCCCATGTTTCTCATAAGCGTTGCATTCCAAATAGTCTGGGCCCTTAACAAGTTATCGATATCTATGACGGCCTCTTTGGTTTTTTCTTCACTTTCTAGTTCCAGTTTATGATAAGCCTCTCGTAGCTCTTGGTAGCGGGTGTTTAGTGAGGCATTCGCGATGGATAGTGAATTGAGCTATGATTGTAAATCATGCGTTGTCTGCTGCAACATCCGATAATTATTGCCAAGAGATGCAAATTCATCTCTCACTTGAGTCATGCATGTGAACATCTGACAAAATGCAGTGTCTATAGTGGGTGATAATATTAATGGTGTGCTAAATGAAGATGCGGTGGGTGTGGGTATTGATACAAGGGGTAAGGGAAATGGGGAGGGAAATGTGGATGCAGTGGTGATTGTGGAAAACATTGGGCTGCTTAAATATGGTGATATCATAAAGGAAGTGAGCGGTGGTGCAGTGGCCGTGATATATCCATGTCACTGGATGTGGTATCAAGTGCGGTGATTGTGAATAGTGGGGTGACAGTTTAGGTGTGTGCGTGGGTGTAAATACAAGGTTTACAAAAGTGATAGAATAATTTACAGAGGGGTTCTTTTGGACTGCTTGGTGGAAAGGGGAAAGAGGAATTACGGTGGGTCGAGGGGGTGAGACTGGGGAGAAGGTTAATGGAGGTGGGAATGGGAAAATGTGTCTTGGAGGTGTGGGGAAGGACGGGAAGGATGGAGGGAAAATTGGACTGGATAGAAAGGTGGATGTCCGAGGAGGAAAACTAGGTTGGGTGGGTGCGGGAATTGTGGGATGAATGGAAGTAAGGAAGGCTTCTGCTACAACGCTATCCAAAGATGTGGATGGTCTGGGAGAAGTAGGGTGTATGGGTGAGACTGGATAGATGGGAGGTGGAAGAGGAGTGGTTAGGGTGGTAGGTACTTCGGTTACAGTGGTGGTATGTACAGTAGTAGTGTGGGGTGAGGAGTCGATGACAATGGTGTCTCCTGCCAATGACCCTTCAGGGATGAGACGTGCTTCCCAGGCCTATTCTGAAGATTGGTCATCTGTGGGTACACGAATGTACTGACCTGGCTTTGATAATAATCGTACTCTTTGGGGGTCAAATTTTGGTAGCGGTTTCCTCTGCAAATATCTTAATGCTTCATTAGATCCCACTGATTTAACAAGTTCCCTGAAGCCTTTAATGTATACTTCTTCGAAACCTCCTGAGACTAGTATGAAAATTAATCATGATCCCATTAAAGTGAGACCGCAATCCCTTTCCATAACCGATGTGTAACCCGTGTAGCCAAGTGTTGTGATGTGGTTTATGGAATGATTGTTGCAAAAACTAATGCAAGTCTCTAGACACCTACGTGCTTCAGATGATGCATACATTTCTTGATGAGATGTTATTACAAGTGATGTTGGGTTATAGTGAGTGGATTTGTACAAGGTTTAGGTGTAGGTGAATTATTACAAGGGTCTTGTTTAGTCGGGATGGCAGTAATGTTAGATAAGGGGGTCGGAGAAGTCATTTGGATACGTTTCGGTATCCACTTCCTAAGAGTTTCTGAGCGGGTGGAATGTTTCTGCTGAGGGATAAAAGGTGATATCGGATGTGGTGGTCTTGAAGGTGAAGAGATTTCTGAGGGTTATATATTACATGGCTTGAGGGTTGAGCTATAATACATTGTTTGGGTACCCAAATCTGCCTGGGTGTGGGTCGATTTGTAAGGTACTTCTTGGCGATCCAAATTTGTCGAATGTTCATACTCGTAGAAGAAGGTCGAGGAGATGTTGAATATTGCTTCTAATTCAACCGTAACTTCTTCTTATCCTTGTCTACATTGTTGAAATCTGTCTGTGGTTTATGTCCTTTTGGCACCCATATTTGTCTCGTGCCTCTTGCTTTGTGATGCTGATACTGCTTTCCTCTTTGTGTCGTCTGATATTGTCGTCGGTCTGGGTTCCTCCAGTGTGGTTGACTCCTTTGTGGTTTAGGTTGAGAGGTCGGATGGACACTCTACTTTGGAAAAGAAGGGAGGTCCAACACTTGCAAAACCTGCCCATTAGGAAGTGCTCCGTTTTGTACTATTAATCTAGGCCAGTCTGCAGTAAGTGTGGAAGGATGGGCACTGCAGGGTGTTTTGCCCATGTGGCTGCTGATGCAGTCCACCTGATCGCTGATTGTCCCCATTTGACCGCTGTTGGATGACCGGGGGAAAATCTCCTGAAAATCTTTTGTCTGGCCCCTATCCATCGGCAAGCTCTCATGGGTTGACTTTGGAATGAGCGTGCTTAGCCGAGGGATCTGACCAAAGATCTTTCGGTCCTCCGTCATGAGCGTTTCATAGGGTCTAGGGTTACATACCTCAGGCGGAGTGTTGTTAGGGAAGTCAAGTGGTATCACTCGCTTATGATCTAAGGTTCCAATTTGTAAGGAGCCTTGTCTAAGATTTAGGTCCACTGACTGATTGTATAGCCAATCTTGGCCAAGGATTAGGGGTTGTATCAGGTCCTCGTCATGGCACACTAGTAGCTTCGCTGTCATGGTCACTTCGTTTATGAGGATAGGAAGGCCCACCTCACCCATGCAAGGGGTTTCCATGCCTCCTAGCCCTATGAGGTATGCCTCAACTGGCCGCATTTCTATTCCTGAGTCCTTATAGTGGGACCATCTAATCGCACTAGTTGCAGCTCTTGAGTCAATTAAAGCCCGGAGCTCTTAGCAAGGGATGCCATGCTCTAGCCTGTCTGTAATGAATGGTCTCCTGTCTACTATGCTAGGATGAGTACTTGACTTTGCTTGACACATGGCCATGGGGTATCTGGGTGTTGTTTCCAGATGGTTATGATGTTCTCTCCCTAGTCCTTGTCTTCTTAACTTCATGCGCTTAATGCGTTCTATAGCTTCTGCCTGAGCTTCAGCTCGTATCCTATTTTCCTCCTCCTTACGCTTCTTTGCCAACGTGAGTCGTCTAAGCATATCCTCAGTAAGAGGTTCCTGATATAACTTGACTCTACAGCCACTAATGTAATTAGGCATTATGTCTCCTTCAAGGGTGGCTAATTGTACTGCTCCACTTGTTGAGAGTCTGTTAATGATCATAGGTCCATAACCTCGCTTTTCTAACTTCCGTGCATGTTGTTTCAGTGTATATACTAGGACTAAATCTCCTTCTTTTAAGCCTTTATCTTTCACATGTGCATCAAAATATGCTTTCTGTCGCTTCTTTGCTGCATAAATTCCTGCTACTGCTTTCAGCCCGGTTTCTCCTAATCGTTCCAAGTCCATTATTCTTGCAAATAATTCATGGCCGGTCCACTGATGTTCTTGTGCAACCTTAAGGGTCAGTATCAAGAAGTCCAAAGGAAGCACAACATTCTGACCAAAAACCATATGAAAGGGAGTTGCATTGAGTACGGTCTTGTAGGCCACTCGATATGCCCAAACAGCGTGGTGTAACTATTTGTCCCAATCTGAATGTTTGTTGTTCACGAGTTTCGTCAGTACGTTACAAAGGATCTTGTTAGTACTTTCTGCTTGACCATTGGCCTGAGGATGATATGGTGTGAATTTCTTGTGAATCACCATAAAATCTTGTTACAAATATTCAATGACCTGATTTAGAAAGTGAGTTCCTCGATCGCTCACTAACTCTATAGGCAATCCATATCTTGTAAAGACGTTTTCAAATAAGAATTTTGCAGTCGTGTGTGCATCATTCTTTTTAGTGGCCTTTGCCTCTACCCATTTGGTAAGATAATATGTCGTGACAATAATGTATTCCGCATGTGTACCTTTTGCAGGGGGGTTGATGGGTCCTACGAAGTCTATACCCCACTTAGAAAATGCACGTCCTCCCATCATGGGTTTCAATGGCATTTCATCTCTACGAGTTGGAAACTGAGTTCTCTGGCACACATCACATCTCTTAACATAGGTATGTGCATGCATGTGAAGAGTGGGCCACCATAATCCTGCAAATAGTATGGCTTTGATGATCCTATCGGGGCCAAAATGACCTCCTGCAACACCTTGGTGTGCAGTCTCTATTACGCTCAAATAATCGCTTTCATGAACACATTGTCTTAAGTATCCATCTCGTCCTCGTTTGTATACAATAGATTGTCGCCAATAAGTGAATAGTATTGAGCTTCCTGCTCTAGACTGCGTTGTCGTGCTAAGGTCATTCCTTGAGGGAATGTTTTCGTCCTCAAGTATGTCACTAAAGGTTCACTCCATTCTGGTGTGAGAGACACGTGATATAATGTCGCATGTTCTACAAGTGGCCTTTCACAACAAACAGGGCATTCTTTACACAACTTGTAGACATCTACTTCCATAGAAGGCCAATATACTCCTAGTCTATGCAGAGTCTGTAATGTACGATATTTTGAACGATGTTGCTTTAATGCACTTACATGTGCTAATTGCAACCAATTTGCATGTTCCGATTCATCTACACAACAAGCAAGAATCTTTTGATTATCCTATTTATATATACTTCTTGCTATTATTTGATATCTTTGAGACTTGGTAATCTCTCCTTCTTTGATCCTTGTCCTAGGATTCTTGGGTCCGTATGTGAGAATAGGGACTATCGGCTTAGCCCATTCTAGTGTTATCTCAAGGTTAAACAGGTATGCATCTCGTACTTCATCTGCTATCCCTTGAGGAGCTTCTCCTGAGGTTAATCTTGAAAGGTGGTCAGCTCTAAGATGTGTCTTCCCTTTCCTGACTACTACTTCAAAGTCATACTCCATGAGTAATAGAAACCAACGTATCAATCTTCCTATGTTACATGGCTTGTTGACTAAGTACAGTAATGCTTGATGATCTGTGAAGAATTTGAACTTGTTTGCCAACAAATAATGCCTGAATCTCTCTACTGCGTAGATCATTCCTAATCCTTATTATCTCGTCGTGGTGTAATTTCTTTCTGCTGCGTTCAACTGTCTGCTAGCATAAGCTATGGGGAGATCCATGTTACCTTCATTCGTGGGTTGTGCTAACACACATCCTATGGTATAGTTGGATGCATCCACATGTACATGGAATGGCTTACTCCAATCTGGGGTTGTTAATATAGGTGCTGAGCACAAACGTCGTTTAAGTTCATTGAATGAAATCTCACATTCATCTTTCCATTCAAATGGTCAAAAGAGAGTACAGAGGCTTGGCTATGATTGCATACATGTGTATGAACCGTCTGTAATAACCACAATGGCCCATAAATGTCTGTACCTCTTTTATGTTATTTGGCCTAGGTAGATCGGCTCAATTTTGTAAATGAATCGTGCTTCTATCAAGCAATCTATTTCCTCTTTAATCTTTGCAGCATAGTTATCATTGTACGTGTATGGTTTCTGTTTCATAGGTTTTGCCTCTAGAGTCATAGGGATTCTATGAGAACATATATCCGGATCTACTCCTTTCAAGTCTTTGTAACTCCAAGCAAATACATCTCTATATTCTCGCAATAGGGCAACTAATTCTTCTTCTTCTTCATTCGTCAAATCATGCCCGATGTAGGTACATTTTTCTTCTTCTCCTTCTATGGCTACTATGATTGTTTTGGTTTTCTCTCGATTGTCATATACTTCTCCAACGTCAGCTTTTCTGTTAGGCATTCGTACCATGATTCGTCTATCTTCTATCTCATACTTCTTGAAGTTCTCGGGAACCTCAAACAAGGATTCTTCTTCTTCTGACACGGTTTCTTTCTTCTTTCTTTTCTTTCCTTCACTTTTGGCAGTCACTTGAGTGGATAACCTCACATCATTCATAAGTTCTTCGTGTCTTTGAGGGTGAGTTTCTACTTCGTAGAAATATTCCTCATCTGATGCAAAGGGTGGATCCATAATAATTGGCTCTAGATCAAAGTCACTTGCATCCTCAAATGCATCAGTGCTAGGTTCACATTCTTCTATAATTGAATCACACATGATTGGCTCTATTGTGAAAACTGAAATATCATAGCCATCCTCGTCACAGTGGGGTGTCCATTGTTCTTCATTGATGGTACATCCATTGTTGCTAGGATTTCTGCCCAACCATGGGGTTCAAATTCTTCGTCTGGAAATACTACAGGTGCATAAGCTGGATCTTGAGGAGTTCGTGGATGTTGTTCTGCACCTAAGGTCCTGGCTTCTAACCCTTCTTCCTCTTTTTTTGCTACCTTACACATCCATAAATGAGTATCCTTGTGCAACCATGAGGGGTCTGATTCCAATGAGTGTACAGATTTTTTTTCTACCTGTGTTTTATGGATGCTATTCCATTGTAGTGGGGGTACGTCTCTATGGGAATAGTCTTTAAGATTGACTTTTGTAGTCACACCTAAATGTTGGAAGCACAAAGAATTAGTTCCCCAATCTTGTACAATTTGCAACTCATGCATGAATGGTCGTCCTAATATCATCTCGTAAGCATGATTTTTACTAAAATCACAAATGGCAAAAGTATGCTCAAATTCCACCCCACAAGTGATGAGAGATATGCCTTCTAGTAAGCCTAATGGTTTCTCTATATGTCCATCAGCCATTTGTAGTTTCATCATGGTGGGTCTTAATGCCGGTTTACCCCAATGTTTCCATAAAGCGGTGGTAGCAATGGCTACCCCGGCTCCTGAATCTAAGATGGCTTTCGTGGTGTAGCCTTGATGGGTTATTGGAAGATAAGTGTTACCTTCCTCTCCTTTGCTTACATCTCTGATCCTTTCTACAGGTATCTCTTGTACCTTCTTATGTGTTCCTATCTGTGATGGATTAGTAGCAAGCTCAGGGAATTGATTTGCTACATGCTTCCACAATTCTGGTTTTGCCTTTAACAACTCCTCCAGTGTGAGATGGCACTGTACTTTGGTGTTCTTTACCACTTCCGTGTTTCTAGGGATGACTAATTCTTCATTCCTCACTATTATCGTGGGTGCTCTCATACTAATAGACTTGGCTTCCCAAGCTCCTGTGAAATGAGGTAATTCTTGCAAAGAATTGGATTCAAAACCTGTGTGTCCACTCAGTTGTTCTTCCTCTACATCATCGTAAATAGAGGGGATGTCTTGGGGAAATTGCTCCTACAACTCGTCTATCTCTTGAATAGGACGATGAGTTCCTTGTTCTTTTCTCCACTTCTCTTCTTGGATTTCTCTTAGAAATTCATGTGAATACTTATGTATAGAAGAAAGGTTGTCTTCTCCCTCTGTATCTGGTACTTGAGACACGGATGGTGCATTCTTTTCCTGTGTCTCTGAGACAGTAGGGTTCTTATGCTGATTCTTTTTCTCCTTGCTATCAATCAAGTATTCTAGCCTCTCCATTAATCCTTGAAAGTGTAACTCCGGTTTTGCCATGTTATTCCAATTAAGATATCTAGAGGCTTCGAACATTGCTTGTGCTAATTCTACTATTTTCATACAAAGTTTAGTCCTCTCAATTTTTAAGTCTGCTCAAGGGTAGTTCTTACTCATTTCAGCTATTGGAGGTCCTTCTTTTAATCTAGCCTGATATGCACGAAACATCATGTCTAGGTTTTCTGGTATGGGTTCTGCTAAAACTAATCCTGATTTTTGAGCTAGGTTCTCTTGATTCAATTCTTGTTAAGTCAATTCTAGGATTTTGGCTCTAGATTCCTTGAGACTTCCTTCCAACTCAGTTATCCTTTTACTCCATTTTCTCTTGATTCTTTCTCTAGAATCTTTCCAAGATTTCGTCTTTTTGTTACTAGGCTCTCCAACTTCACTAGTTTCGGCTATTTTCTCCTGATTAAGCTGTTGATTCTGTAAGAGCACCTAGGCTCTTGTTATAGCTTGGATAGGCACGTATGTAGGGTTGGATCCATCTGCGTTATGCACAATACCTATCACATTGATGGGTGTCACATTTGAAGCATTAGCAGGGCTCTTAGGACACTCTTTGATGATATGCTCTTTACCACAATCGGCACAAAAGCCTTGTATGTTATAGTATTGTGGCTATCCTACTATAGGAGGATGTGGACAATCCTTTATGAAATGATCTCCTTGGCACCTAAAGCATGGTCCTCTAGGGCCTTGTGGTCTTTGCTGTCTCAATTGGGGCCGTCGATTAGGGTTTGTATACATCACATTAGCGTAGTTGGGCTCCCAACTGGGTTCCAATGGTGGACTATCGTATTGATATGTCTCCACGTGTTCTAATGACTCTGTGTAATACATGGGTAGACTATCTACATGTGTAGAATCAAAATTGTTTGAGTTTGGGTCACTTTCTATGATCAAGGGTGAAGAAGGCACTAAAGCCCTATTGAGGTTCTCTTCTACAGCAACATATTTAACTGAGATGACATTAGCTGGTGGGGGTGGCTGTTGAGCTAAAACAGGTTGTGGTCTCTATTGAGCCTGATAAGGGTAGTTCTGAGGAGGCCTATGGTAATGAGGCTGAGCATTGTATTGGCCTTGATACCTACCTGGCTATGCATATGTTTGCGGGTAGTTCTGTCTCACTGCTTGTTTGTTGTATGGGCAGTCTTGAGCCATATGATTCGTGTATCGTCTCTCAATCATACAGTACTGGCCACTAGGGTTGGCTTGTGGTTGTGTTGCATTGGGACACACATTTGCCATATGATCACCACCGCAGGTGTAACAAGGCTTGTTTGTTGTTAACCTTGGCATCTGTTTGCTAGAAACTCCTAGTTTCTGGGCCACTTTTTCTGTTAGGTCTTCTATCGAGCTAGAAAATTTTGAAGATGCTAGAGATGAACATGTTGAGTCCTTATAGACCTTTGAGAGTTCCAACTCGTCTCCTAAGTTGTCCTCAATGTCTATACAAATTCTTACACATTGCTCTAGCATTCTGGGTTCCTTCAAGTAGACATAGGAGCGTAGTTTCGAGCTCAACAGGCCATCTAAAAACAATGACACTTGCTTGGCCTGTGAGGGTAGCTCTTGCATTGGACATCTCTCAACATATTGTCTAAACCTACATCCTGCAAGTCTAATTGTTTCTTGAGGGGTTTGCTTAAAGCTATGAATCAACGAAGACGTATCATTTCTAATTCCACTTTTAGAGAATTCCGTGATGAATGACTCTAAAAAGTGATAAATATCTCTAAATTGCCTTTGTTGCAATGGTTGGAACCAAGTTAAAGCTGTGTTCTTTAACGTTAGTCCAAATGCGTTATATTGCGTAAACATGTCTTCAACTTGTTCTACCCTTAGCACTTGCTTAAATTTCGCAACATGGTCATAGGGATCTCCTGTCCCATCAAAGTAGTTTTTCATGGACTTTACTAACTGAGTGGGTCTTAATACTCTTACGTGTTCACGTGCTCTAGGTAGAGGAAAATCATCTCTACCACCTGGTATTCTAGGCTCTCTTTGTCTTTCCATTCTATCTGTGTCCGTGTTTGTTCTATCTCTCCCTATGGGATGAGTGAAACTTACTTCCAATCTTTCTTTGTTTTTCTCTCTTTGCATGCCATGGGCTGATGATGTTCCAGCACCCTGATGGTGTAGCTCAAGCGTAAGCACCACCTCCTTTACTTGTCAATCCGCGGAGACGTGAGGACCGGTATGAAGACCACGAGCAAGTGAAGGCACAAGTGCGTGAGTGAAAGCACACAAACATGCACACACATACACACACATGCGCACAAAGTAAGATCAAAGAGAGGAACAATGGAAAGCTTAGATTGCAAAAGAGTTCTCTTACAAAAGTTCTATTCTCTCACAAGCTAACCTCAAAAATGAGCTCTCTAGCTCTTTTTATAGTTTTTTGACTAGTTTTGGCCCTGTCCAGACCTAGTGTCCGGCCTAGTTAAAAATTAGGTTCCAGGGCTTATTTGAGGGCTCAAACGAAGTCTAAAAATTATGAAAATTGGTACGATGGTACTTCTAATACTCCTCAAGCTCGAGGACTCCTCGGCTTGAACAAAATGGAGTTACTAAAAATAGATAATGGTATTTACAATGGTTTCTAGTGATGAAAATCACTATTTTTGTAGGGGATTCTTCTGAAAATTTGACATACGCTTCTTGGAGCTCCCTACTTGCTCTCTCTTCTTCTATGTCCACTTCTTTGATGTGCTTCCATGCTTTGTCCTTGACCTTGAGCTTCAACACTCCCCCCCCTCTCGAGTCTGTCGTCCCTGACAGACCCTTGTTGTAGTGATTGTTCCAAGTAGTGCCTTGAGAGGGAGTGTCCCTTCTGTATGAACACAAGTCGTCCGACGTTCTTCATCTATCACTGTGAGTCTTTGCAGGTTGTAGTCTCTTGGTATGTGCTTCTGCCTTGTATTCTAGCATGACTGTGTCGTTGTGAGTCTCCTTTGATGTTTTCTAGATCTTCCAAAGTTGATCTTCATGGTAGTCAAGCCAAGTACTCATAACCCATATTGAGTGATGGGTGAGTGTGTTCGTGCATGGGTTGAAAAAAGTATGTGCCTTGTGCACGGCCTTGTAATGTAGCCCTACGCATGCTTACGTGGAAGATGCATTGGAAAAAGTATGGTGCAAAAATTGCGGGTCTTGAGCTAAGTGCTCAAGGGTATGCTGACGAAGAGGTTTCCTAAACTATCATGGTTATGGTGTTTCCAGAGTAAAGATACTTACCATGGCGAAGGTTGATGGATGTTTGCCTCTTCGTGTGGTACACTCAGCCTTTGGGATGGAACCTTGTTGATGAATGTCCATGTTGATTGTCCACTGATGAGATCTTTTGAGTGGTGGATCCCCTCTCCTCTTTTCAAAGCAACATTTGTCACTAACAGTGTGCATTTCTGAGCTTGGGCTCATGCACGTTCACTTCCCTATATTGACACTCAGAGGAATATTGGACACGTGCCGGTTTCTAAGAGATTACCATGCTGATTGACATAGACCATTCACCAGTGCTACTGTTCCATACTGGTTCAGGAAAGAACATTCTTGTTATTATCTGCAGAAAAGAGTCTCGTATGGTGTCGCTTTTGAATAACAACCCATGTGATTTGAGGAGTGTAGCAAGACCCTCCCAGTTCCAACATGGCTTCTTTCAATGCATGCACCTCACACTGCAGGACTGCATCAAACTGGCCCTCACTTACCCCATCTCTGAACATAATTATGCGCTCAGGACGAACATTAACCTTGTCACAAAATTTACTCCAGAGCTCCTTCACCATATCCTTCAATTGTGCAATCATTTCTTCACGATGAGCTTGGGCTCGGACAGTTGCAACATCTTTCACTGCTGATGGCCAATCCCCATTGGCTACCACAGCTGCAATTGAAGGACTGGAATCATCCCCTGGATTGGGATGAGTCACATCAGCACCAATTATAATCGTGGGTCGCTTGAATATGCCACATAGCTGTGGGAGCTCCAAAGCCAAGTTGTTATTCCTACCACCCACCTTTGCATTGATTTTCAAAGCAACATTTGCCAATACTGAGAATTGAATTTCTGTATATTCTTTGACAAACAACATTGGGTAACTACACCAAGCTGAGTTTCACATATTCTCTTTAGCTCACCATAAGCAGGAGTCTTCTCACCCAGTATACATATAAGGATTTGCAGGGTACCAGAACTACCCCTTGCAGATATCTCCTTGGATGCTCTTGTACATACAGTAGTTAAGCATCTCTCAATTTGCGGACCTTCAAGCTCTTCATTCTGCTGGCCGAGGCACACTTTTATCCAAATTGATAAATGCCTAGTAATCAACAGTTCCACCTTCAACTAAGCATGACTCATTCATGTTTCATAAGCCAAACCTGGGAACAAGCTCTCTCGCACTTCTTCTTCTTTTGTTTTTTTTTTTTTTTTTTTTTTTTTTTTTTTTGGAGGGACAGGATATCACAAAACAAGAACACAAAAGTTAGTATCAATAGAAATGTTCGACATATGTCACTGTGCTCTTGTGCATGGGATTCTCAAGTGTGTCTATGCACGGCCGTGTAATGTGGCCCTATATTAATGCATACTTTGGAAATGCATGACCTGAATGGTGCAAAAGACAGGGTTGTGCAAGGAGCACATGGTTGTTGCTCGTTCGAGGCTTTCGATGTTATTTGTGGAGGTTGATGTCGACCTTGGTGGAGGTATCCATTGAGTCTCGAACTGATGTAATCCTCCTTATTGGAGTCCATTTTAGAACATCATTTGGCACTGTAGAGGTCACTTCAGGCGTCTTCCTCTTTGGATGCTTTCTGAACTGTGGTATCCAGTGTGGTTGATGCGTTGGTTCGGTGGAGGCTACTTGCACTTTTGGCTTCCAAACCCATATCCTTTTTGCATGTCTTCCTACTAATGTTGAAGAGCTGATTTGATCTTCCTTTGGTCTCTGTACGTGGTTCTTACCCTTGTCTCTTTTTGGCCTCTTCGTTGAAACTTTTTGCATGTGGGAGAACAAAGGTTGTTGTGGGTGTAGGATCTTCTTAGGTACCCACATCTGTAATTGCCCTTGTTGAGCTGCAGCTAACTTCTTAGGCACCCAAACTTGTTGGATATCTTGTGACGGAGCTTGTCTGAGCTGCTTTCTTCGTCTTCTGGCTTGGTTAGTGTGCATGGATGGGATGTGTGGGGGTAAGGCTGGTGGTTGCTCTCCTTTGCGTACCCAGATCTGCTTCATGCCCGGAACCGCTTTTTTACCGAATGGTGTCTTTCTATTTGATGTAACAGTTGTCGTGAACGGTGGTGTTTGCTTGTGTGGTGGGCTCACTACTGTGGCTACTTGAGTCTTTGGAGAAGAAGAAAGATCCACCCGCCTTCGAACCTGGTCTTCCACGACTGACTCCTTCTGCATCATAGAGCTTTTGACACATACAACATCTTCTTTCATATGATTAGTCTTGGAAGAACTAAGAGAGTGTGTGGTGCCATGATCTAGGAGCATGCAGTTCGCTAATTCTAATGTAATGCATTGTTCATGTACCCAAACTTGAAGAATTTGACTTCTTAGGTTTAAGTTAACTGCATGGTCATAGATCCAATCTTGACCCAAGACAAGTGGTTCTGTAAGGTTCTCATCTTGACACACTAGCGCTTTGACTTTCATTGGAACATCTTGAAGGTAGATGGGAAGTTCCACCTCGCCCAAACAAGGGGTTTCCACACCTCCCAATCCTATGAGATAAGCTTCTATGGGATTGATGTTCAACCCCAAGTCTTGGCAGTAGGAAAGTTTAACTGCACTACTTGCTGCACCTGAGTCAATCAATGCTTTCACCGTCCTTGCCCCCTTCCCTTGTCCTATCTCTATGGTCACAAAGGGTCTTCGGTCAATGACCTGAGAAGTCGCAATGCCTGACTTTTGACACATATCCATGTGATATTTTGGGGCTTTTGAGTTGACATCTAGGCCTAATCGCCTTAACTTATTTTGCCTAATACGCTCTCTGGCCTCTTCCTGTGCTTCTTCTCTCACTCTTAACTCTTCTTCTTTTCGCTTCTTCGCAGTGTTGAGTCTCATTAGCATATCCTCAGTAAGAGGTTCTTGATATAGCTTGACTCTACAGCCACTAATATAGTTTGGCAAGATATCTCCTTCTAGAGTGGCCAACTGAACTGCACCACTAGTGGAAATTCTATTAATGATCATGGGTCCATAACCTCTTTTTTCCAACTTACGGGCATGTTGTTTTAGTGTGTATACCAACACTAGATCTCCCTCTTTCAATCCCTTATCCTTGATGTGTGCATCAAAGTATGCCTTTTGCCTCTTCTTTGCAGCGTAGATGCCTGCTGCCGCTCGTAGCCTCGTTTCACCCAAGCGTTCGAGATCAAAGATCCTAGAGGACAATTCATGCCCATTCCACTCATACTCGTGTGCTACTTTTAAGGCAGGGATTAAGAAATCTAATGGTAGCACAGCGTTCTGTCCGAAGACCATCTGAAATGGGGTGGCGTTGAGTACCGTTTTGTAGGCAACTCGATAAGCCCAAACAGCATGATGAAGTTGTTTGTCCCAATCAGAGCGTTTATTATTTACCAATTTTGTCAATACGTTACAGAGGATCTTATTGGTACTCTCGGCTTGTCCGTTGGCTTGTGGATGATAGGGGGCGGATTTCTTATGTATCACCAAGAATTCTTGGAGAAGATTTTCAATGACTTCATTCAAGAAGTGTGTGCCTCTATCGCTCACCAACTCTATTGGTAGTCCATATCTCGTGAACACATTCTCGAATAAGAACTTAGCCGTAGTCTGAGCATCATTCTTTGTTGTGGCCTTGACTTCTACCCACTTTGTAAGGTAATCTGTGGCTACAATGATGTACTCTGCATGGGAGTTTCTAGCTGGGGGGTTAATAGGACCTATGAAGTCTATGCCCCACTTCGAAAATGCACGTCCTCCCATCATTGGCCTCAAGGGCATCTCGTCTTTTCTCACTGGATATTGTGCACGTTGGCAAGTGTCACATTTCTTCACATAGGTATGTGCATCCATATGAAGAGTGGGCCACCAAAGTCCTGAGAATAGAATGGTTTTAATCACTCGGTCAGGGCCAAAATGTCCACCTGCAACACCACTGTGTGCAGTCTCTAAGACCCTTAAATAGTCTGATTCATGAACGCACAGTCTTAAGTAACCATCTTTACCTCTTCGGTATAGGTTTTCTCCTACTAAGGCATAGCCTTGAGCCTCTTGCTCCATATTTCGTCTTCTTGCTAGACTGGCCTCTTTGGGTAATCTTCCCGATCTCATAAACTCTACCAATGGAGTACTCCAATCTGGAATTAATGATACTTGATAAAGGGTCGCATGCTCCACTGGTGGTTTCTCTCTACACATTGGACAATTCTTGATCCACTCATGTATTTCTTTGTCCATGCTAGGCCAATACACTCCTAAACGTTTCAAATTCTGCAACGTTCGTTGTTTAGAATAGTGATTTCCTAGCAATCCCTCATGAGCTTGCTGCAACCAACTACTATGTTCATCATCCTCGACACAACAAGCTAATACACCCTCAGTATCTTGTTTGTACATGCTTCCTGCCAATATGTGATATTTTTGTGATTTTACGATTTCTTCTTGTGATGTTTTCACATTCTTATTTACAGGGCCGAAGGTTAGGACTGGTACCAACTTATTTGCCCATTTAGGAACAACTTCCAAATTGAACAGATAAGCATCAGGTAGTTCATCAGACACTCCTTGTGGTGACTCTCCTGAAGTAATGCGAGAAAGGTGATCTGCCCGAAGGTGGGTTCTACCTTTCCTGACAACAACTTCAAAGTCATACTCCATTAGTAAGAGGAACCATCTTACTAAGCGTCCAGTATTGCAAGGTTTATTGACCAAATATAACAAAGCTTGATGATCAGTGAAGAACTTGAACTTGTTGGCCAATAAATAGTGTCTAAACTTCTTTACAGCATATACCATGCCTAACCCTTCTCGCTCGGTTGTGGTATAATTTCTTTCGGCTGGGTTTAGTTGTCTACTAGCGTATGCGATGGGCAAATATAAATTCCCTTCACCTGTGGGTTGTGCCAGCACACATCCTATGGCATGATTGGATGCATCCACATGGACATGGAATGGTTTATTCCAATCAAGAGTGGTCAGTATTGGTGCTGTGCACAAACGTTTCTTCAGTTCATTGAAAGAATTCTCGCATTCGTCGTTCCACTCAAAATTAGACAACAAGGCATAAAGGGGTCTAGCTATGATCGCGTACATGTGGATAAACCTACGGTAATATCCACAATGGCCCATAAAGGCTTGTACCTCTTTAACATTCCTTGGCCTTGGCAGCTCCGCTATGGCTCGTACCTTATCTTCATCCGTTGAGATTCCATTCTTAGAAACAATATGACCGAGGATTTTACCTTGACGCACCATGAACACACACTTTTCTGGGTTCAGACACACTCGATATTCTCTACACTTGTTGAAGATTTGTCTGAGTTCAGGGATGTGAACCCTTCTTTCTTGGGAATGAGCACATAAATCATCCACATACACTTCTAAGCTCTTTCGCAAGAACTCTTTGAAGACATGACACATGAGCCTTTGGAATGTTGCAGGTGCATTGGTGAGCCCAAATGGCATCACCCGAAATGCAAAGATTCCCCACTCTGTAGCAAAAGCTGTTTTGTGTTGATCTTCTGGGGCAATGGCTACTTGATTGTAACCTGAAAATCCATCAAGGAAGCTATAAACTTCCTTGCCTGCAACACGCTCCAATAGGTGTTCTGTGATTGGAAGTGGATAACTATCTCTAATCGTAGCGGCATTAACTTTTTTAAGGTTAATACACACTCGCAACTTCCCGTTCTTCTTGGGTACCACAACAATGGGGGACACCCATTCGGTATGCTCAATCTCATAGATGAATCCAGCCTCAATCAACCTATCAATTTCTTCTTTGATTTTGGCTGCATAGGTATCATTATATGTGTAGGGCTTCTGTTTGGTGGGCTTAGCATCAGCAGTCATGGGGATAGTATGAGAACAAATTCTTGGATCTACCCCTTTCAAGTCTCTATAGTGCCATGCAAACACATCCCTATATTCCCTTAATAGATCTATGAGCTCCATTTCTTCTCTTGCACTTAGATCATCTCCTATATATGTGCATCTCTCTTCGTTCTCTTCAATGGTCACTACAATCTTCTTGGTCTTTTCTTTATTATCATATGATTCTCCTATGATGGCCTCTCTCTTAGGCATTCGTACCAGAATTTTGCGGTCGTCAACTTCATATTTCTTGAAGTTTTCTGGTACTTCAAACAATGATTCCTCCTTTTCTTGTTTCATTGCTTTTCTTTTCTTTTTCTTTTGACTACTCTCACTTCCATCCTTTGAGTTTACTGTTTTAATACTTGTGAGAGGTTCTTCTTCTTTCTGGGTGAACACTCCTATATCTTCTAGATAGTGCTGCTCTGAGTTAAAGCAACTATCCATCACAATAGACTCCAAATCATCGTCATTCTCTTCTTCTTCTATGACATCACTAGGGTCACATTCTTCTAGCAAAGGTTGACACATGAACACTGAGACATCATAACCCTCCTCATCACAATGAGGTGTCCATTGTTCCTCATTGACAGCAATGTCCATGGTGGCTAAGATTTCTGGCCAGCCATGAGGCTCGAACTCCTCATCTGGAAAGATCATCGGTGTGTAGGCTGGGTCCCTAACTGGTCTATCTCCTAGCGAAGTTCCTTCTTCTCTTGCCTTTAAACGTTTTTCCTCTTCCTTTGCGACCTTGCACATCCACAAATGAGTATCTTCATGCAGCCATGATGGATCAGGTGAACTTTCAGAATGCACAGAGATGGAATCTTCTTTCGCTTTGTGGATAGAATTCCACTGTAGGGGTGGTACATCTCTGAAGGTGTAATCCTTCAAATTGACCTTAGTGGTGACCCCTAAGTGCTGTAAGTACAAGGAGTTAGTTCCCCAATCCTGTACTATTTGCAATTGTCGTAGGAAGGGTCTTCCTAGGATCATCTCAAAGACATTATTTTTCTCAAAGTCACATATAGCAAATGTGTGCTCAAACTCTACACCACAAGTGGTTAGAGTGATCCCTTCTAGCAATCCTAGAGGTCTTTCAAAATGACCATCAGCCATTTGAAGCTTCATTCTAGTTGGTCTTAATGTGGGCTTGCCCCATTGCTTCCACAAGGAGGTGGTCGCAATAGCAACACCAGCACCTGAATCTATGATTGCTTTGGTTGTGTAACCTTGGTAGGTGATTGGAAGATAAGTATTACCTTCTTCACCCTCACACATGTCCCCTATTTTGTCTAGAGGTATCTCTGGTACCCTTTGCTTAGAGCCTACTTTTGGCATATTGGACTCAAGTTCTGGGACCTGATCCTTCACATGATTCCATAACTCAGGTTTTGCTTTGAGCAACTCTTCTACAGTGAGATGACACTGAACCTTAGTGTTCTTCACGACATCCGTGTTCCTTGGAACCACTGAGTCTTCATTTCTTACTAGTATTGTGGGAGCTCTAATCTGGAGTGATTCAGATTCCCATGGGCCTAGAAATTGAGGCAGTTCTTCTAAGGTATTAGATTCAAAATCTAATCTTTCGTCTTCTTGTTCTGCTTCATCTTCGTAAATAGATGGAATGTCTTGGGGAAATTGATCATGAAGATCATCAATCTCAGGAATAGGAGGGGAATTACCCTTCTCCTTGGCCCATTTCTCCTCTTGTATTTCCCGCAAGAACTCTTGAGAGTACTGTTGAATAGAAGGAGGTATTCCAGCATCCGTGGAATTAGGAACATAAGCTCCCCTTGGTGGTGAGCTTCCTCTTTCAATAACTGGCTGAGCCTGTGGAGGTAGAGAAACTTGTGGTTTGTTTACCAACTGCTCTAATCGTTCTAGTAAGCCCTGGAAATGCAAATCCGATTTGATAGAGTTTGTCTGATTGAACTTTTGACTAGTCTCAAGTATGGCTTGAGCTTGTTCTACCATTTTCATGCACATTTTCATCCGTTCAATCTCTAAATCTGCTCTAGGGTAACTCTTGTCTAGGTTTGCCGCTGTAGGCCCTTCTTGAAGTCGAGCCTGGTAGGCCTTGAACATCATGTCCAAGCCTTCTGGGGTTGGATCTGCAAGAACAGACCCTGGTTGTGGTCTATTTACAATGGGTGGTGGGGTGGGATGAGGTGGAGTGGATGGAGTTTCGGCATGCGAGGGGCTTTGAGATGCAATGTCTTCTATTTTTGTTTTCGTTTCTTTTAAGCTTTCTTCTAGTTCCGACAGCTTTTTATTCCACTTGCGATTGGCCTTTTCTCTGGTATCCTTCCATGTTCTTGTTTTCCTCTTACTAGGCTCTCCCGATTCACTCGACTCTGATTGTTCTACTGGTTTATCCTGTTTTAAGGCTTGTGCTCTAGTAACAGCTTGTATAGGAGCCACATTGCTACTACTTGAACTTGGATCTGCCACTAAGCCTACCACATTAATGGGTGTAATCTTGGGTGCACTAGAGGGGTTTCTTAGACAATCTCTGGGGAGATGGTCTTTGCCACAATCAGGGCAAAAAGCCTGTATTGTGATAGCCTGTCCTTGACTCGGAGATGGTGGGTGGGGACAGTCACGAATGAAATGGTCACCATGACATCTGAAACAAGATCCTCTAGGGGCTTGTGGTCTCATTTGTCTCAACTGGGGCCTAGGGTTAGGATTTGTGTACATGACATTGGAGTATTCTGGCTCCCAATTTTGCTCCATAGGCGGTGCCTCATATTGATACGAGTAAATCTCGCTATGTTCAGGTGACTCTGTGTAATAAGCATGTGGACTATCTTCATGGGAGTAGTCTGAACTATGAGCATGAGAGTCATTATCTGGTATCAATGGGGTTAGTGGCACCAAAGCTCTATTTGGATTTTCCTCTCCCACAGCATACTTGACTGGAATCACGTTGGCTGGAGCTGGTGGTTGGTTTACCAAGACAGGTTGTGGCCTATATGGTACCTGATACTGCTGTTGTGGTCTATAATATGGCTGTTGGTATTGATTCTGATACCTACCTTGTGGGTAAGGTTGCTGATAATTTTGTCTAACAGCCTGCCTATTGTAGGGACAATCTTGAGCCGTGTGGTTTGTGTATTTTCTCTCAATAGTGCAATATGGAGCATTCCTTTCTCTAATGTTTTGGTTTTGCATTGGGCATACGTTAGCCATGTGGTCACCTCCGCAAGTATAGCACCGATTCAATGAAGTGACTCTCTGTGTTTGTTTATTTTGGACTCCCAGCTTCTTGGCAACTTGCTCAGCTATCTCTTCTATTTCTGTGGAGATCTTTGAAGTATGACTCGTAGAACTATCCGAATCTTTGTAGAGTTTGGACAATCCTAACTCCTCACCCAAGTTATCTTCTATGTCTATGCACGTCCGCACACACTCTTCTATAGATCTAGGATCTTTCAAGTATACATAGGATCTTAACTTTGTGCTCAGTAAGCCATCTAAAAACAAAGCCACTTGTTTGGCTGGTGTGGGTAGCTCTGGAGCAGGGCATCTTTCTAGGTACTGTCTGAACCTTCTACCTGCTAGTCGCACTGTTTCTTGGGGTGTCTGCTTGAAACTATGGATCAGGGACGATGTATTATGCCTGATACCACTCTTGGAAAATTCTACAATGAATTCGTCTAACAGTTGACCTATATCGCGATAGCTGCTTCTACTCAATGGTTGAAACCAAGCTAAGGCAGTGCCTTTAAGGGTCAAACCAAATGCCTCGTACTGGGTGAACCAGTCCTCAATTTGTTCGGCTCTCAGCACTTGTTTGTACTCGGCCACATGATCATAAGGATCCCCTGTCCCATCGAAATAGTTCTTCATTGCCTTGATCACGTGACTGGGTTTAATGGTTCTTGGGTACTCCCGGGGTCTAAGCAATGGAAAATCCTGTTCATCTCTTTGTTGCCTATGTGCTTGATGTCTCTCTCTTTCAGGTCTTTCATTTTCAAATCCTGACCTATTCCTGCCCACGGTGTGTGCAAAACTTACCTCAGGTCTCTCTCTAGTTCTTTCTCTCTGGGCTTCATGAGCCTGGGATGATCCTACCCCTTGGAGGCCATGGGAAACATTGGATCTTGGTGGGGGGAAAATCATTTCATTCTTCCAAGTATATGCATGTCTATCATGTTCTGTTACCAAGAAAATTTTCTCTGATGTGTTATCCAGGTAGACAACTTTGCCTGGTATCTCAGGATCTTTGAATTCATAGATGATAACTATGCCCAATTGGCTAGGTTGATCTGGCTTGAACCTCCAAAAGGCTTCCTCTGTTTCTCTATTCAAAAATAGTTCTATGCTTTTGTTATCTTGAGGGATCCAGTCTGGAGTGATCACTCGGGTCAAAACTGACTTGCCTCTAGGAGTCTGGGGTCCTTGTCCTATATTTCCTTGTTCTAGGTCTCCTATCTCATTCTCATGAATGATATTTCCAAACTCATCGGTCCTATCTGGTTGGTTGGTAACCACATACATGGTTCCTTCCTTATCAATGTATGACCCCTCTTCGAACTTGACCACCGGGTGTTCAAGTCCAAAGGATTGATCTGGATTTTTGAGTTGGACCACTGATCGCCTCAGACCATCCTCATAGATGCGAGCACCTAATTGGTTGGTCCGAATATATTCCAACTGTGTCTTATAGGGACCTTCCGGTGTTTGTAGATGGGCAGTCCCTGAGCCACCTGCAGGTTTTCCCATACTAAAAGACATTTCTGAATCACTTGTGTCTGATCTGAGTAAAAGATGACCACTTAGTTGTTGTGCCCAAGACTTGGATGTATGGTTGACACTAGCCTCAGAAGATCTAATGCTTTGTTTATCCTTGCCTAAGTGTCTACCAGATCTCAGGTTCATAAGCTTTAGTCAAGAGTCCAAATTTTCCCTTTGGTATGGTTCACAATTCTTTAGAGCCCCCTTGGTTCCCTAGTCCCACTTGAGGGTCAACTTCAAATTATCCTATCTCAAAATCAACGCATTATTCTTGAGAAAAACAGTTGAGATCGTGTAGGATTTGAAACAAGCTTTCCAACAAGCTATAGAGCTCAAAAAATGGACTTTGGATGAGAAAGTTATGTCAAATCAGGCTCCTGGGGGTCAAAACAGGCAAACAGGACCTTTGGAGAAAATCGCGATTTTGTGAACTTTCTGAAAATCGCGATGTTGTGAAGTCAAAAAAATCGCGATGTTGAGCACAAAATCGTGTTTTTGAAAATCGCGATTTTGAGCAGAAAATCGTGATTTGAAAATCGCGATGTTGATCACAAAATCGTGTTTCTGAAAATCGCGATGTTGATCACAAAATCGTGTTTCTGAAAATCGCGATTTTGATCACAAAATCGTGTTTCTGAAAATCGCGATTTTGATCACAAAATCGTGTTTCAGAGAATCGCGATGTTGATCACAAAATCGTGTTTCAGAGAATCGCGATGTTGATCACAAAATCGTGTTTCAGAGAATCGCGATGTTGATCACAAAATCGTGTTTCTGAAAATCGCGATTTTGATCACAAAATCGTGTTTTAGAGAATCGCGATGTTGATCACAAAATCGTGTTTTTGAAAATCGCGATGTTGATCACAAAATCGTGTTTTTGACTGAAAATCGTGTTTTCTCAGAATCGTGTTTTTGACATGAAAATCGTGTTTTCTCAGAATCGTGTTTTTGACATGAAAATCGCGATTTTGAGCAAAAATTCGTGTTTTCTCAAAATCGTGTTTTTGACTTGAAAATCGCGATTTTGTCCCACAGAATCGTGTTTTTCTCAAAATCGTATTTTTGGCTGGAAATCGTGATTTGTGAGAATCGCGATTTTGAGCAGAAAGTCGTGTTTTTCACAGAATCGTGTTTTTTTGCTAAAAATCGTGATTGGTGAGAATCGTGATTTTGAGCAGAGAATCGTGTTTTTTGAAAATCGTATTTTTCACATGAAAATCGCGATGTTGAGCACAAAATCGTGTTTTTGAAAATCGCGATTTTGAGCAAAAAGTCGTGTTTTCACAGAGTCGCCTTTTTCACAAAATCGTGTTTTTGCTGAAAATCGTGATTGGTGAGAATCGCGATTTTGAGCAGAGAATCGTGTTTTTCAGAGAATCGCGATTTTGAGCAGAGAATCGTGTTTTTTTGAGAAAAACACAGAATCGCGATTTTTTCAACCAACTTTTAGGCGGGAAAACTGAAAATCGTGATTTTTCAAAAAATTTAGAATTTTCACAGAATCGCGATTTTCATCACAGAATCGCGTTTTTTTTTTGGCGGGAAATTCAAATTTCTGAGCGCCGGCTATGGCGAGCTCCGTATGAGCAGAAAATCATGAAAAAAATACAGCGCTTGCTCTCCCTTGCACCTCCTAACTCCTTCCCACACAATAATGCATGAAAAATGGTATGAAGATGGTGAAAATGCACTAAAAAACAAGAATTTTCTATGAAGAAGAAGATGGAAGAAGGTGGAGATGATGATGATGATGAAGATGAAGAGGAAAAAACAGAAAATGAACTGAAATGACAGTTTTTTTACCTTCCAACGTCGCAAATCTACGATCTTACCATCACAACGCTCGTCCTCGAAGCTCTCTCCCCGGCAACGGCGCCAAAATTTGGTGTAGCTCAAGCGTAAGCACCACCTCCTTTACTTGTCAATCCGCGGAGACGTGAGGACCGGTATGAAGACCACGAGCAAGTGAAGGCACAAGTGCGTGAGTGAAAGCACACAAACATGCACACACATACACACACATGCGCACAAAGTAAGATCAAAGAGAGGAACAATGGAAAGCTTAGATTGCAAAAGAGTTCTCTTACAAAAGTTCTATTCTCTCACAAGCTAACCTCAAAAATGAGCTCTCTAGCTCTTTTTATAGTTTTTTGACTAGTTTTGGCCCTGTCCAGACCTAGTGTCCGGCCTAGTTAAAAATTAGGTTCCAGGGCTTATTTGAGGGCTCAAACGAAGTCTAAAAATTATGAAAATTGGTACGATGGTACTTCTAATACTCCTCAAGCTCGAGGACTCCTCGGCTTGAACAAAATGGAGTTACTAAAAATAGATAATGGTATTTACAATGGTTTCTAGTGATGAAAATCACTATTTTTGTAGGGGATTCTTCTGAAAATTTGACATACGCTTCTTGGAGCTCCCTACTTGCTCTCTCTTCTTCTATGTCCACTTCTTTGATGTGCTTCCATGCTTTGTCCTTGACCTTGAGCTTCAACAGATGGCTTGTGTTTACGTTTGCTCGAGATGGAGGGAATACTAATTCACCTCTCCATGTGTAGGTATTTCTCGTGTGGTCTAGTACTACAAATACTCTTTCTAAAGTTTCATCCAGGTATACAATCTTTCCAGGTGTATCTGGGTCCTTAAATTCATAGATTGTGATGATGCCTACCTCACTAGGTTGTTCCGTTCTGTACCTCCAGAATGCTTCATCTGTCTCTTTATTTATGAACAACTCTATGCTTCGGTTATCCTGAGGGATCCACTCTGGGATTAGCACTCTTGTTAGTACAGATTTCCCTCTAGGTGTCCTACACTCTTCTAATGGTTCTTTTCCTTGGGCTCTCGCTTCCGTCTCTAATTGAATTACACCAAACTCATTGGTATTGTTTGGCTGAGTACTTATGATGTACATTGTTCCTTCCTTGTCTATGTAGGTGTCTCTCTCAAATTTTACTAGTGGACGTTCCAATCCAATGGGTTGATCCGGGTTGTGCATTTGCACCATTTGTCTTCACAAACCATCCTCATAGATGTGAGCACCTAAGAAGTTGGTTCAGAGAAATTCTAATTGAGTTCTATAGAGTCCTTCAGGTCTTTCTAGATATGCTATGTTTGACCCTCCTTCCGATCTTTCTGTGCTAAAAGCCGGTTCCTATTCACTCGTCTCTGAGCTCAACTCATAGGGATAACTATTATTCAATTGTTGTGCCCACGATCGTGCAGTAGTTCCTACACTTGCTTCTGATGATCTAAGGCTTCGTCAATCTGACTTACCTATGTGCTTGCCCGATCTAAGGTTCATGAATTTACTTCATGATTCTTCTTGATTCTTTTTAAATTCCTTTAGATTCTTGTCTCAATGTATACGTCAGGAATCCACTTTCCGTGGTACTTTTGAGTTCTCGTTCCATCATACTTAAGTTCTTTCCTTTAGGTTTTCGTATCACACGCCTTTACTTTAGTCTTGGACTCGAAAAATTAAATCTCTTGAACTTGATGTGTTCCTAGCTTCGTTAATCCAATCCATAATGCTAACGTTTAGCCTAAGCTAATAATTGACTGAGGGGGTTGAGTAATCTTCTAACCTCAAGTCAGCTCCTTTGACTGCTCTGATGCCCAAGAAGTCGCACTTCCCAAGCCCTGCGTTCATCACTGCCTTGCTTTGTTTGCCCTTGATTGCCCTTGCTAGACCTATAAAATTCCACTATTAGACCAATTCTCAAATGTATGATCAAGCACTTGAATATATACACCTTTAAAGGTCTTTTCCCTTTTGCCCAAAATTTTTATGCTGCCCCCTGGCTTTCTAGTCCCTAAGATGGTCAACCTCAATTTATCCTCTCTAAAAAACAACGTCTTCTTTTTGAAAAAAATAGTTGAGGTCACGTAGTACTCGTAAAGAGCTTTCTAACGAGCTATAAAGCTCAGAAAACGGACTTCGGATGAAAAATCTATGAGTGTTCAGGCCCTCGGGGGTAAAAACTGGCAAACAGGTTTTTCTCCAAATATGAGCTAAGGGTCTCCTATGAGTGTAATCACCCAAAAATTTTCAAAAAATAGCCCCAAAATTGGTCAAAAATTGAAACCCTAAAATTGGCATTTGGGGTGGACAATCGTCATGGTCTGCAACAATCGCGATGGTCTCGGACTGTCGCGATCGCTCAAGTGAACCGGCACGATGGCGTGGCACAATCGCAATGGTTTGAAGGTGCGAACTGTCACGATGGTCTGAAGTGAACAATCGCGATGGTGTGAATGAACCGTCACGATGGTGTAATCAGGGAGCAATCAAGATGGCGTTGGTCAATGGTCAATAGGACAATCGCGATGGCATGAGCCCGTCGTGATGGTCACGAGGCACGATGGCATGAGCCAATCGCGATGGTTCAAATTTTGAGGTGTCTAAGTGGTCTGAGGGTATCATCGCGATGGTCTAGCTTGCCATGTGGTAGCATCGGCATGATGGCATGAGCCAATCGCGATGGCGTGGGGTCGACGGGATTATCGCAATGGTCAAGGACCGTCGCGATGGTTCAAGTGAACCATCGCGATGGCGTGAGACCGTCACGATGGTCTGGCCGAGCCATCGCGATGGTGTGAGCCAATCGCGATGGTGTGACACAATCGCGATGGTCCACCAAACTATGAAATTTTGCAAAGCATTTGTGGATCCTTGTATGTGCTGGTGTTGCCTACCTCGTGGTGTGGTCGCTTACCAAAAATGTCGAAGTTGATAGACCATCGCGACGGTCTGACACACACGGGAAGTACATTTTTACCTTTTGGAAGCTTTCCTGATGCTCTGGAGCTCTGTACCTGCAAGAAAACTCAAAAACACAATAGCACATGCAAGCACAAAAGCTCTCTATCTCTCTCTCTCTCGCATGCACAAATGAGGGGAAATGAGGAGAATGGGTGGATATGGTGAATTTTCTTATTTTTTTGGAGTGGAAGATGATGCGGTGATGAAGATGGAGTGTGGGGGAGGTGAAAAACACTAAAAAACTAAGTGAAAACAACAACAAAAACTGAAATTTTTACCTTTCAACGCCACTTCTTGCTATACTCTTACCATCACACATTCGTCCTAAACTCGATCCCCGGTAACGGTGCCAAATTTGGTGTTGCTCTAGCACAATGGTGAGAACCACATTAAGAAGCTCCACCTCCTTAATTTCAATCCGCGGAAGAGATAGGAGTGATATGAAGATTGTGAATATGAGATGAAGTGAGAGTGATGGTGAGAAGCATGGAGATGCACACACACATACACACACACAACGAAGAGACAAGCAAGACACAATGGAAGGTAGGAAATCGACTCTATTACTCAAGAACACTCTTACAAGCTCAAGCTTGCTCTAGCTCATACAAGTCTACACTAGCTAACCTCAAAAATGAGCTCTCTAGCTCTTTTTATAGATTCTAGACTAGTTTTGATTGGTTTCACATCAAGTGACCGGCATAGTTAAAAAATAGGTTCTAGATGCTATTTGAAAGGGTAAACGGTGTCTAAAAATAACCAAAATTGGTACGCTCACTCTACCTAAGCTCCTCAAGCTTGATGACTCCTCGGCTTGCACAAAATGGAGCTATAAATTACAAAAAGGGGTTTTCTATGTTAAATATGGTACAAAAGTGATGAAAATCACTCTTTGAGGTTTTGAATTTATAAAACATAATTTTTTGAAAAATGATTCGACCGACTCCCTGCTACTTCATTATGCTCTGTCTTTACATGCTTCCACGTCTTCTATGCCTCTGGCTACTTCCAACATACACATACACATACACATACACATACACATACACATACACATACACATACACATACACATACACATACACATACACATACACATACACATACACATACACATACACATTCACATACACATACACATACACATACACATACTGATACACATACACATACACATACACATACACATAAACATACACATACACATACGCATACACATACACATACACATACACATACACATACACATACACATACACATACACATACACATATACATACACATACACATACACATGCACATGCACATACACATACACATACACATACACATACACATACACATACACATACACATACACATACACATACACATACACATACACATACACATACACATACACATACACATACACATACACATAACATACACATACACATACACATACACATACACACACATAGACATATACATATACATATACATATACATATACATATACAACATATACATATACATATACATATACAACATATACATATACATATACATATACATATACATATACATATACATATACATATACATATACATATACATATACATATACATATACATATACATAGACATATACATATACATATACATAGACATAGACATAGGCATATACATATAAACATACATATACATATACATATACATATACATATACATATACATATACATATGCATATACATCTACATATACATATACATGTACATGTACATATAAATATACATATACATATACATATACATATACAAATACATATACATATACATATACATGTACATATACATATACATATACATATACATATACATGTACATATACATATACATGTACATATACATATACATATACATGTACATATACATATACATATACATGTACATATATACATATACATATACATATACATATACATATACAAATACATATACATATACATATATATATACATATACATATACATATACATATACATATACATATACATATACATATACATATACATATACATGTAAATATACATATACATATACATGTACATATACATATACATATACATATACATGTACATATACATATACATATACATATACATGTACATATACATATACATATACATATACATATACATATACATATACATGTAAATATACATATACATATACATGTACATATACATATACATATACATATACATGTACATATACATATACATATACATATACATGTACATATACATGTACATATACATATACATATACATATACATGTACATATACATATACATATACATATACATATACATATACATATACATATACATATACATATACATATACATATACATATACATATACATATACATATACATATACATATACATTTACATATACATATACATATACATATACATATACATATACATATACATGTAAATATACATATACATATACATATACATATACATATACATATACATATACATATACATATACATATACATATACATGTACAATGGTGTGATGCATGTCAGATTGGGAAGGAACAAAGACAAAAATTCAACCACAAAGGCTACATCCACAACTTATTGGACTTAGTACATATAGATGTATGGGGACCAAGTCAAGAACCTTCATTGGTAGGATCAAGGTATTATGTCTCATTTATTGAAAATCATAGTAGATGGACTATTCTATACTTTATCAAAAGTAAGAATGAAGTGTTTGATCACTTCAAAAAGTATCTAGCACATGTGGAGAATCATACAGGTAGATCACTCAAGAATCTTAGATCTGATGGAGGGGGCGAATACTTCTCCAAAGAGTTTGATGAGTTCTTACATGATAAAGGTATCAAAAGGGAAGTGACTACTAGGTACTCTCCTCAACTGAATGGAATTGCAGAGAGGAGAAACAAGACATTGGTTGGATCATCCGGAACAATGCTTGAAGAGAAGAGGTTGCCACATTATCTTTCGGTAGAAGCTATTTCAACTGATGTGTACCTTGTCTATAGACTACCATCCAAATCACTTCAAGGTATTGTTGAAGAATTCCTCTCCTATTCGCAGTGGAAAGTGTAGAAGACCTTCTTAGGATCAAGACTTTTTTCAACAGCTGAACCTTCAAATGAAAACTCATACCAAATGAAAAATCCAATGAACTTGAAACTTTGGTCACTCAAAGTGGACACTTATATCTTTCAAATGAGCTATGTAACACTCAATTTGGAGTAGTTTTGAGTTGGAAACTCTTTGCCTCAAATTAGGCTACCTATCCACTCAATTAAGCTAAAAACTAGACTTCACTAAAAACTGAATAACTCACAGAGCATAAAGAATTTGATAAAACTGTTCTAAATAGAGGAAGAACTTGAGATAAGCTTTCCAATTAATGATTAAACTCTAAAATTGGATACATATATTAAGAGATATGACTCTCATACGTAGACTACCCAGAAATTGGTATGCGGCTGGACATACTCTGAGAGTGAACAGAATGAAATGACTCAAAACAAATGAAGTAGCTACAAGGGGATTTCCATGCCTTCTTCCTCTGTTCTTGAGTGTCCTCCCTTGCCTCTTTTATAGCCAAGTGACCAAATAATCTCATGATGAGTTTGAGAGCTCTTCTCCATAACATCTCCACTACTTTGGACAGCCACTCCTCTTACAGTTCAGTTTTTGGATTTGATTCTCTTTTGATTGGTTCTCTTTTGGCCTCCACTACTTGCTGAAGTAAATGCTTCCATTTTTCATTTTTGTTTTTTCCTTCTATTTGAAGAAAATCCTTTTTGCTAAAATATATACGAGTTTACTTCTTTATTTTTAACACTCCCCCTCAAGCTCACATGTGAGCTTGCACCTTCAGCCATATCCTAAAAGTTGATTTCATCCTTGAACCTCTTTATCTTAGAAGCATCTAATGACTTTGTAAACATGTCTACAACCTGGTCATTAGTTCCAATGAACCTTATATCCACATCCTTGCTCAAGACTTTTTCTCGAACATAATGATAATGCACTTCTATGTGCTTACTTCGTGCATGAAACATTGGACGGTTTGTCAAGTGAATGCTTGACATGTTGTCACCATAAATTGGAATGGTCTCCACCTACCCATCAAGATCAGCCAAGAGCTTCTTAATCCACATAGCTTCACAAGTTGCAAAGGCTAATCCTCTGTATTGATCTTCTGTAGATGATAGTGCAACAGTAGGTTGCTTCTTTGAGCTCCATGTGATAGGTTTTCTACCTATCATGAACACATAGCCTGAAGTAGATCTTCTATCTTCCTTCAAACCAGCCCAATCAGCATCACTGAAGCCCTTTACCTGCAATTCTTCATCATATCTATAAAACAAGGCATGATTGACTATGTGCTTCACATATCTTAGCACTCGTTTGGCTGAATTTAAATGTTCACTTGTTGGAGCTTGCATAAATTGAGAAAGAACTCCAACAATATAACACAAATCTGGTCTTGTGATCATAGCATAAATCAATGAACCTATAATACTCCTCTATGTAGTTACATCATGTAACTTTTGTCCATCATTTGAGCATAGCTTCACATTTGTGTTCATAGGTTGAGTGAGTGGTTTGCATTCACTCATTCAAAATCTGAAAAGAACATCCAACAAGTAATTTCTTTGCATCAAGTAGATGCCATCTTTCCCATAGACTATCTCAATGCCTAAAAAGTATTTCAGCTCACCAAGATTTGAAATCTTAAACTCCTTACCGAGTTTTCTTTTGATCTCTTGTATTCCTGCAACATTACTTCCAGTTATGATGAGATCATCAACATATATGCAAATATATACTTGCTTGCCTTCTTCTTTCTTCATGTAGAGAGAGGGATCTGCACTACTTGGACTATACCCACACCTTCTGAGGTACTCGACCAATCTTTGATTCCATGCATGTTGTGCTTGCTTCAGCCCATACAAAGCTTTCTTCAATCTACAAACATGCTTTCTATCTTCAAATCCAATCGGTTGACTCATGTATACCTCTTCTTGAAGTTCACCATTGAGAAAAGCATTTTTTATGTCAATTTGGTACAATGGCCATCTCCTTGTTGCACTCATTGCAACCAAGGTTCTAATTGTTCCCATCTTTACAACCGGGCTGAAAGTCTCTTCATAGTCGATGCTGTGAGTTTGCTTGAATCCTTTTGCTACTAGTTTAGCTTTATGCATAGCTAGAGAACCATCAGCATTTCTCTTTATTTTAAACACCCATTTATTTGGAACAATCTTCATACCTTCAGCCTTTGGAACTAGCTCCCATGTGTGATTTTCCTTGAGAGCTTTTATCTCTTCTTGCATAGCCTCTTGCCATTCTTTTTGTATACATGCTTCTTCATATGCATTTGGTTCTTTTTCTTTGACCACCTTTGTCATATATGCAAAATGCTTTGCAATAAAACTATCATAGCTCAGACTTTGAATTGGATACCTTGCTCTCGAAGACCTCCTTTCATTTCCTTTTGAATATTGCTTCTTCAACTGGTTCAGCTTTACCTTTGGTGTAATCACCTCTTCATACTCTTCTTCACTTGCATTTGAATCACTATTTTGGGAAGCACTTTCAGCTTCAAATCTTTCATAGCCTGATGTTGGTGATGAGGACTCCTTAGTCTTCCCTTCCATGTTGTGCTTTCTCCAAGTGATGTAGAAGCTTTTGGACCTGATATTCGAGTGCTTGTTTGCTGAAATTCTTCTTGGAAAGCACCTCCATCATCTTCACAATCTTCTTCAAGAATCTTCTCTTTCCCTTTGTCTCCAAACCATGGTCTTAGCTCATCAAATACCACATCTCATGAGACTCGTAACTCCTTTGTCACCTAATTGTAGCACCTGTATCCCTTTTGCTCTGATGAATATCCAATGAAAATACATTTTTCTGACTTTGCCTCCATCTTTGTCCTTAGTTCTTAAGGGATGTGAACATAACACACACATCCAAAAACTTTGAGATGTGTAAGATCAGGTTTCTTACCAAAATAAACCTCCTCGGGAGTTAGATTATGCACTGTAGCCGTTGTGCACTTGTTCATCAAATAAACGGCCGTACTAGTTGCTTCAGCCCAATAGTTTAGTGGCAACTTCATCTCGTTGAGCATGCATCTTGCAACTTATGTGATATGTCTATCTTTCCTTTCAGCTATTCCATTTTGTTGAGGTGTGTACCTACATGTAAATTGTTGTTTAATGACATTTTCATAAAAAAAATCTGAAAATTCTTGGGAGAAATATTCTCCTCCTCCATCGGACCTCAAGGTCTTTATGTAGCATCCTGTTTCCTTTTCTACATGTGCTTTAAATCTCTTGAACATGGAGAACACATCTGATTTCTGTTTTATGCAAAACATCCATACTTTTCTTGAATGATCATCAATAAAAGTGATAGAATATCTATTACCAGCCATTGATGGTTGTTGCGATGGTCCCCATACATCTGTGTGTATCAAATCGAGGACATTCCTTGCCACATAGTTGCTCTTCTTGAATGGTTGTCGAGTTTGCTTTCCTAGTTGGCATGCTTCAAAAAACTCATGTAGTCCAACATCATTGAATCTTGGAAGACCTCTTACCACTTCATGGTTGCTCATGTCCTTGAGCTTCAGAATGTTGATATGTCCAAACCTTTTGTGCCACAAATCAATTTCAGCAATCCTCTTGTTTCCAAACTGAATATACATCACCTTTCCATGTGGTTGTTCAATGTCCAAAGTGAACATCCTACCTTCTTTCCTTCCTTGAGCAATGACCTTGAATCCTTCTTTTGGATTCTTTATAAAGCAACCTTTTTCATTAAAGATAACATGATATCCTTTCTCTACCATTTGTCCTACTGAAATCAAATTCTTTGCAATAGTAGGAACATGAAGAACATCAGCCAATACCTTCTTGTCTCCAAGATTGATATCTCCAGCATGCTCACTTGCATGTTGAGTTTCATTTCCGGTCTCCACACATCCTTTTCCACTTGGAGCTTGTAGCTTTGTGAATAAATCTCCTTGGCATGTCATATGGTTGCTGCAACCTAAATCTATGAACCATTTTTTATCATCACTTCTCGAGTTGTTGTAGTCATGCTTCATGGCAAGCATGGTTTGCTTGTCTCCTTCACTTGATATACTCGCATAGTTATTTTGGCTCCTTTGGTTGCCTCAATTCAGCCTTCCATTCTTTTTCCAACAATCATTTGCATAATGTCCTAATTTACTGTTGATATATTTAGGTAGTGATGTGTGTGAACACTCTAGGACCGTCGGGGCACTTTTTTCCCTCTTTAAGAGGTTTTTTTCCCCCGACTTGTACATACGCCTATTGCCCTAATGGGCTACTTATCTTTGTACATTCTCTAGTAATACATTCAGTATTGTGTGTTTGTGCTCCAAGCTTCTTCTTCTTCCTTGTGTTGTTCGCGTGCTTCCGCAGACGTCTATCTCCAACAATTGGTATCAGAGCAGGTCGTCGCTTCTTCTAGGGTGCCATCGACACTCTTCCGTTTGCAGTCTCAGATTCGCACAAAATTTGGTGAGCATACTCAAGGTGTTTTCAAGATCAAAACTACTTCGATTTGTGGTGCAGAAATCGCGATCTGAGCTCGTTTCGGCCTCCGAACGCACTATCACAGCGCTTGTGTAGGCTATTTCGTCCTTTTGTGCCAAAGGTATATACCAGTTTCTGTTCGCCAGTTTAAGCATCTCGAAGTCTGCTACAGGTCTAGCAGAACTCGTCTGGGCAGTTCCGTTCAACTTTTTGAGATATAGTCAATTTTCTGCATCAAGGTATTTTAGTTACCGGCCATAGCTAAAAGCAGTGATGTATTCCGTATGTTGGTTGTTGAGGATAAGTTGGATGGTACCAACTACCCATTATGGGCTTATATGATGCGACATGTACTGGTTGCAAAAGGATTGTGGAACATTGTGCAGGGTGTTGAAAGACGTCATGTTACACCTGTAACGACAGGTACTGCAAATACAGGTGTTGGAGTTGATGAAGATGGTGTCGAAGATGATATTCCACAGATTCCTGTTCGTGCTCTTGTTTCTGTTGCACCTACTATAGAGCAGATTCGCTAGGATGGTAGAGATGCCCAGGCACATGCATTGATAGCTTTGTCTGTCAAACGTGCCATTATTCCTCACATTCGCTCTTGCAGAACAGCAAAGGATGCTTGGGATACACTTACCACTTTGTACCAGGCTAGGAATGAGGCTCGTGTTGCTTACCTCCGAAAACAGTTGGAGAGTGAGCACATGAATGAAGGTGATTCTATGGACAGTTTCTTAACGAAGATCAAAGATTTGAAGGAACAGTTGATTTCTGCAGATGAGGTTATACCAGATAGCTCACTTGTGCAGACCGTTCTGAATGGTCTTCCTGATTCATATCAAAGTTTTGCTTCTACTCTTTGGTTGATGATGAAAGGCAATCCAAATGCCTTGTCATTTGAGGAGTTAGTCTCTGTTCTGTTGCAGGAAGATCAGTCCAGGCAGAACAGGTCTATTATGCGTGTTGCAGATCAAGCTTTCCTGGCTAGTCAAAAGGGCAAAGGAAAATGGATCTCTTCTACTAGTAAGCAGAAATCTGCAAATGCTGCACAATCGAAGAACCGGGATAAAGATGAGAAGAAATCAGAAAAGCAGAAATTTTTTTGCAAGTACTGTAAAGGAAATGATCATATCATAAAGAACTGTCCAAAACTGGCTGCTAAAGAGGCAAAGAAGAAAGAGGCTGGAATGGTTGTTGCAGAGGCTTCTACACCAAAAACAGAGTCTGCAAATCTTGTGCAGGAAGAAGAATGGGCGTTTACTACTATCTGTAGTTTTGACCCATCTTCTCATGATCAGTGCATGTCTACAGTAGACTCAGATGTTTGGTACTTTGATAGTGGTGCGACCAAACATATTACCTCGCAGCGTATTTTCTTCTCTTCACTCGAGCTTGCCCCTACAGTGAATACTGTCACATGCGCCAATAACTCCTCTTATCCTGTTATGGGAGTTGGTAAGATCATTCTGACTACTGCTGATGGTAGCTCTTTCACTTTGTCAGATGCTTTATTTGTGCCAGGGATCAAAAAGAACCTGTTATCAGTTTCTGCATTAGCCAAGATTGGCTTGGTTGTGAAATTCGTTGATGACAGGTGTACAGTCCATGATCTCTCAAATGGCGATGTGATTATTGCTTCTGGCATTTTATGTTGTGGGCTGTATAAGCTCATAGACTATGAAAGATCTGTGAATGATTCGGCATGTGCAGTTCATGATTCTCAGGCTATGTTAGATGCAAAGCTTTGGCATGCATGCTTTGGTCATCTGAATTTTGCTAGTTTGTTACGCCTGCAGAAATCTAAAATGGTGTCCTCTTTGCCCAAACTTGAGGCACCTGGAAAACATGTTTGTGAAGGCTGTATTTTGGGCAAAATGCAGTGTTCTTCCTTTCCAAAAGATGGTTCAGTTCGGGCTACGCAGAATTTGCAGCTTGTTCATAGTGATGTATGTGGTCCTATGCAGACACCCTCTTTTGGAAATTACCTTTACTTCATGACTTTCATTGATGATTTTTCTAGGCATGTATGGGTATATCCACTCAAAGCAAAGTCCGAAGTGTTCATGTGCTTCAAACAGTTTTTGGTTTTGGCTGAAAATCTGTCAGCATGTAAAATGGGCACCCTCCATTCTGATCGAGGGGGGGAATATATGTCTTCATATTTTAATGCATTTCTGGCTGAACGTGGGATAAAACACCAGTGTACAGTGCCGTATACACCTCAACAGAATGGAGTTGCTGAACGAAAGAACAGGTCACTCATGGAGATGGCGAGGTGCATGGTCAAAAGTCAGGCTTTACCACATAGTTTCTGGCTTGAGGCTCTCATGTGTGCAGCATATGTACTGAACAGGTGTCCCACTAAAGCGTTGCAGTCTATCACTCCATATGAGGCTTGGCATGACCGCAAGCCATCTGTTTCTCATCTGTGTGTTTTTGGTTGTTTGGCATATGCATTAGTGCCTGAACATCGTAGAAAATTGGATGATAAGGGAGTAAAATGTATTTTTGTTGGGTATAGTTCTGAAAGTAAAGGCTATCGTCTGTATCATCCACAGACTAAACGCATTCTAGTTAGCCGTGATATTGTCTTTGTGGAAGATGCTATTCAGCCATTGCTTTCATGTACTAAGGAGACATCTGTTAGCTCCAAAGACATGTATGATACTTTGATGCCTCTTTTTACAGGTGGACAGGCTAGTGCTGGTCCTAATGAGGCAACTTCTCAGCCTTTGCAGGTTTCATATGATGATGTAGATCATTCCATTTCTGATGCAGAATTACATGATGCACTTGTTGATGAGAGAGCTGATATTGAGCAGGCAAAAACTATGCCAAAATGGCTGGTGCAGACTTTGCGTGACAGCAAATTAGATGCACCTTTGTCATATCGTGCTCGTTCAGGCTCTCATAGTGCCTCCTTTGCATCAGATTGCTATGCTATGGCTGCATCTAGTCTCTGTGATGAGAATGAGCCTGTTTCTTTTGATGAAGCACAAAATTCAGAAAAATGGATGGCTGCTATGCAATCTGAATATGATGCTATAATGAAGAATGGTACATGGTCTTTATGTGACTTGCCTCCTGGCAAGAAGGCCATTGGCACTAAGTGGGTATACAAGCTGAAGCGTAAACCTGATGGTACAGTTGACAGGTATAAGGCTAGGCTTGTTGCAAAGGGTTATGCACAGGAAAGAGGCATTGATTTTGATGAGACCTTTGCACCTACATGTCGTATGACTACTGTTCGGAGCATTTGTGCACTTGCAGCCCATCATGGTTGGAATGTACATCAGTTGGACATTAAAACAACATTTCTAAATGGTGACTTGCATGAAGAAGTGTATGTTTTTCAACCCCGTGGCTTTGTGCAAAAAGGGCATGAAAACCAGGTTTGCAGGTTAAAGAAGGCATTATATGGTTTAAAGCAAGCACCACGTGCTTGGTATGAGAAGATACATGCCTATCTGATTGCACATGGTTTTGAGAACAGTCCAACTGAAAGCACCTTATATGTTAAACGTGCTAATGATGTGCTTCTGATCATTGTTGTCTATGTTGATGACATGCTGCTCACTGGTCCTATTGAGACACATATTGCTGATTTTAAGGCTGATTTGCATGCCTCATTTGAGATGTCTGATTTGGGGCATTTGCATCACTATTTGGGCATTCAGTTTATGCACGTTGATGGTGGAATGGCTTTGTGTCAAACGAAATATATTGACACATTATTGCAGCATTTTGGTCTTGAAGACTGTAAGCCTATTGCCACTCCTATGGAGACAGGTTTAGGATTGAGTCTTCATGATGCTGGAGATGCATTTGATGCTGTTCTCTATCAGCAGGCTGTTGAATGCTTGATTTACTTATGCATTACTCGGTCAGATATTCAGTTTGCTGTCTCACAGATGAGCAGGTTTATGCATTGCCCAGGAGTCACGCATTGGAAAGCGGTTAAGCGCATCTTTCGCTACTTGAGTGGTACTCGGCTACTTGGGTTGTTTTATCCCAAGGGGGGATCACTACCGCCAAATTTGCATGCTTTTTCTGACTCAGATTGGGATGGTTGCTATGACACTCGTGTGTCCACCAGTGGTTTTTGCTTCATGCTTGGAAGCTCATGTATATCTTGGTTGAGCAAGAAGCAGCCTACTGTGGCCACTTCCAGTTGCGAGGCTGAGTATAGGGCAGCTTTCACAGCGAATGTTGAGTGTGTGTGGCTCAAACGCCTTATGGCTGATTTGGGTGTTGGCCAGTCTTCTGCCACCACCATCTTCACTGACAGTCAGAGCGCATTGGCAGTTGCGAGGAACCCTGTGGTCCATGCTCGCACTAAGCACATTGAGGTGCATTATCACTATGTCAGGAAGAGGTTCTCTACTGGGGAGATCAGCTTGGCATATGTGCCCACGCAGGAGAACATTGCAGACCTTTTCACGAAGGCTCTGCCTAGGGAGAAGTTTGAAGCTTTCTGCAAAGCTTTGGGCTTACTTCCTTTTGTGGAGTGATTTCCACATAGCTTGGCACTTCCTTATACATGAGTGCCAGCTCCTTGTTCACCGCATCACTCCCAGGGGGGATTTGTTGATATATTTAGGTAGTGATGTGTGTGAACACTCTAGGACCACCGGGGCACTTTTTTCCCTCTTTAGGAGGTTTTTTTCCCCCGGCTTGTACATACGCCTATTGCCCTGATGGGCTACTTATCTTTGTACATTCTCTAGTAATACATTTAGTATTGTGTGTTTGTGCTCCAAGCTTCTTCTTCTTCCTTGTGTTGTTCGCGTGCTTCCGCAGACGTCTATCTCCAAAATTTACCACAATGATAACATGTTATACCTTTATGACGATTGTATGAACCTCGACCTCTTCCATGTGTGTTGTCATTTGAGCTGTCCTTGTTGTCCTCCAAGTTGTCCTCCGAGACCTTGTTGAGGTAGCATACACCTTCTCCAATGCTTCCCAAACCTCCTTGGCTATTTCTAAGCTTTGCACATGACCAATCATAGTGTGAGAAATAACTTGTGAAATGAGGAACATCACCCTTTGATTCCTCTCCATTAGGGGGAAAAATGAACCCTGCATGGACCTTTTAGATTAAGAGGTGATTAGTGATGGACCAATGAGAAGAGGGTGGTGGCCACAGTCTACTCTCTTCATCACCTAGACTAGGCATAGGCTTCCCTTGTTTCTTGGTGGTCAAAGGTGGTATAAAGGACTAAAAACCATGAGTTCTTCTCCAAAAGTGGTTTGCTAGGCCTGGATTTTGAACCATAGCCATTGGATGAACTCAAGGATCTAACGGCTCATGTTAAATGTCAGAGAAAATTTGGCATACAATCTGGTACCTTAGATTTGGAAACGATATAATGGTTTAGCTTGAAAATCTTGAAATAAGGCGCCTTTGTATATCCATTGTTGGATTGACTTAAAAGGGAGTGGTGTAGATTCATTTGTTTTGAATTTTGGAATGCTTTGAGTTAGAGCCATTGGATCACTTCCAGATCTATTGTGAATCCTTGTTCTTGAGAGGATCCCAAGATCAAATCGCCGCCATCGGTTCTTCATACATCGAACATAGGAGATTTCATCCTGGGACGAAACTGTGTCTCGTATTTTGTCTTTTTTCGCTAGTCTACATGCTCTCTCACTTCATTAAATGCTTCAAATTTTGTCTTTTTGTGACAGACAAACTCCTTTTGATCCAAGCCATCCATGAGCATTTCATCCAATGAACAAGAATCCCAACGACTGTTCATTATATTGAAGAAGATCGTAGCCGTTCGTGCATGATTATCCAAGGGATATGATTTTCGACGACTGTATTCGACATGAGCACATTCCATAAAGAAAATATTTTATTGCAAAACCACTAGTGGTTTTTTTTGTGGCCTGAATCCCTCTTTTGTTAATTTTAATCCCTAAAAATTAGGGATTCTTACAAGGCCCATGCAGTGTTCACTTTTTCCCCTAATGTCTTCCCAATCAGCAAATTATCTCCTTTGTGCCGGAGTAATGTTGGGATCTTGAAGGTCCACCGGTTGTGGATCATCTCCAGTAACTAGACTCCATAAACCTTTACCTTTAAGGTAGTTTGTCATTCTATACCTCCAAGACTGAAAATTGTCTTTGTCTAACCTCTCAACTTGTTGTCCTAAATCAGCCATTGAAAACTTCCAAGATTGAAGTTTACCTCAAGTATGTTGTGGCGCTCTTTCTTGACTTCACGAAGCTCTCCTTTGATTTGTAGCTTCTCCTTTGCTTCACTTCAGCTCCAATACTTTGCCTCTTCAAGCTCCAATGCCCTGATACCAATTGTTGGAGAATTCCTCTCCTATTCGCAGCGGAAAGTGTAGAAGACCTTCTAAGGATCAAGACTTTTGCCAACAGCTGAACCTTCAAATGAAAACTGGTACCAACTGAAAAATCCAATGAACTTGAAACTTTTTTCACTCAAACTGGACACCTATAGCTTTCAAATGAGCTATCAAACACTCAATTTGGAGTATTTTTGAGTTGGAAACTCTTTGCCTCAAAACAAGCTACTTGTCCACTTAGTTAAGGTAAAAATTGGACTTCACTAAAAACTGAATACCTCACAAACCATAAAGAATTTATAAAACTATTCTAGACAGAGGAATTACTCAAAATAATCTTTCCAACAAATGTTTAAAATCTAAAATTGGATACATATATTGAGAGATATGACTCTCACAAGTAGACTACCCAGAAATTGGTATGCGTTTGGACATAATCTATGAGAGTGAATAGAACAAAATGACTCAAAACAAATGAAGTAGCTACAAGGGGACTTCCATGCCTTCTTCCTCTGTTCTTGAGTGTGCTCCCTTGCCTTTGTTATAGCCAAGTGACCAAAAACTCTCTTGATGAGTTTGAGAGCTCTTCTCCATAACTTCTCCACTACTTTGGACAGCCACTCCTCTTACAGTTCGGTTTTTGGATTTGATTCTCTTTTGGCCTCCACTACTTGCTGAAGTAAATGCTTCCATTTTTCATTTTTATATTTTCCTTCTATTTGAAGAAAATCCTTTTTGCAAAAATATATACGACCTTACTTCTTTAATTTTAACAGGTATGACTCCTTATGAAGCATGGCACATAAGGAAACCCAGTCTTGGAAATCGCAAGGTTTTTAGTTTTTTAGCTTATGTTCATGTTGATGGGGGATGATTCTAATGCCCCAATGCAACAGTGGAAGATGCCTATCCTCCACTAGGTCCACAAGTAGTGATATATGCTCACTGTTCTCATCTTTTCTTTGCATCAGTATAGAGACTTAAAATGTAATTTTGCAACCTTAGAGTAGATTATAAGAGCTAACCAACAAGCTTTTGATCATCCAAAATGAATATTCCAGTTGGGAGAGCCACCCTCTACAAAACAGGCTACCTGTATCCAGCACTCTCTGCCTATGTGCAGAGATATACCTTCACAAAGTTGGCAATCTCTCACAACTCACTGAGTCAAATAACTTGAAACTTTGGTGAATTTCACGCACTATATGAGAGACCAAATGAAGCTTGAAATCAATGAAAATGAGTACAATGAGAGATCAAACAATGCTCCGCAATATGGTACAATCAATTTTGGAAAAGCCTAACTACACCTTTAGATAGAGAGGAGCGAAATCATGACAAAATGAGGTAAGCAAGCAAGGGGGCTACTTGTTGGAGTTTATGAATTCACTAAACTAAGTGGGAAACTCATGGAATGCATAAAACGCAAGAAACAAAGGCGGGATGATGCTTATATAGAGTTTTACTTTTCCTACAATCTAGCTAACCACCCACCAATCAGTGTAGGTGCACTTTTGGGTGGCTAATTAAATGAGATTTGAATTTGATTGATTTTGGTGGAGCTTCTAACTTTATTACACAAATTTGGGTCCTCCTTTTTTATTGGTTCACTTGAAAAACTAGTGATTGAGCCCTTTTGCATGATTGAGGCTTGATTTTCAACACTCCCCCTCAAGTCTCAATGCCTAGCTCCCTCATTCCAATGCATGCCTTGAAGTGTTGTGGATTTACTCCATCCAATGCTTTGATAAACGTATCTGCATATTGGTCCTTTGTATTGACATGCTCCAGCTTGAAATCCTTTGACATGATCTTCTCTCTAATAAAGTGATAATGCACTTCTATATGCTTGGACCTTGCATGGAACATCAGATTTTGAGCCAAGCATATGCTACTTGTGGTGTCACAAAAGATAGGTACTTGCTTAACCTACAAATCAAGATCAAGAAACAAATTCTTGAGCCACATAATCTCACATGAGACTTTTGCAAAGCCTTTATACTCATCTTTGATCGATGAGAGAGCCAATGTTGGTTGTTTCTTTGACATCCATGAGATGTTCTTCTTCCCTAGCATGATAACATATCCACTAGTGCTCCTCCTGTCATCTTTGGAACCTACCCAATCAGCATCACAATAAGCTTGTACATTTAATCCATCATCAAATGGATAATATAGACCTTCTTCACTGATATTTTGAGGTACCTAAGTACCCTTTCGGCTACAACAAGATGAGGTACTCTTGGTGCTTGCAAAAATTGAGATAACACTCCAACTACATGTGCAATATCTGGTCTTGTCATAGTAGCATACCACAGAGAGCCAATTATTGAACTATACATGGTGACATCCTTCAATTCTTCACCTTCATGAGCACGAAGTTTAACATTTACTTCTAATGAATTTGAAATGGACTTGCAATCACACAAGCCAAACGTCCTCAAAAGATCTAGAATGTACTTCCTTTGCATCAAGTGTATACCTTGCTCTTTATATAGTACTTCAATCCCAAGGATGTACCTTAAAATCCCTAAATCTAAGATTTTAAACTCACATCCAAGCTTCCTCTTTATGTCCCTGATGTTGGATTCATCATCCCCTGTAATCATCAAATCATCAACATATATACAAATGAAAACAATTTTGCGACCTTCCTCCTTCTCAAAGGGTGATGGGTCTGCATGACACTGATTGTATCCACATTTTACCAAGTAGTCCACAAGTCTTTGGTTCCAAGCTCTTGGGAACTTGCTTGAGTCCATAAAGAGCCTTCTTTAGCCTACATACATGATGTGGAAACATCTCATCTTCAAGCCTTGGACCTGCTCCATGAAGACTTCCTCTTCAAGCTCTGCATTTAGGAAAGCATTCTCCACATCCAACTGGTATATCTTCCAACCTTTTGAGGCTGAAATTGCAATCAAAATTCTGATGGTGGACATCTTAGCTACTAGAATATCTAAATTTTTCCTCAAATTCTATGCCATAGGTTTGAGCAAAACCTTTGGCAACCAACCTTGCTTTATACCTAGAGATGCTCCCATCTGCATGCCTCTTTACCTTGTACACCCATTTGTTGCCAATGACTTTCAAGTCCTTTGTTCTTGGTACCAATGACCAAGTATCATTTTCCTCAAGTTCCTTGAAATTCTCCTCCATGGCTTCACTATTCTGATCTTTTCTCTCCACTAGTACTGAGACTTAAAATCAAATTTTGTAGACTTACAATAGACTATAAATCTACCCAACAAGCTTTAAATCACCCAAAATGGATATTCCGGCTGGGAGAACCACCCTCTGTAAAACATGCTACCTATTTGCAACACTCTCTGCCTCTGTGTAGATATATATACCTTCACAAATTTGGCGACTTCGCACAACTCATTCAGTCAAATAACTTGAAAATTTGTCAAAGTTCAAGGTGCTACTTTAGAGACCAAATGAGGTTTTAAATCAAAGAAAATGAGTATAATGAGAGATCTGTATGAGTAGCATATATCAAGCTACCTACCAAGCTTTGATATTCTTTAATGTCTTCAATTTTCTCACCTTCATAAACACTAAGTTTATGATTCATCTCCAAAGGTGTACCTGCAAGTTTAGTGTTCTCCATTTTGAACTTAAGAAGTAGATCCCGAATGTATCTTCTCTAAGTCAAATACATTCCTTCATCTGTTTATATCACCTGCATACCTTGGAAATATGTGAGCTCACCTAAGTCACTCATTCTAAACTCCTCTTGCATGTGTCTCTTGATCCTTTGAATGCCATTCAAATCATCACCTATCAGAATAATATCATCTACATATACACATAGATAAATAACCTCATTGTGATCCCTTTTGATGAACAGAGAAGAATCTGAGTTGCTAGGTTTGAACCCTTGATCTTGAAGGTATGTAACCAACCTATAATTCCAAGCTCTAGGAGCTTGTCTCAATCCATACAATGCTTTCTTAAGTCTACAAACATAAGATGCATGATTAGGGTTTTCAAAACCTAGTGGTTGTGACATGTATACCTTTTCACTTATCCAACCATTTAGAACTGCATTTGCCACATAAAGTTGGAGGAGTCTCCAATTCCTTGTAGTAGCTACACTTATCAATGCTCTGATTGTAGTCATCTTTGCAACTAGTGAGAATGTTTCCTCATAGTCTAAAGCATGAGTTTGTGAGCATCCTTTGGCAACTAATCTTGCCTTGTACCTGAAAATTGATCTATCTCAATTTCTTTTAATTTTATATACCCATCTGCAACGAATTACATTTTGATTGAATGACATTGGAAGCAAATCCCAAGTGTCCATCTCCTTCAATGCATCTATTTCTTCTTCCATGGCCTTTTCCCAATTAGGTTTTCCTTTTGCCTCTTCATAGGTTGAGGGTTCCTCTGAAATTGAGTCTTTTGCCAAGTAGATTGAATGCTTTGTAACAAATGTGGAATCATATCCATACCTTTCTAGTTGTTTCTTCTCTCTTGATGATCTTCTAGGAGCTTTCTTGGAGCATTCTCCACACTCCTACACCTTTGCTTTGCCTCTTGAATTCCATAGTTTGTAATCCTTTTTCCTTACATCTTTTTCATCATATGTATCACTTGTTGGATCCTGGACCTATGGATCATGCTTGCTTCCTAATTGATGAGAATTAGAATCTAGATCATATGGTAGAGTTACCTTTTGTTTGTCTTCATCATACCAAGACATGTGTTCTTCAAACAAAACATCTCTATTGGTAGTGAATTGCTTGCTTGAAGGATTATACAACCTGTAATCCATTTGAGTTGATTCATACCTAATAAACAATACCTTGTTGCCCTTTCATCTATCTTACCTCTTATTTGTGATGGTACATGTGTTGAAAATCAAATCTCAATCATGCAAAAGGGCTCAACCACGAGTTTTGCAAGTGAACCAATAAAAAATGAGGACCCAAAGTTGTATAATAAAGTTAGAAGCTCCACCAAATGCAATCAAATTCAAATCTCATCAAATCAGCCACCAAAAAATGCACCTACACTGATTCATCGGTGGTTAGCTAGATTGTAGGAAAAGTAAAACTCTATATAAGCATCATCCCACCTTTATTTTGAGTTGTATGCATTCTACGAGTTTCCCACTTAGTTTAGTGAAGTCATAAACTCCAGCAAGCATCCCCCTTGTTTGCTTACCTCATTTTTTCATGTTTTCTCTCTTCTTTATCTAGAAGTGTAGCTAGATTTTTCCAAACCTGATTGTACCAGACTGCAGAGCCAGAGATCTCATATAGTGTGGGAGTGCTTAGTCAATTCATGCACTCACCAAGAAGACTACAAATGGATGCAGCTAAGATAGTACTTAAGTATCTCAAAGGTACAATCAATGAAGGTATATTCTATCCTTACTCTTCAGATTCGGATATCAAAATCTATTCATATACAGATTGGGTAGGAGTTAAGGATGATAGAAGAAGTACCTCAGGTTACTTAGCATCTGCAGGTTCAAAGCTACTATCATGGAGTTCTAAGAAGCAACCAACAGTTGCTTTATCCTCAAGTGAAGCAGAGTACAGAGGTTTGACCATAGCAACTCAAGAGGCAATATGGTTAAAAGCATTGTATATAGATTTGGGACTTGTGAGTTCCAAACCTCAGATATTTGGAGATAATGTAAGTTCCATGCATCTAGCAGCAAACCCTATTTTCCATGCAAGAACCAAACACATAGAGGTTCATTACCACTTCATCAGGGAGATACTCATGGCAAAGGAGATTGACTTTTTTTTTTGTTCCAACTAAAAAGCAAGTAGTACATATGATGATGATTAATGGAATAAAGCGTTGTAAATTCCAAGCTATGTCAAGTATTCAGCCTATTAGAGAATAAAGATTCAAGAATACTTTAGCTTGAGGGGGAGCTATTGGAACATCAAGCTTACACTATGCTTGAGGTGGATTTGATCTACATCAAAAGCTATCACTTGGATTATGTCGAAAGAATATATGTTGGAGAGTTCTTTTATAGTTATGCTCACTTATTGTATTTTTTTTAAAGATTTTTCATTGATCTTTTACCATCTTAAAAGCTTAAAGCTTTATGCATGTAAAAGTAAAAAAGAGAGCTAATCTTCCACAAATTTGGGGTGGTTGAGTTGCAATCAATCAATCAATCACCTAAAAGTAGATCAAACTAGATCTTCACTTTTTCCTAGATTGTAGGAAAGTGAATTGACTCCCTCCAACAACCTTTGCTGCCTTCATTTGAATTCAAAATCCACTTGTAAAAGTCATGGAGCACTTGAAAATTCTATATAAATACTTCAAATCACTTGTACATTACATGGAAGCAATATACTTGTGGCCATCATTGTCTTGCTCCATTTTTTGCATCATCTTCTTCAACAACAGTAAGCTTGCAGAGGCTGTTGGTCTCTCTAGAGATCTCCAAATGGGATAAAAGAGGACTCGTTGGAAAGTTATCTCATTTATGCCTTTAAATTTTTAAAGCATCTGGTTCAGTAGATTGGGAGAAATCTTAGTTTTTCTATCTCGCGTCAATCTCTGCGTATTCTTGAAAAATAGAAGGTACCACTATTGAGTGTCTGGTTCATTCCAAAAGTATATTTTTCTTATTCCTTGTACTCTTGTGAATTATATGCACTCAACCCTATGTGTATCACTCTCACAAAGTATTTTTTTAATTGTGATCATGATCATCGCTACGAGCATTTGAAGTTCATTGTCTCATTCAAAGATAGTAAGTTTTTTTTAGCTAGTCCATGTGCAAACATATCTATTTTGTATTGACTCTTTGTCCTTGATTCTCCAAAGTACATAGTGCATTTTATTTCACTCATTGCATGCCTATAAGGTCTATTTGAGTCTCCATAAGCTCAAGGGCCGGTCTTATGTTGGTTGGTTGGACCAAACTTCATCGCTTTGCTACTCACTTTTCAATCTCCTACAAGCTTCTCCAAGTTCTTTCAGGAACGAGATAGGAAAGACAGCTCATACACACACACTCTCTCACAAATAAGGAGGATCACACACAAATTGAGGCAAAGAAGAATGATCTTCTTCTTCTTCTTCTTCTTCTTCTTCTTCTTCTTCTTCTGTTACATAAAAGAAATGTACAAGAATGACCTAATACAACAATACATCTAGTGCAATATATAAAGAACAATACATAAGGAAAATCCTAACATCCATGAATGATTGATTTGGCAAGAAACAAATGTGCCATCATTCTCGATAGGTAAATCTAGTAAAGCTCAATGAAGTATCCTTGACATATACTGACATGACCATTATACATGTGAGGGAGTGAAAAAAGTGATATGTTTCATGCTCAATCATGACATGTTGCGCTTGATATCTCAACATAACTAACACACTCAAATACCTAAATTGGCCTTCCCATATGCACATTAAATGAAATTCATGTGAATATATGATTTCCATAAGAGATACAAATTTGTTCATAAATAAAAATATTACACATTTATATACAAATATACACATGCATGAATTCCTTATACACATATAATCATTGTCAACCATATGTATGAATGCATCCATAAATATATGTATATACTAATAGCCATTCAATAATTTCTCACTCTCATATTGAAACCTTTTTATACAACCATTCCTTCTATCACCTCCACATATATTTTATTTATTGCTATCATATATATACTATCTATATGGACACATACTTCCTTCATGCACATACATAAATAATTGCATATCAAGTTTTTTACATCAATGTGTGCACATTCCTATTTCACATTAGACCATATAGCAATAAAACAATACATATATACGGTCAGTCATTTACTTAGACACTCATGAACTATGTTCTCACATGACATGGCTTCCTTGAAATGGATTATAATTCCTATACACATTCGCACCCCATGTTGTAAACATAGATGTACAAGTTGGCCGTCCTTGGGTGCATCTAGATAGGCTTATTTACAAAGCATATAATACAAGAAACCATTGAGACTTCCATTGGCTAATGTGTGATGACGTTGAGCAATTTAGAAGGTCCCATACACTTGTACCCTAAAAACGTGTAGAACCACCATCCATAGATATAACCTACCCTCAATTTCAATAAGGAGAAAGAGAGATAAATTGACGAGCACATGAAGGAATTGACCAAGGTGGGCAACACTTATCCATCCTTGTTGAACCATATTCAAATTTCTTGACTTTAGTATAAAGCACGACCATGCCTTCTGTTGTTACTAGATAAAATACATTTTCTTTGGTCATAAATGATTTAGGATATTTCATGGACTACATGAAAAAAGTTTCTCTACTATAAAGTAATAGAAATCTTGGAGTATACCTAGCACTGAGATCTAGACTACTCCAAGCTTTGGAGAACTCTAACTCATGTCAATTGTAGCGATTGTAACCCATGATGCCAATCGGACGGAGGAATATTAGTGTCATATAACTTTATAGTTCATGGTGGGAACACCCCTAAGAAGGAGTTTTTCACATGGCATCACATGGATGCACTTCTGTTTATTATGGAAGATTGAGAGAGAGGGGTGTGGATACTAAAACATCATGATGTACTACGTGCTCGAGTGTGGCTAGGAGGACAAAAGAACATAATCTCTGTGTATGAGAGTAGTGATGAGGTCGTGCAAATCGAGATGGTCTATGGAGCATGGGTCATAGCAAAAGATCGAAGCATCTCGAATATTGGTATTAGAGCTGCAAACTTTGCTGACCTGCCCATCAATGGCTATTCAAATGCATCCGACTTGCAATGGTACAAGGAGACAGTGTTCTCTCTTATTCTATGAGATAAAGAGGATGGAAAGAGACGTGAAGATGAGGAGGAGAAAATTCTCATCTCTTATGAAGGATAATGTTAAAGATGGCATGGAAGAGAAAGGTTCGATGGACCCAAAGCCATTGGAAGAAGTAATCAAGCACTTAGGAAGATTGCTCTTTGCTCTCTTCCTTGATGCTTCAACAAGGATTTTTCTTCAACATCTAGGTTTGAGTGTATTTGAATTTCTGTAAAATCTTCATTTTAGAGAAGGAACAAAAGTTTTGGGGGAGCAAACCCTTCGAGGGAAATCACATGTATGGATAGTATGGCATATATACTCTCACCTTCAATTAAGAATTTCCTCAAAATACAAGAAAGGGTAAGTTGTAGGTATCTCCAAAAAAAATCCCTCTTGCATGATTTTTGCATAATTTACAGGTGCTATTCTGATAAGTAGCCATTTTGGGAACGCAAAATGGAAAGGGAATTCCATATATTGATGGGATACATATACCATAATGCATGGACTTCCATATATGACCAAAAAATTCAAAAATTGGCTGAGTATGATGGGAGTTTGAAGCTCCACAAAACCTCCTTCCATTACTGTTTGAGAAAAAATCCAACACCTAAGTTTAATCAATTCCCATTTTGGAGGAGGGAAATAGAGGTGCATTAAGTATGGATGGATGGAAAAAGGTATATATATTGAGACTATATCCTATGAAATTATTAGATTTATGAAAAGTATAAGTTAAGGAGGAAGTTTACTTCCTCAAAAACCCCATTCCCACACTTAAAAAAAAAAAAAAGACTCAAGTGCTAATTTTAGCAAATCTCCACTTTTGGGAGCAAGAAAAGAGATCATTTAAGAGAGTTCTCATGGAATGATATATATGTACATGGACTATAGTATATATATTACCATAGGGAATTAGAAAATTCAAGAAAGATCCATATTAGGAGTGGATTAGAAGCTTACTAAAAATCTTCCATATAACTGTTTTACAAGAAAATAGAAATCTTGGTTTATGCCTTATTTGGGGAGCAAATTAACATGTAAGAAGGGAGGGTTTGGAAGTGTAAAAATTTGAAAAAGAATCCTCATATATTAATCTCTGAGGTTATGGAGAGAAATATAAGATTTTTGTGATGGAAGAATACCTTTGGGCACTTCAAAAAATCAAATTTTTCACACTTTTTCCAGCCCCTCCACTAGTCCACTAGTTTGGCATGTCACACTTGGAGAGGCCATATCTTGGGCTAGAAAAATCAAAATTGGACATGCTATGGATCGTTTGGAAGAGCACAAGATCTATTTTCTGTTGAAAATAAAGTTTGGAAACTATGTATTTTTCTAGGTCTATGCAGGTCTACAAAGTCTGAATAGTTTATGGCAACTACGTTTTGGGAGCCATATCTTGCAAACCGGGAAGGTGATTGAAGAAATTTCACTTTGAGTCGCTTGCACATTATGAATATTGTATTTTATGATTATTTCTAGGTCCTAAAAAAGTTTTTGTAGTTCTAAAGATGGATTACACATGCATGTTTTGGCATATATTATTTTTAGTAATCATATGACTTTGCATGAGGTTTTGGGAAGTGATCCGATACTCTTGGACACTTCAAAGCTTGATTTAGGATATGAAGAGGAAGGTGCAGAGGTCTTGAAGCTTATCCAAAAGAATTGGATGCATGCAATTTCAAAATCAAACTGTTTAGGGATGTATGGTTTACATTCTCATGCATTTTACTTTATGTTTTGGCATGGTCTATATGTACATGCATGGATTGGAATTCATACTTCAAAGTTGGTCATTGTTTTAATTCTAAAAGTATGGATCAACTTGCTAGATGTACACTTTTGATGGTTTGCAAGATAGATAATTGCAGGAAGTACAAGGCTATGCAATCAAGATGTGCTTGCTAGCATTTTATGCTTTTGTAGGTTATGGAGTTCTTGTATGAGTATATGGAGTGCATGCCATGGGCTTGCCAAGCCTTATGTTATATTGGATGGTCTGTGTGTCATTGGCCCACAAGGCCTTATACTTGAATTATGGTTAAATTTTTTTGGGACTCCATTTTTGTGGGGAAATGCTATCGAAATTTTTCCCATCTCATGGCATTATATATGCACTTACCTTCCGATAAGAATTGTATGGCATGATAACGTGCCTTCTCTGCAAACATCACTAAGGTGTAAGCATGCTTGTATGCATGTACTTGATGGAGTTAGGACCATCAAACTACTATAGATGGGGCAACTTGATAGGAGTAGGATCCCTACACATAATCTTTATGGATTTAGACCATAGGATTGCTAAGGGGAAGGAGATATACCTTCACCATTAGGAATGTACATGTTGGGGGATTCTTGTGTAGAAAGGGACTTGAGTGTTTGTAGGAGAAGGAAGAAAGATACAAACACCGGAAGCTTCTATAGATTGATTATAAGGAGAAAAGTATTATAATGATGTACAACACAATCCAAATACTCTTTGTGCAAAATCCCAAAGAGTGCCCAATCAACAAAATACAAAATACCCAAGATTCTTGCTACCGTCGTCCTTCTCTGCACCAGACCTCCACCTTCTCCAAGAGCTTGCACTTGTGCACACCTTGCACTCAAGCTCCCAATAGGGGAGGTATCGACACCTTTTGTCCATGCCCACTCAGCTTCAATGGGAACTTGTGACCTTTTTTTGCCTTGCTTAGCACGCCTCTGCACACACCTAAGGCACTCTTCTTGTAGAATTTGCACTTCACTTCTCTGTGACACACATTCTACCTTGAGTTGAGTGTCGATTCACGTACGCTCCTAATTGCTAGCATATCTTGGTGCTCACTTTGATGTCCCAAGATTTTCTCCAATTGTGGGCAGCCAACGAATCCCTATTTTGTCCTGTAGTGACTTTAAACTAAAACAAAAATTTTAATTGGGGAGCCATACTGTCACTTTTGCATACGCTTCCGCTTCACATACCTTCACTTTTTGCCTTTTAATTAATCAAATGTGCACCTAAGAGAGGGTTCACCTGAACCTTCCAGACACTTTAAAAACACTTTGAACCTTAGAGAAATTATAGAAAGACATTCTGGAACTTGCATCCAACTTTTTGCAAAATATAACCTTTGTGACCAATTCATTGTGCACTACCTGTGCACCTTGACACTGAACTTTGAACGCTTGTTGACTTTGACCTTGAACATGTTGACTTTGACCACTTTTACTTTGACCCTTTGACTTTGACTATGGTTGACTTTGACCAATATGACTTTTATGGGCTCAACAGTTGCCCATCACCTAAAGGGCTCTCCGTCCCGGAGAGCTACAACCAAAACTCTGAGAAAAGATGACACCATGATTCTTGTGTTGCAAAATCTTCAAAAGGACACTTGAGCAACTACCAACTCCACCAGGAGCAGTAAAGAATAACACCAAAGAAGAACCAAAAGTGGAAGTTTTTGCGTCGAAGAGCAAAGAATTGAGAATGGAGGGTAGAGGAAAGTGTATAGAGGGATGATAGGGCTGAGAGTGATAGGGTAAGGAGGGTTAAGGGTGGGGCTATGTAGAAGGATAAAGGGAGGTGAGGGATTAGGAGTATGGGCTCTAGAGGGGGCCAAAATTATAAAATAGTGAAGCTATACAAATCCATGTTATTGAAGCATTTGTGTTCCATGAACTTGAAGCATTCATGCATTTGCCTCCCACAAAATCTAGTGTCAAAGTCTTCACAAACCTTGGAGTTGATTCCTTGGCCTCCATGATCTCTGCAATCTTCTATGCCTTCCTAAGCTCACATACCATATAGGGAAAACAAAATGAATGAATAAGGATGAACTAGTGGTGCAACTCTAATACTATGTAGAAGTTACCACAACACATTTATAGGATCATGGTTAGAGAGAAAGAGAGAAATCACTACTTATGGGAATAACACAAGAGATATGGTTATAATCTAAAGTGGGCTCATGATGAGTAGAAGATGAACCCGTCTCAATTAAACTCAAACTCAAACCTCTAATGCAATGTACCTCAAACACTACACAAGATATAGATGGTTATATCCACACATGCACTCCCTATATGGAGCTTAGATGGTGATCTAGATAGAAGCTAGGTGAAGGGCTATAAACCAACATAATGGGTACTAAGATGGATATCCTAATGGTTCCAAACACCACAAACTACGATCCTATATGGGGAGGGGACCATCCTTATAAGATCCTCCAATCCTAGGTGGCATATCCATGTTCTAGGGTCTCGGTATTTTGATCCATGCCAAAACTACTCTCCACCATTGATTTATTATGTAAATCCGATGGTAGAAAAGTAGAATCAACAATCATTTGTTTGTGAACCTTGATCTTGCTTAGTCCACACAGAGGATCAAGTCTAGATCCAATGGACCACATCCAACCGACCCTTCCATAAGTTAGAAAACTACTTTTGTTTCTAGCCCTTGATTTACATTGATCCTCATATAGGATCAATCCAAATCCAATGGCTTAGAATTAACCTTCCTAACTATCCATCTATGGTCAAATCTAGACCTCAATAGACCTTAAAGGTAGGAACCTACTAATGTCCAACACTCTCACATGGGATCTCATCATTATGGGGGCCTTAAAAAATATAGTGTTATGGAACAATGGTGGCAGTACATACATATGAGGCATTGAGGATGTATAACAACATCCTATTTCAAAGATTGATAATATTTCACCTTAGGATGATTTGGTTTTTTAACATAATGATGAGTGGTATCTCTTGTGGTAGTTGTAGAATTTGAATTAGATATCTTAAGTAGGTGATATTGTTATCTAGTATGGTAGTTGTAGAATTTGAATAAGAGAACTTTGTTAGATGAACATGGAAGGCTGCTCTATGGTCCACAAAGTTGACATGTAAAGCATCAGCATCACCAAATACAAATTGAGGAGGAATGGCTAACCATTCAAAGAATGGATCCTTGATAGACAATCACTTGTCTAAATGAACTGAAATGTCTTATAAATGGCAAGAATGACTTACTAAGATAGTTATCAAATTCACTTAGCATCCTATAATTGAATGTGATACTGCACTTTAGCTCAAGGATCTTATGCCACTTCCTTTATCTTAGCATGGTTGGAAATCATGTTTAGCTTTGGCATTGATCAACATGATTGAAATGATAGAATAACTATAGAATGTGTGTTGGTAGTAGCCAGGGTGGTCCATGAGGCTTGATAATACAAGGAAGTATGTGGCATTCGAGTCAAAGAGAGTCACGCAGAAGGAAGGACAATGAGGACCCAATAGACAAGGAAGTCAATGTAGATCGAGCGAGTAGGCCAAGCAATTCTTTTTTCAAAATCAAACAATTATCAATAGTGACTTTCATCACTCTACTTCATTGAAAATCCCATTTTTTTTAGTTCCAACTCCATTTTTTGAAGCCAAGGAGTCCTCAAGTTTGAGGAGTGATAGCTCTATGTATATATCAATTTTCATAATTTTTAGAGCTCGTTTGTACCTCCAAAATAGCGTAGGACTTGAATTTTTAACTAGACCAAACACTAGGTCTAAACAAGCCCAAAGCTAGTAAAAAACTATAAAAAGAGTTAGAGAGCTCCTTTTTGAGAGAGATATTTTGGGAACTCAAACAACTTAAGCGCATTGTAAACTTTTTTTTACTAATTCAAGATTCCATTGCTCCATTTCTTTGTCTTACCATGTGTATGAATGTGTGCATGTTCATGTGCATGAAACACTAGATTTTGTGGAATAGACATGCATTCTAACTATCAATGAGAATATGCATAGCAGCATCAATCTCCATGAAAAGATCCATCAATAGGCATCTCAACCATATACATTTCAATGTAACTATGAAAACTCAATGTCACCACTATAGGTTGCTTCTTATTCAACAAAGATATGTCTGAGTCTCTAATAAAAAAGAAATTACTAGTAGTAGGCACATGAGTATCATAAGAACTAGTCCAGCATGGAAGCATGGTTGAATATCTCTTTCATAAAAGAGACATAAAATCAAAGTGAATTTAAGATATCTAAACACATATTTTGCCACTTGCCAATGCTTAGTGCTAGGGCTACACAAGAATTGACTCAACTAAAATTGCACATTGTATATCCGGCCTTGTGTTGCATGCATATATAAGACATCCCACAACTTGCTGATAAAGAGAAGTGTCAAATGAATCTGAACTAGTATCCTTTCCTAAGAGCCTAAATCCTATCTCCTCTAGTGTGGAAAATGGCTTGCGATCCTCAAAGTCAAAATGCTAAAGTATTTTTCCAACATACTTTGCTTGATGCATAACAATTCCCCCCTCAATGGATATAAATTGAATGCCAAATTAGTAGCTCAAAAGACCAAGATAAATGACATCAAAAGTATGTTGCAAATGAGCCGTAAGGATTTCAAGTTTTGCATCACATGACACAATCAAAAGTATGTCATCAAGATGAAGAACAAGCAATATCAAATCGACCCCATCTTTGTGTACATAGAATGTGTTTTCAATGTGACTACATGTGAACCCAAGAGCAATCAAGTGCTTATGGATTTTATCATATCATGCATTTAGAGCTTGCTTGAAACTATACATGGCTTTATGCAAGCAAAAAAACATATGATCTTTCACTTTCATAGAAAATCTAGGAGGTTGCTTCACATAGACATCTTCTTGCAAATCACCATTCAAGAAATCGTTTTTTATGTCCAATTGATTAACTTTCTAAACTTGTTGGGCAACCAATGCAACCATGGTACAAATGGTAGTCATGCATCAAGTAGGTGCAAAATTTTTCTCATAGTCAATGCCATATTGTTGCACATATCCTTTGGCAACCAATATAGCTTTGTAGCAACCAATGCTACCATCTAACTTTCTCTTAATCTTGTAAACCCACTTTGTACCAATGTCATTTTTTTTCTTTTGGAAATTCACATAACTCCCAAGTACCATTCTTATGTATGGAATCCATTTCTCATTGCATAGCATTCATTCAATGTGAATCATTACATGCATCTTCAAAATTAAGTGGCTTTTCATTACATGTTGTTGCATAAAGAGAATAATCCACAAAATTAATTGATGCATGATGAGAGCTTTCTCTTGTTCTACCAAGTAAGGTCTACTCAATTTTTTATCTTGCAAAATTTGTTTCAAAAACTTTGGATTAGTTTTGTGCACTCTTGACAGAGATGCCTTCATTATGTAATACATCATCAACATTCATATCATGGGTGGGATGAACTTCATGCTCATTTTGAGCCATATTTTGACACAAATAGTCAGCCATATGCGACTAGAAATTTCCAACAGTTGGCTAGAAAACTTTAGCCATGTTTGGCTCAAAATTCTCTACATTTTAAGCTTGATTTTGCTGGAATTTTTTGTCCCTTTGAACCTTACTTGGTTATTCTATGTGGCCATAGTCAAGCACACCACTTTGGAATAAAGGCATAAGTGTATCAAACACATCTTGTGAGCTAACTGTTGGCTATTTTTTGCATTCAAGTAGAGGGAAAACTGATTTCCCAACAAATATCAGATCTTGAATCACAATAATTGTGTCTATCAGATGGTATAAACAATATCCCTTATTTTCAGCACTATAAGCAACAAATATATATTTCTTTTCCTTTTCATCAAGTTCATGACACAAGAGTATATGCAAAACAACCAAACATGTGCATATGACTAACCATAAGATTATGTCCATTTCAAGCCTCATATAAGAAGTGATGGCTCTCAATTCTTTTGTAGGGTAGAGATTCAACATATTTTGCACACATGACTCCAATCAAAAACTTGTCAAGAAGGTGCTTTCCTTTAACCATACATTGTTCCATTTCAAGGATTCTCCCATTTTTATGCTATGCAACACCATTTTGATGAGGTATATATGGCATCATATATTGGCATGAAATTAATCTTTCATGAAGAAAAGCATCAAACTCATTTGCCATGTATTCAATGCCACGATGTGTGCATAGAGTCAAAAGCTTGTTTTGAGAAAAAATTTCAGCCATCGCTAAAAATTCTTTCGAAGCAAGAAAATAGCTCATTCTTTGCTTTCATGGGATACACCCATGTATGGCATGTAGCATCATCAATAAAGCTAACAAAATATACATGCTTTCCAAAAATGAAGCCTTGATGGGACCACATACATCACTATGAACAAGCTACAATTTTCTTATATTGCATGTATGACTAGCTTTTGGAAAAGAAGAACGACGCATTTTTCCAAGAATGCAACCTTCACATCCATGATTTTCATGATGGAATCAAGTGTTGAAAAACCAATAATGATGTCCCTTTTTGTAAGTAATGCAAACTTTTGAAGTTCAAGTGGCCAAAATGAGCATGTCAAAGCTCAATTTCAACCATGGCGGAAGTATGAGCAACCAAGGCATTTGCGGAAGCCCCCTTTTATGTATCCAAGTGAAACAAACCACTGCATAATGTACTAGAATATCACGAGGATATCACCATTTTTAAAATCATGAACCATACACACAACATCAACAAACTATACATGAAATCAAGCTTTGGAAATCAAAGGAATTGAAATTAAGTTCTTCTTGATACTGGGTACATACAATGCATTTTTCAAAAGAACTAGACCTCCATTTGTAGCCATAATCCCAATTTCTCCCACTTCGATAGGACAAGAGGCATTGTTTGCACACACCACATGTCATACTTTTGGGTGCATCTTTCAAAGATGCAGAAAAACCTTTTGCATGAAGTTGTGCTTTGAAGCACCATTATCAAAGAACCAATCCAAATCAGCCTCAATCACAACCATACATTGAGAATGCAATGATGCATCATAATGACATGTAACAACACATGCAAAAAATTCTTGAGCCATGTTGGCTTCATCATTCTTTGTATTTGAAGAATTTTCAACTATAGAAATGTTGGATTCCTTCTCCCTTTCATTGATCTTAGCCAGCTTTCTACACTCAACAATAGTATGACCAACCTTTAGACAATATTTGCATCTCTTGTTCTTCTTCTTCTTCTTCTTCTATAAATCAACATCATTGTAAGAATAAGTGGAAGAGGAAGGTTGAGTCTTTGGTTTTGATGAATCAAAAGTTGAACCATACTTGTTTTCCCTTTTTGTGAGATAGCAAGTGATTGTGTTCGCTCAATCAAACCACTCCTATTCGCTCTAGATGTCTCTTCTTGAAAAAAAAGAGACACAACCTCATCAAATGCATGCTTATTTGGATTCCTTTTTGCAACCAAATGGATTGTAGTGGCAAAGCTTTGAAAGATTTTGAAAATCCTTTCAATGTTGTAGAGGTGAGTGATGCATCCAGAATAATCTCATCTATGTTTGTCAATTGCTCTTTGTTGACGTTGTAGCATCACAACTCATACTTGTCAATCCGGGAAGCATCTCATGAGACCCAAATGTTTCCATAGAAGCACTCAACAGACGTAATGAAGCTTTGTCAACGCATGACTAACAAAATAATTAACAAGAAGACATGATGTAAGCATCGCTAATGATGCACATAATCATAACCACAATCATAATCACGATGTAATCACACATTAACGTGTCACAAGCATTGGACAAGAAGAGAGCAAGTACACATGCACATCATGATGACAAGAGAGCTAGAGTCTAACTACAAACTAGCATTATCTCATTACTTCTCGAAAAGATCTCTTAAAAGAAGAGGTGGAGACCTCTCTATATACAAAATGGCAAAAAAGCATGCTATGTGGGATTTTTAAATTGAAAGGAAAATGAACCCCAGTTATTCTCTAGTGTGGCACTCACACTGTTAACTATGTTTATGATTGTTTTTTTTTGTGCTAACACATCTTCATTGTGTGGAATAGATGCTTGGTTGTAGGTATTGCGGAGAGGAAAAACGTGTGTTGCATGAAAAAGAAGCACTAAAATGTTTTGCAAAAAGGGGAGTATGTTAGCCCATGAGTTGTTGAATTTTGCTGCACATATGTGGGTCGAAAGGTTGCAGGACTTGTGGTTGATAGTGTAATAGACTTCAGTTCTTTACTTGAGAAGCATCCTGAGATGTTAACCATTCAATATTCTAATTACAAGGTGGATCTATTGGGATGTGCCGGTCAGCTTTCTGATGTCATACTATGTAGCATTGCTGAAGGGAAGATCATGTCAACCAAACTTAGTCACATGGAGCACATTGTTGGGTGGTCGCTGCAAATGGGGGGACATAGAATTGGCATAGACATTTGAAAGTGCCAATAGTTCAGATGGCAAGAATGTTGCCTTCTTCATATCCATGCTAAAATAAAGAGGTATGGGTGGCTCAAAAGGATGGCATTATTGACGATGCATTGATTGATAGGGATGGCAATCGCAGTTAGTATTTGCAAGTATTCTTATTACATGTTGTAATGCAAGCTTTTTCTATGGAGGTTGGTGACTGTGCATCATCATTTTGGCATAGAACCTGGCGTGAAGCATTATGGTTGCCTGGTTGATTTGTTGGGTCAAATTGAGTATCTTAGTGATGTTGCATGATTATTAGAATCAATGCCTATGACGGCCTTGATATATGTCAAAAGTACTGAGGGTTATGCCCCATCTGTGTACACACTTGGGGGCACGGACTTTCTCTCTCTGTCTCGCTGATATCCTCCCTGGTAGGGGTTATGCCCCCTTAATGCACGCATTTGGGAGTTCAACATGGAAATCAGAGGTAGAAAAAAAACTACGGAAGCTTTAAGTCGCAGAGGAGTTCTTGGGGGGGGGGGGGGTTTGGGGCAGTGTTTGCCGGCCCTCTGCAAGGGAGTACCGTGATGAGGAGGGGAATACCCCTGACATGTCAGGATAATGAAGAAGGCACGGGGGAAATGAAAGGAGAGGGACTGAATGGAGATCCGACAGGGAGATATGGGGAGAAAAACTGCTACGTCTCGGTGTCTGGAGGCGGCTATGCATTCTGGAGGGTCATGAGGAAGAAGAGAAAAGGGGGATAAGAAGGAGAAGGGGACTGTTCTGGCTCTTCTTCTTTTTTTGTTTTCATTGTTCTGATCCTCTTCAGGAGTTCCTCGTCCTTTGTCGTTCTTCATGGGCTATGTGCAGGTGACAAGCGGGCATCAGTGGGGGGCCTCTTTTCATTTTTGTAGGGCTGTTTTTGGTCACAGTCAAAAAGGGGGCATCCTCAGGAGGTTTTGCTTCTTCGATCAAGGGAGGGCATTCTCGATGATTCAGCCGGTTGCTGGTGTTGATGCTGCTGATTTGAAGTTCTCCCTATTTCCTCTATTCGTGCTCTTGTGTCCTACCATAAGGATGCTTGAACTCTTTCGACGGCATCAAATGGAAGAGGGGCTGGATCTCAAGGCTTTCCTCTGACGCTCAAGGCAGCTACATTCAGAGGTGTCAGGCTCGATTAGGGTGTTGAGGGGCTGGTGTGCACGTGCAGTAGGAGGGTATGCTTCCGAGATTCACTGAGAATCATTTGAACAAAAAAAGTGATCAACTATGGGCAGAACAGAAGAGGATCAGTTGGATTTCTGATGTGACGGAGACCGAAGTCTTAGATTTCAACTTCAATGGGAAGTATTCATCATCATCGGATGCTGGAGTGGCAGAGAAGTTCAGACAACATCAGAGACCTCACCGAAAAATGGAGTGCAATATTTAAGTAAGCAGATTCGAGGAGCTAGGTCCTTGTGATGGTTGGGTAGTATCGCAAGGGCAGACCAAAGAGGGAGATATAGATTGGTACGGAAGCACAATAGATTGAGAGGCAGACCGCTAGCTTGCCTTTAAGCTGAAACGAACCTTTGAGACTAGTGGAAGGTCGTGAAGGCTTAGAAAAATACACAGGAACCGTGCTTAATGAAGAAAAATAGAACAGAGTGAATTTGCAGCTATTGATGAGGATGCAAAGAAGCGCCAGAAAGGGAGCATTTTTCTTATCTTGGTGCACATTTGCGTCATGGTCCATCCGCTTCTGTATATGCTGTTGTTGATCTGGTACTTCCTCAGTCTACTCATTTCAATGTTGTTGATGCATGTGGGTCTAGTAATATCTACGTTGAAATTGTATTTTTGGTAGCTTTCACGAACAATGTTATCGATCTAGTCCTGTTTTGGTGTAAGTAAGCCGATGCTTGACCGTTCTACTTCATTACGGGTGAAGACTCGAAGTTTTTTTGCTAAACCCAATCCCTTATCTTTCTTGTTGTAGTGTTCTCATAAAAGTGTAGCAATTAATTCTTAGGTATTTTTCTGCGAGTATATGCAGGTATGAAGGTGTGTGTTTGAGCTTTTATGCGCGCAATACTGTGTCTTGTGCTCAACTCTATGTGGCACGGGGTGTTGGTTGCAAGAACTTAAGAACTGGGTATGTGCACATAGTATTGTGGGAACCGACATGATGACTGTGGTGTGATACACTTCGCAGTATTAACCATTGCTGCTATCCCGCGTATCGCAGCTCTATGGAAGTAGTGAACAGAAACAAATGGGCATTGCACTTGAGTTACAAATAAATATGGGACAGTGTTATCGCAGCTTGGCATGAACATTTATGTCCTTGTGTATAATAAGAGTGTGAACATAAAAGAAAACTTGCCCCATTTGAGGTAAATGGATGCCAACCATGATTTGTGACGAGTGCACTAAGAAGGCAAGCTTTTGGATATGCACAAAAGTTCCTCTTTAGAAAGACTAGTTTCATGTTAAGAGAGTAAGAAGGTAGGAAAGAGGGTTGTGCAAATGAAAGGAAGTGTGAGGGAGTGAGAAAGAGTGCATGAGAGGAAGGGAAAGGTAGTGTGTGTGTAGGTCAGTGTGTAAGCTTGAATATAGGAGGACAAGAGTGTGTAGAGGACAAGTATGTGGGCAAAAGGAAAAAGAGCAAAAGGAAGTGGGGAAGGGCAAGTGCAAGAGAGAACGAGGAATCAAGTGGACTCGGGAAGTGTGAGTAAGGGGAAGGAGAGAAAAGGTGCGAGAAGGTACATATAAGCGAGTGGGTGAGAAAGAAAGAGAAAGGTCGCGATAGGTAATCACTAAAGTTGGATACCCATTTGTGCATGTATTTGCCCAGATCCTCCATCAATACTTTGGAGTGAAATTGTGGACTTAGGGAGACCAAAACTGACCCAACATTAGAAAGTTTGGGCAAAATATCATTATGCATAGGCGTTTTTCCTTGGACTAAGAGTGTTAACATTTTGGTGTGTTTGCCGGAAAAAGCTTGGTACGTCTCTATAAGAGAGTGCCATAGGTTCGCCTAGCGCCACATGTTGGCCGAGCTTGCGGACCCCGGATCTAGTACATGAGCGAGGGGAGCTCGTCCTTAGGAAGAACGCGAACGGAAAGAGAAGAGTGTGCTCAGAGAAGAGCCTTGAAAGAGAAAGGCAAAGGTGGGAGTCGCAAGGCGAGTCGACTTCGACTAGCAGGAAGAGACCCATCAAAAAAGTGTACTCCCGTAGGAGAGTCGCGAATCAAGTGCAAAAGTTTGAAGGAGGGATCCTAAGGCCGCGTTCACTAAACTTCTGGGACCGTGAGGATATTGACATTACACCACTATTTGAAATGGCACAACGAGTCCAAGTGCATCTAGGAGACTTTCCTAAATTTTCGGGATTGTGGGATGAGGACCCAGATAGCTTTATCCAATTGTTCGAGGTAACGTGTGAAGCAAATGAAGTGGTTGACCAAGCGCAAAGACTTCGGATCTTGCCAGCCATATTTAGAGATGAGGCTTCCAATTGGTACAAGAACCTGGAAGAGTCGTGAAGGCAAACTTATCAAATGCTAAAGGATGCCTTTTTGGCTAAGTTTCGTAGGCAAGGTTTTCAGGACCGTCTAGCTCAACAAATGGATTATCTCCGACAGGGGGTAAACGAGAGCATCGACAACTATATCCAGAGGATGGAAACTTTGGTAAGAAAGATGGGTGCGAATGCCCCAAATGAAGATACCTTGAAACGAAGATTTATTGCGGGACTTAGAGATCCAAGCGCTCAACAACATGTCAGTTTGAGCCGACCGGTGATGTTGGTTGCTGCCAAAGATGTTGCTCGCGTGTGGGAAGAGGTTCAACTTGGCCAACAATGAAGGCAAGAACTTTTGTTTGAACCGATGCTAGGTACAAACGTTGGGCCTACAGGTGGCACTACTCAAGCAAATCCTGTTGCAACTCCGTCGGCATTTATGGCCGCTACAAACACGCTCCAAGAGGTAAAGCCAGTGTTGACCGAAGAAAGGGTTATCGAAATCGTGGCTCAGGCGGTAAAAGCTGCCACTCTAACTCATGAAGCATATGCGGTAAGGCAAGAAGTGGCACTCGAGCAAAGTCAGAGAGTGTTCAGATCAAACATCTTTTGTGCAAAATGCCGAGGATATGGGCACATGGCCACAGACTGTCCTACAGTCTCGAGACTATACGTAGAACCGAGAGTCTTCTGCAACTTTTGCAAGAGGAACAATCACACTGAAGATGAGTGCCGTGAAAAGGGAAGGTGGCTGAACAATAGGAACTATGCTTATCAAGGGTTACCGGGCCAAAGTGAACCTCCCATGCCTAGATGGGGGCCTAGACCCACATATGCTTATGGAGGCCAAGGCCAAGCAGGTGGATATCAAAGGCCTGAACCACAAAATCAAAGGCGAATGGGACCGCCAGAGTGTTGGCGATGTGGGTGCCTTGGGCATATACAAGCACATTTCCCGAATGCGAGGAAGCAAGAAGACTTTACACCTATGTGCCGATATTGTAGTAGGGAGGGCCATTATGATGTTGATTGCCCGCAACGAAGAAACAATTATGCCACGGACAAAGAGGGGTTGAGACATCCACCTACGCACAGTCGCAACCACAACGGATGATGCAATCTCAAAGTAGAGTGCCCAACACTGGAGTAGTAATTAGGGAATTGGATCTGGGAGCTAGCACCTCTACCCACCATGTAGAGGCAAATCAAGGAAAAGAGAAAGGTAAAGAACTGATGGTGGATGTGGTCACTCCCACACAAGAGTATACTCGAGGGAACTCAGTTCAAGTGAATGATGATGACGAGACTCATAGGCAAAGAGATTTAAATGAAGAAGACGAGATGGAGGTCCTTCCACCAATCACACAAAAATTTGTACCAGGTATCCCACCATTTCCAGAAAGGCTAAAAGTCCAAGAGAAGTTACCAAAAAAGAAGCAAGCAGAAGCAGGAATGGACATCGTACAAAGGCTTGCCGAGACCGAAGTCACTTTGGACTTGGCCACATTACTAAGGTGTTTGCCAACCTGCAGAAAACAATTCTACAATGAGTTTATCAAGAAACCAAGGAAAGAAAGAAGAAAGGAAAAAGTGGATGAGGTGGTCTTAGGGACGATCCAAAGCATTACGACTCAAGTGGACTCAAATGCCCCTGCAGTCACAGTGGAGATCAATGGATATGCGGTCCCAGAAGCGCAATTGCATAGCAGAGCCGCAGTGAACCTAATGACAGAATACATGATGAAAGCGTTGGGATTGACACAACTGGAAAATACCCCAATGTCTCTCCGAATGGCTGACCAGACACAAGTAAAGCCTGCAGGATTAATACGAAATGTGCAAACTACTGCTGGTGGAATCGAATTCTCCGTTGACTACTTGGTTGTGAGACCAAGATCCATGGAAACAACATTTTCTATACTATTGGGGCGACCATGGCTGATGCAGGCTGATTGTGTGCAAACCCAATCCCTTATCTTTCTTGTTGTAGTGTTCTCATAACAGTGTAGCAATTCATTCTTATGTATTTTTCTGCGAGTATACGCAGGTATGAAGGTGTGTGTTTGAGCTTTTATGCGCGTAATACTTTGTCTTGTGCTCAGCTCTATGTGGCACGGGGTGTTGGTTGCAAGAACTTAAGAACTGGGTATGTGCACATAGTATTGTGGGAACCGACATGATGACTGTGGTATGATACACTTCGCAGTATTAACTATTGCTGCTATCCCGTGTATCGCAGCTCTACAGAAGTAGTGAACAGAAACAAATGGGCATTGCACTTGAGTTACAAATAAATATGGGACAGTGTTATCGCAGCTTGGCATGAACATTTATGTCCTTGTGTATAATAAGAGTGTGAACATAAAAGAAAACTTTCCCCATTTGAGGTAAATGGATGCCAACCATGATTTGTGACGAGTGCACTAAGAAGGCAAGCTTTTGGATATGCACAAAAGTTCCTCTTTAGAAAGACTTGTTTCATGTTAAGAGAGTAAGAAAGTAGGAAAGAGGGTTGTGCAAATGAAAGGAAGTGTGAGGGAGTGAGAAGGAGTGCATGAGAGGAAGGGAAAGGTAGTGTGTGTGCAGGTCAGTGTGTAAGCTTGAATATAGGAGGAAAAGAGTGTGTAGAGGACAAGTGTGTGGGCAAAAGGAAAAAGAGCAAAAGGAAGTGGGGAAGGGCAAGTGCAAGAGAGAACGAGGAATCAAGTGGACTCGGGAAGTGTGAGTAAGGGGAAGGAGAGAAAAGGTGCGAGAAGGTACATATAAGCGAGTGGGTGAGAAAGAGAGAGAAAGGTCGCGATAGGTAATCACTAAATTTGGATACCCATTTGTGCATGTATTTTCCCAGATCCTCCATCAATACATTGGAGTGAAATTGTGGACTTAGGGAGACCAAAACTGACCCAGCATTAGAAAGTTTGGGCAAAATATCATTGTGCGTAGGCGTTTTTCCTTGGACTAAGAGGCTTATCACACACACACGAAAAAGGAAAAATGAAAAGCAAATTTTTTAATTGTATGTACATGTGCCCTCTTTGTGCTTGCATTAAACTTAGTGTGCTTAATGATTGGCCTTTGGATGAGGCCCTATTTGTGTGCATACTTGGTGTGCATCCTAAACATATGTTGTGCATTGGGCAAGGTTGGGTCTAACACCCATGGATGCTGCACGAAGAGGTTTTAGACTGCCAATATGTCTTCGCTTTGTTGGTCTTAGCCTTGAGGTTTCTCCTTGGATCTTTTCTGAGTGTTGGCTTGATTGCTTTGGATCCTTTGATTGGAAGTGTTCTTTCTTGAAGATAAGACATGATGGGTCTAGACCATGTATTGTGGATATTTTGTGAGAGGATTGACTTTGTACTAGGGATTTCTTTGGTACCCATATCATAGTGCGATTTGGTTGGGCTCTAAGTAGTTGCTTGGCCACCCAAATTTGCTTGACATTACAAGGGAAATGTGACTTTTTCTTGATGTATGGGTCTTTTGGGCCTTCTATGTGAGTTTTTAGGGAACACTCATCTTTACATGGGGAATTCAACAAAGGTTGAGTTTCTATACATACATAATGCTCATGCAATGGATCATAAGGTTGTGTCGTTTGTGATTGATCTAGAGATTCAGCGATGCATTTATCCTTATTACACATAGAATCTCTAGATATCACTTTATCTTCCATAGAACTTATACAAAGTATTGTTTTATCTCCTTCTTGATGATCTCGGTGTAGACCATCCTTGCTCTTGAATTCATGAAAAGATTCCAAACTTAGAGGAAGGGAGGGCCCTTTCACATCCTCCAAGCACTTGAAATTCTCCTTTGGTCCCTTCTTCAAAAGTTCCTGTGACTCAAGTAAATCAAAGTAAGATGAGCAACTTCCATTTATTTCAACATGAGGATCATGATGGATGTTGCCTTTGTGGAAGTGTTTATGTGGATGGTATGGACAATCCACAAACAAATGCTCATGACCACAGTGGTTACAATGAGGATGCATATTAGGATCATTAAATACATCATGAGTAGGGGGGATTTCAAAATTTGCACGAATGAAGGCTCTTTCCTCTTCCCGATATGTTGTGAACTAAATGGAACCTAACATGACATCTTCATGCATACAATCCAAAACATAGAAAATTTCTCTAGAACATACTTCATTTACTACCACACATGTTTCAATCATGCCCAAACTATGCTCAAAATCACAATTGGTTGGAAGAATTTGTTCACTAATGAAGGGCACCACATCAATACTTGCGAAATTCCTCTCACATTCTAGGTTGATTGCGGCATAACATATTCTAGAACAATTTCCTAATTGAGCATCCATAAATATAATTTGTGTTCTATCAACTTCAAATTCAAGTGATTTGATTTCAGATGAGGTTATTGATTTTGTCCAAGAATTCCTATATTTTTGTGTTCTACTTTTCCCCTTCCATTCTCTTTCTAGCTTTCTTTTTTCCCATGTTTCGTTGAAACAAATTTTTTGGTTTTTTGAGTGTTTTTAATATTTGATTGTTTTGGGTTTTGTGTGTTTTTTAATGTTTTTGATGTGTGAATAAGTTTTCTAATGGGGTTCTTGTAAAAAAAGTAGATCACAAAGTACATATGTAACACTCAATTTATGAGATGGGTATGGTGTTTTGCTCTTATGTCAACAAGTAAGTCTCATCATACATTTCAATGATGCATACCTTAATGCATGTCTCATGGAGCAATAAGATCATACAAGAAATCACTCTAATAAGATCATACAAGAAATCATTCTTACACATCATAAATGACATCCACTCATCAATCCTTAATACTTTTCATCTATCCATAGGTTTCCAAACATGTGTGATTGCAATGCAAAAACTACGACATGAGAGCCTTCTTGAATTTAGAGAAGTGAAGCCTTAAGAAAAACACTTTAAAATGGCGAGATCGATCATTTTCATAGCTCATTTAGATCATATTGAACTTTTGAAGGGATACTTTATGCATCAAAGATATTACCTGAGATTCTTGATGTCAAAATCCACCTCTAAGGGTGAAATAACACATTGATCCCATCAAATCTTTTACCCATATTAAATAGGTGGAGTCCAGATTTACCTAGCTCTATCTTCTACTTCTGCAAAAGCTTCTTTGCAGAGGCTAGGGTTTTTCAGTCATGCTCGTGGGCTAGGGTTTTTCGAGGGCATGTCTGGCTCTGCATTCACGCATTAGCCTTCTCCAACCCCCCCTGGGGTTGGAGTTTAGTTCTTGCTTGCATATGTGCTTCTCTGTGTTGCTCGCAGAAGCCTTCTGAGCCCCCCCGGGGGTCATGGCTTCGCCCTACCAGGGCTGCTATCAACTGAATGGCATTATTCGAAGCCTTGAGGAATGGTATATCAGTCATGCGCAAAAATGATGAAAGTTCAGATACTAACAATTTTGCTTTCCCCCATCTTGACATGCAGGACGACGACCTTGCTGTACGAATACAAACAGACCTTAGACACAAGGATGAAGCAATGTTGAATGAATCGTTGAGGAAAGAAAAGCCACCTGCTGCTGATTCTTCTTATGCAGACAAGGCTAGAAAGAGTGGCAGTCCGTACTTCGACATACATCGCTTATCAGGTAATGCCATTCCTCATATCTCTGCTCGTACTGATAAAGGTAAAATAGAGGTTAACCCTCATATTTTAGCAGTAGATGATATAGTCAATGAAGAGGAAGAGGAGGCGCTGATTATTGATAGAGAAACCCTTGATAACTAGCATGAGCATTTAAGTGGGAGGGTGGTAATAGGACTATGTCACGGCCCGAGACCGGCCCAAGAAACCCTAAAGGCCTGGATAAAGGCTTGTCAAGAGGAAGGAGATAAGGAAGAGAGCTCACACACACACTCTCACTCTCAAGGAGAAGCACACACACAGATTGAGGAAAGGAAGAATGATCTTCTTCTTCTTCTTCTTCTTCTTCTATTACCTAAAAGGAATGTACAAGAATGACCTAAAAACAAGAATACAACAAGTGAAATATATAAAGATCAGTACATACGGAAAAACCTAATATCCGTGAATGAGTGAGCTGGCAAGAAACAAATGTGCCATCACTCTCAGTAGATAAATCTAATAAAGCTCAATGAAGTATCCCTGACATATATTGGCGTGACCACTATACATGTCAGAGAAACGAAAAACTGGTACGTGTCATCCTGGATCATCACATGTTGAGCTTGATATCTCAACACTCCCCCTCAAGCTCAACGCCATATTCTGTAATCCAAGCATCTTCTGAAACTTCTTCAACTTCTCAGCTCCAAGTGCTTTGGTGGAAATATCAGCAACCTGCTCATCTGTTCTCACATAAACAAGATCAATATCACCTGCTAATACCTTCTCTCTGATGAAGTGATAATGTACCTCGATATGCTTTGTTCTAGCATGGAAAATAGGGTTCCGTGCTAATTGTATGCTGCTAAGATTATCACAATAGATAGTGATAGGCTTTTGCACTTCCACACCAAAATCTGCAAGTAACATCTCCAGCCATGATGCCTCACATGCTTCCATTGCAGCACCTCTATACTCAGCCTCTGTACTCGACAAAGCAACAGTGGGTTGCTTCTTACTGCTCCATGTAATAGCTGCACCTCCAAGTGAGAAAAGAAAGCCACTAGTAGATCTTCTATTTGGAGTACTACCATCCCAATCTGCATCGGTGTATCCATGAACCTGCAAATCTACACCAGCTTCATAAAACAATGCATAATCCAAAGTAGCACTCACATAACGTAGAGTGTGCCTCAGAGCATCCAAATGTGGCTTCCTGGGAACCTGCATAAGCTGACTTTCAAGTCCAACAGTATAACTTAGATTAGGCCTTGTAATTGTGAGATATATAAGACTTCCCACAATTTTCCTGTACATAGTAGCATTTTCCAATGCACGTGATGTAGTATCCAATTTGTGGTACGAAAAAAGATATGTGGTACGATCTTCGTGGTAACCATGAACTCGTGGATATTTCCCCTAATACTGGTTTTATGTGGTTGAATAGATAGCAAGGAAGGATGCATTTGGCTGCTAGAGACGATAGGTGTTATGCCAACATGGCTTTCGTCCAAGAGTGTTGGGACATTAGAGCCAAAATTGACTCAACGCTTTTGATGTCGGACCATAAACCTTTACTTATTACCTATAAAAGAGGAAGCCCCTTGTATAAGGCGGGATGGCCTCATATAGATATCAACCTCCTCAGATTGCCCTGCATCCTTGATGAGACCAAAAGAATCATTACTTATCACTTTCACAACAACAATTCCCCTTGTTGTTGCTCTAGCACAATGGTAAGTACCACGTTAAGAAGCTTCACCTCCTTAATGTCAATCCGTGGGAGAGGTAGGAGTGATATGAAGATCGTGAACGTGAGATGATGTGAGAGTGAAGGTGAGAAGCACAAAGGTGCACACACATACACACACACAATGAAGAGACAAGCAAGACACAATGGAAGGTGGGAAATTAGCTCTATTACTCAAGAATACTCTTACAAGCTCACAAGAACTCTAATCTCAACCAAGCTAACCTCAAAAATGAGCTCTCTAGCTCTTTTTATAGTTTCTAGACTAGTTTTGACCGGTTTCACATCTAGTGACCGGCCTAGTTAAAAAATAGGTCCTAGAGGCTATTTGGAAGGGTAAACGATGTCTAAAAATAACGAAAATTGGTACGTGCATTCTACCTAAGCTCCTCAAGCTCGAGGACTCCTCGGCTTGCACAAAATGGAGCTATGGATTACAAAATGGGGTTTTCTATGATACATATGTTACAATTAGTGATAACAATCACTGTTGAATGTTTGGAGAATTAATAAGAAATATATTTGTTTGAAAAATTGATCCGACTGGCTCCCTGCTCTGTCTTTACATGCTTCCGTGGTGTCTGTGCCTCTGGCTGCTTCCAACACCCCCCTCCCTCTCGCTTCTGTCGTCCCTGACAGAACCTTGTTGTGAGGTCTGCCGGATGTAGTTCTGTAGGAGGTCTTGAGCGAGGGTGTGCTCTGATATACGAATGCCTCGGGCTAGATCAGCCTCGAGTTTCTCCCAGTCGATAGGTTGCGGCTCGTCTGGTGGTGGGAGCTGATAATGTGTGGAGTACACCATTCGTTCACAGGCGAATAATTGCAATAAGTGTGTGGGCCTGCTTATAAATACCTCTGAATGGTACTCCCAAAAGCCAGTGGTGAACATTTCTTCGAATGTCTGCTTGTAGCAGGCCGGTAGGTATTTGATCCTGCAGTGCCAGGCGTAACACACCCGTAGCGATGGCGTTGTGCTCATATCATAGACTAAATCAAAGTTGCCATGCTCAAAGCCCGGGGTGTTTACATGGGGAGCCTTGACGCGTCGGAAGACTTTAAAGATCATTTGCATCATGTCAAAGATTTTGACAGTCATGTGCGCGGCAATATCATTCATATGCTTTAACCTAGGGAGCCAGTGGTGGATCGTCGCCATCATGTAGCCTACTGTGGGTAACTCGATTGGTGGCTTGAAATAGGGATAGTTCAGCCAGTCTTGGCACTGCTTATTGTTCTGTACCTTAATAGCGAAGGCAGTCCAAGAGCGGTGTCGTGGGACTGGTCCCCAGCATGGGTTAAATTTTAAGTGCAGCGGCGCTTTCACCCATGTGCTCATCATCTCGGGATAGTTTTGCAATAAATCTCTGCGCCAGTCTGGTTGATGGATTTCACCTTTCTGTGCACTTGGTGGCAAGTCCTCCGGCTCGAATTGAGTGGCATGCGTTGGTTTCATCCCTGTTTCTTTCTCTATGGCTAACTGGTATTCGGCCATTAACATGAAGTACGGTTTATATTGGAGCTCATGCCCAGATATGTATCGTCGCGGGGCCAAATGAGCAAAGAATGGTGACTGTAAAATTCTCTCTTCAATCATGGCCATGGCATGTAACTGTGCCTCTACTCTGGCCGAATGTGTTGTTCCGAGTTCTTCAACTGTCTTCATCCACGCGGGGGTAGGTAATTCATAGGTCATCTGGCCTTCGGCCGTGACACGTCCGCCTGGGATGGGTATCGGCTCGTATGCCTCTTCAAATGTCTCCTCCACCAGGATAGTGACGGTTTCTTCCTCAGCTGGTAGCTCAGGTGGGGAGTCTGGCCTTGGTGGTGCTTCATAGACTGCAGTTCTAGATTCAAGATTTGTTACCTGGGCCCGAAGTGCGTTGAGTTCCTCTAAAATTTCAGGGGCAGGGTCCGCAGGTGCTGGTAATTCTGCTGCTACGTGTACTTGTTGTGTTGCCGGTTCTCTGAGCTGTAGCAGCTTGTGATCTTCCTTTAACTTTTGATGCTCTTCGTTCATACGATCATAGTCCTCGAGCAATCGCACATGATCATCTAGCAACATCCTCATCGATTCAGATGGGATAGCTTTGAATTTGCTCGGACTTAGTGGTTGTTCAGGGTGGTCCAAAGCCGCTTCCAGATTCTCTCTATTCTGCTCTTGAAGTCTCTGGTTCTCCTCTTTTGCTGCGGCTAAGTGTCTTCTTAGTAAGCCCATATTTCTAGTGAGCGTTGCATTGCGGACGGTCTGGGCTCGAAGTAGGTTGTCCAAATCCGCAGTGGCTTCTTTTGTTTTCTCCTCACTTTCTAGTTCTAATTTGTGATAGGCCTCTCGTAAATCTTGGTATCGACTGTTCAGTGAGGCATTCTCAATTGATAATGAATTAAGCTGCGACTGTAATTCATTTGTAGTCCTCTGCAGCTGTTGATAGTTGGTGCCAAGTGATGCAAACTCATCGCGGACTTGTGTCATGCACGTGAACATGTGTTGAAATGCGGTGTCTATGGTGGGCGATAGTAGTAGTGAAGTGCTAAATGATGATGCAGTGGGAGTAGATGCAGCGGGAATGGGAAATGGGGTTGGGACGGTGGATGCAGTGGTGATCGTGGAAAATTGTGATGTGTCTAAAAATTATGGTGCTGTGAGTGGAGTGGGTGGTGGTGAAGTGGATGGTGATATGTCCATGCCGTTGGTCGTGCCAAGTGCGGTGACTGTGAAAAGCGGTGTGTAAGTGGGTGGTTGTGTAGGTGTGAAGACGGGATTTACAAATGTGGAGTAATTTACATGGGGGCTGGCTGGAGCAGCTTGGTGAAAAGGGGAAATAGGGGTTATGGTGGGTTGGGGAGGTGAAACTGGTGAGAAGGTTAGTGGGGTTAGAAAGGGGAATGGGGGTCTTAGAGGTGGGGGAAACGCGGGGAAAGATGAAGGGGTGAAGGGGTTAACATGTAGATACGAAGGGCTGGGTGTGGGCATGGTGGTCTGAATGGGCAGGGCAAAGGTTGTGGCTATGTTGCCTTGTACAGGTGTGGATGTGGGGGAAGGAGGTGGGTGTGCGGGGGATACAGGATGGGTTGGTGAAAGATGAGGTGAGAGAGGAGTAGAAGGGGTGGATGTTATTTCGAGGATAGTAGTGGTATGTACAACGGTAGTACGGGGTGGGGAATCTACAAGGATGGGTTCTGCGGTCAATGAACTTTCGGGGACGAGGCGTGCCTCCCTGGCTTGTGCTGAAGACTGAGCTCCTGTTGGTACGCGAATATACTCTCCGGGCTTTGAAAGTAGTCGCACTCGGCGGGGGTCAAACTGTGGTAGTTGCTTTCTTTGTAAAAACCTGAGTGCTTCATGGGAGCCTACTGATTTGACTAACTCTCTGAACCCTCTGATGTATGCATCTTCGAATCCTCCGGAGATGAGTTCCTGTTCAATTAATGCCTGGCTCTCCTCTTCAGTCAACTTCTTCCGGGCCCAGACTTTCTCCATCGTACGATATAATTTCTTTACGGCCAGCGTGTAAGCTGCGGCTTCGAAAGTCTCATCTTCATATGTGCTGGTGTCGCCGTGTGCGTCGGTTTGTTGGCCTTGGCCATCTGTCTGTCCTTGCCCTTGGGAATCATACGTGCCCTGGCTGGCTTCGTCATCACCTTCGTCATCGTCGGTGGCAGTTCTTTCATCATCAGAGCTTGACACAGCTTGTCCTTGTGGCAGATCCCGCGGTGTGGTCGGGTAACTAGGGCGTTCGTATTCCTGAGAAAACATTTGTGCCTCTGAAAATTGGAATTCATTTGAGAATGCATCCGGCATCTCAAAATCAAATGTTGTGTTTATGGGTTCTGCCTCCATGTGTGGTATGGGGAAGGAAAATGCTTCCGCACCAATAGTGGTGGGAGCTTCTGCTGTGTTGGTGGTGGGTTCTGTGGTGGCTGCTGCCTGAGGTGCAGCGGTACTAGTCGTGCCCTCCGTGACCACTGGTCTGGACAACCTTATGCGAATAGGCTGCACAGTAGTAGCGGCTTCTGTTGGTGATCGCTCTGGAGAAGGTTGTGGTGATGGTGACTCCGGCACTTGAAGGCAAGGAATGGTGCCTCTCATACGCTTACCTGCCCGTGTTCTACTGGGCTTCCTGGCTTTCTTCGTTGTTCCTTTGAATGCCTTCAGTTCTTCTCTTGTTAGTGCACGCTCAATTGGCAAGTCATAAGCCAAGCACATATACACAATTCTTGTGAGTGCACAACATCCATTAAGCACTTTTTTACGTTCCCATATGTGTTGTGCCAAATACATTTGATCTATGATCCAGCTTGCCAGGTCAACAGTCTGCGGTCCCGTACATGCCAAATACAAACCAAACCATATTCTTTTATGTGGCATGGTGAATCTATCCTGAGCGGGGAATGCAAAGTGTTGCATGCATATCCTTAGTGGCTTCGACAGCTCAGGTGTAATAGCAGAGATCTCCTCCCACTTAGTGACGTCCCCACGTTTCATAGGATCTGGAATTAATCTTTCTCTATCTGTGGGTGTGTGGGTTCCATGAATCTTGATGGCCGCTCTGATTAAATCCTTTGATAGGTAAAACCTTTTGTAAGGTGGATCATCCACTAAAGAGGGCAAAATAAAAGTTCCTGGGATGTCCTTATTCTCTGAGGCCAGCAAGGTGGTGATTAAGTAATAGCACCTGTAAAAATCCGGTTTGGGTAGAGGATCACTGAAATACTCTGTGAAGCCTGCTCTGGCCCAAACGTGAGTTAAATCTTGGGTGCTCTGTAGGGCTTCGAACTCTCTAGAGAAAAACTGGTATTTTCCCCACGTGCGGTCATCAAATGTCAGAGAGGATTCAAAAATAAAGTCCGCGTCCGCAAGGGGTTCTGCAAGTCCCTGAAACCAATGAGAGTTCCGGTGTATCTTCTCTGTGTAGCCCATAGGTGGATTGTCGATAGGCATGGGCCCTAGAAATCCTTGGAATTCCGGTGGTGGAGCACTCGGGTGGGATTCTGCTCGTAGCACATTGAGGGGCACAGCCGCAACACTGGGGCCTGCTCCTGATGTTCCTTCGTCGGTTTGCATGGCGGCTGATGCGCTAATAAGAAAGATCTGCTACAAAAGATTAACACATTAGCATGGAAATTAATTATGATCCCATTAAAGTGAGACCGCAATCCCTTTCCATAACTGATGCGTAACCCGTGTAGCCAAGTGCTGTGATGTGATGGATGCAATGTCTCTTGCCGCACTAGTGCAGGTCTCTAGACTCCTACATGTTTCAGATCATGCATACATTTTTTGATGAGATGAGATTACGAGTGATGTGTGATGATGGTGGGTGAATTTATACAAGGTTTAAAGGTTAGTGATTTAATACAAGGGAGTATGTTAGTCGGGGGGGGGTAATTTTGTCAGACACGGGGTTAGGGGGAGACGGTTGGACACGCTTCGGTATCCATTTCCTAAGAGTCCTTGAATGGGTGGTGGGTTTCTGCTGAGGGGCAAAAGGTGGTATCGGGTGTGGTAGTATCGAGGGATGGAAAGGTTTGTGAAAGGTATATATTACATGGCTTATGGGTTGAGCTATGATACATGGTTTGGGTACCCAAATCTGCGTGGGTGTGGGTCTATGGGTAAGGTATTTCTTGGCGATCCAAATTTGTCGAATGGTCGGACCTGTAGAAGGAGGTCGAGGGGATGGTGGATACCGATTCTGTTTCTGCCCTGCCTTTTTCTTGTCGATCTCTGCTTGGTTGGAGTTCTTCGGTGCTTTTTGTCCTTTTGGCACCCATATTTGTCTGGTGCCGCTTCCTTTGGGTGGCCTAAACTACCTTCCTTGTTGTATCTTCTGGTACTGCAGTCGATCTGGGTTCCTTCGTCGCGGTTGATTCTGTTGTTGTCGAGGTTGAGAGGTCGGATGGACGCTCTGCTTTGGAAAAGAAGGGAGATCCAACACTTGCGTGACCTGCCCATTAGGAAGTGATGCCTTATTTAACTTTAATCTAGGCCAGTCCGCAACAAGTTTGGAAGGATGAGCACCGCAGGGTGTCGTGCTCATTTGGCCGCTGATGCAACCCACCTGACCGTTGATTGTGTCCATCTGCCCTTGTGGTTGGGTAACTGTCTCTTCTAGTTTGCAGGAAGTCCCAGGGAAGATCTCCTGTCGTCCTTCTGATTGACAACTGTCCATAGCCAAGCCCGAGTGGGTTGGTGTAGACGTAACGTGACTGGTCTGCTTAAAGATCTTTCGGTCTTCCGTCGCATGCATTTCATAGGGTCTAGGGTCACAACCGTCAAGCGGAATGCCGTTAGGGAAGTCAAGCGGTATCACTCGCTCCTGTTCTAAGGTTCCAATCTGTAAGGAGCCTTGTCGAAGATTTAGGTCCACTGAGTGATCGTATAGCCAATCTTGGCCAAGGATTAGGGGTTCTATCAGGTCGTCATCATGGCACACTAGTAGCTTTGCTGTCATCGTCAAATCCTTAATGAGGATAGGAAGGTCCACCTCACCCATGCAAGGGGTTTCCATGCCTCCTAGGCCTATGAGGTATGCCTCAATTGGCCGCATTTCTATTCTTGAATCCTTATAGTGGGACCATCTAATCGCACTAGTCGCAGCACCTGAGTCAATTAAAGCCCTGAGTTTTTGGCAATGGTTGCCGTGCTCTAGCCTAACTGTAATGAAGGGTCTCCTGTCCACTATGCTAGGATGAGTGGTTGACTTTACTTGACACATGGCCATGGGATATCTGGGTGATGTTTCCAGATGGTTATAACGTTCTCTCCCTAGTCCTTGTCTTCTTAGCTTCATGCGCTTAATGCGTTCTATGGCTTCTGCCTGGGCTTCCGCTCGTATTCTATTTTCTTCTTCCTTACGCTTCTTTGCCAATGTGAGTCGTCTAAGCATGTCCTCAGTAAGAGGTTCTTGATATAACCTGACTCTACAGCCACTAATGTAATTAGGCATTATATCTCCTTCTAAGGTGGCTAACTGTACTGCTCCACTTGTCGAAAGTCTGTTAATGATCATAGGTCCATAACCTCGCTTTTCTAGCTTCCGTGCGTGCTGTTTCAGTGTATACACTAGAACTAAATCTCCTTCTTTTAGGCCTTTATCTTTCACATGTGCATCAAAATATGCTTTCTGTCGCTTCTTCGCTGCGTATATTCCTGCTGCTGCTTTCAGCCTGGTTTCTCCTAATCGTTCCAAGTCCATTATTCTTGCTGATACTTCATGGCCGTTCCACTGATGTTCTTGTGCAACCTTAAGGGTCGGTATCAAGAAGTCCAAAGGAAGCACTGCATTCTGACCAAAAACCATCTGAAAGGGAGTTGCATTGAGTACGGTCTTGTAGGCCACTCGATATGCCCAAACAGCGTGGTGTAACTGTTTGTCCCAATCTGAACGTTTATTGTTCACGAGTTTCGTCAGTATGGTGCAAAGTATCTTGTTAGTGCTTTCAGCCTGACCATTGGCCTGAGGATGATATGGTGCAGATTTCTTGTGAATCACCATAAAATCCTGTAACAATTATTCAATGACTTGGTTTAGAAAGTGAGTGCCTCGATCGCTCACTAACTCTATAGGCAATCCATATCTTGTAAAGACATTTTCAAATAAGAATTTTGGAGTCGTGTGAGCATCATTCTTTTTTGTGGCTTTTGCCTCTACCCATTTCGTAAGATAATCTGTGGCAACAATAATGTATTCCGCATGTGTACCTTTTGCAGGGGGGTTAATGGGTCCTACAAAGTCTATACCCCACTTAGAAAATGCACGTCCGCCCATCATGGGTTTCAATGGCATTTCATCTCTGCGAGTAGGAAACTGAGTTCTTTGGCACACATCACATCTCTTTACATAGGTATGAGCATCCATGTGAAGAGTGGGCCACCATAATCCTGCAAAGAGGATGGCTTTGATTATCCTATCTGGTCCAAAATGACCTCCTGCAACACCTTGGTGTGCAGTCTCTAGTATGCTCAGATAATCGCTCTCATGAACACACTGTCTCAAATATCCATCTCGTCCTCTTTTGTATAGATTATCGCCAATAAGTGAGTAGTCTTGAGCTTCCTGCTCTAGACTGCGTTGTCGAGCTAAGGTCATTCCTTGAGGGAATGTGTTCGTCCTCAAGTATGTCACTAAAGGTTCACTCCATTCTGGTGTGAGAGACATGTGATATAATGTCGCATGCTCTACTGGTGGTCTTTCACAACAAACATGGCATTCCTTACACAACTTGTAGACATCTGCTTCCATCGTAGGCCAATATACTCCTAATCTATGCAGAGTCTGTAATGTTCGATGTTTTGAATGATGTTGCTTTAGTGCACCTATGTGTGCTAATTGCAACCAATTCGCATGTTCTGATTCATCTACACAACAAGCAAGAATCTTTTGATTATCCTGTTTGTATATGCTTCCTGCCATTATTTGGTACCTCTGAGATTTGGTAATCTCTCCTTCTTTGATCTTTATCCTAGGACTCTTGGGTCCGTATGTCAGAATAGGGACTATAGGCTTAGCCCATTCTGGTGCTATCTCAAGGTTAAACAAGTATGCATCTGGTAATTCATCCGCTACTCCTTGAGGAGCTTCTCCTGAGGTTAATCTTGAGAGGTGGTCAGCTCTAAGATGCGTCTTTCCCTTCCTAACTACCACTTCAAAATCATACTCCATGAGTAATAGAAACCAACGTATCAGTCGTCCTGTGTTACAATGTTTGTTGACTAAATATAATAGGGCTTGATGATCTGTAAAGAACTTGAATTTGTTGGCCAACAAGTAGTGCCTAAACTTCTTTACTGCATAGATCATCCCTAATCCTTCTCGTTCCGTCGTGGTATAATTTCTTTCTGCTGCGTTCAATTGTCTGCTCGCGTAGGCTATGGGGAGATCTATGTTACCTTCATTCGTGGGTTGTGCTAACACACATCCTATGGCGTAATTGGATGCATCCACATGTACATGGAATGGCTTACTCCAATCTGGGGTTGTCAATATAGGTGCTGAGCACAAGCGTCGTTTGAGTTCATTGAATGAATTTTCACATTCATCTGTCCACTCAAAATTGGTTAAAAGAGAGTACATAGGCTTAGCTATGATTGCATACATGTGTATGAATCGTCGATAATATCCACAATGTCCCATAAATGCCTGTACCTCTTTCACGTTAGTTGGTCTAGGTAATTCTGCAATTACTTTCACTTTTTCCTCGTCCGTAGAGATTCCATTTTTTGACACAATGTGTCCTAGAATTTTGCCTTGTCTGACCATGAAAACGCATTTTTCTGGGTTCAAACAAACCTGATATTCTCGACATTTGTCAAATATTTGTCTTAACTCTGGGATATGCGTCTGTCTTACATTTGAGTGAGCACATAAGTCATCGACATAAACTTCCAAGCTCTTGCGTAAGAATTCCTTAAAAACATGACACATGAGTCACTGGAAAGTAGCGGGTGCATTTGTCAAGCCAAATGGCATCACACGAAATGCAAATATGCCCCATTCTGTGGCAAAAGCCGTCTTGTGTTGGTCTTCTGGAGCAATGGCTACTTGATTATAGCCTGAAAATCCATCAAGGAAGCTGTAAACTTCCTTGCCCGCAACTCTTTCCAATAGGTGTTCTGTGATAGGAAGAGGATAACTATCTCTAATTGTGGCGGCATTAACTTTTTTAAGGTTAATACACACACGCAATTTTCCATTCTTCTTGGGCACAACCACAATGGGGGATACCCATTCGGTATGCTCAATTTCGTAAATGAATCCTGCTTCTATCAAGCGATCTATCTCCTCTTTAATCTTCGCAGCGTAGTTATCATTGTACGTGTAAGGTTTTTGTTTTGTCGGTTTTGCATCTGGAGTCATAGGGATTCTATGAGAACATATATCTGGATCTACTCCTTTCAAATCTTTGTAACTCCAAGCAAAAACATCTCTATATTCGCGCAATAGGGCAACTAACTCTTCTTCTTCTTCAGTCGTCAAATCATGCCCTATGTATGTACATTTTTCTTCTTCTCCTTCTATGGCAACTATTACTTTCTTGGTTTTCTCTCGGTTATCATATACTTGTCCGTCATTCACCTTTCTATTGGGCATTTGTACCATGATTCTTCTATCGTCGATTTCATATTTCTTGAAATTCTCGGGTACTTCAAACAAAGATTCTTCTTTTTCTATCATGGTTTCTTTCTTCTTCCTTTTCTTGCCTTCACTCTTAGTAGTCACTTCCGTGGCTAATCTCACTTCATTTGTAATTTCCTCGTGTCTCTGAGTGTGAGTCTCTACTTCGTAGAAATATTCTTCCTCTGATGCAAAGGGTGGGTCCATGATAATTGATTCTAAATCAAAATCGCTTGCATCCTCGAATGCATCAGTGTTCGGTTCACACTCTTCTAAGATTGCATCGCCCATGATTGGCTCTATCGTGAAAGCTGAAATGTCATAGCCATCCTCGTCACAGTGGGGTGTCCATTGTTCTTCATTGATGGCTACATCCATGGTTGCTAGTATTTCCGCCCAACCATGGGGTTCAAACTCTTCGTCTGGGAATACTACAGGTGCGTAGGCTGGATCTTGAAGGGTTCGTGGATGTTGTTCCGCACCTAAGGTCCTGGCTTCTAACTGCTCTTCCTCTTGTTTGGCTACTTTACACATCCATAAATGGGTATCCTCATGCAACCAAGAAGGATTTGATTCTGATGAGTGCACGGATTCCGTCTCTACTGGTATCTTATGGATGGTATTCCATTGTATTGGGGGTACATCTCTGTGTGAATAATCTTTAAGATTGACTTTAGTAGTCACTCCTGAATGTTGCAAGTACAAAGAATTAGTTCCCCAATCTTGTACAATTTGCAACTGACGCATGAATGGTCGTCCCAATATCATCTCGTAAGCACGGTTTTTCGCAAAGTCACAAATGGCAAAGGTATGCTCAAATTCTACACCACAAGTGGTGAGAGATATGCCTTCTAGTAAGCCTAATGGTTTTTCTATGTGTCCATCGGCCATTTGTAGCTTCATCCTAGTGGGTCTGAGTGCTGGCTTACCCCAACGTTTCCACAAAGCGGTGGTAGCGATGGCTACTCCGGCTCCTGAATCTAAGATGGCTTTCGTGGTGTAGCCCTGATGGGTTATTAGAAGATATGTGTTACCTTCCTCTCCTTCGCTTACATCTCCAATCTTTTCTACGGGTATCTCTGGTACCTTCTTATGTGATCCTATTTGAGAGGGTGTGGTAGCAAGCTCGGGGAATTGATTTGCTACCTGCTTCCACAATTCTGGTTTTACCTTTAACAATTCCTCCAGAGTGAGATTACACTGTACTTTCGTGTTCTTGATCACTTCTGTGTTCCTAGGGATCACTGATTCTTCATTCCTCACTATTATCGTGGGTGCTCTCATACTAATAGACTTAGCTTCCCAAGGTCCTGTGAACTGAGGTAATTCTTGTAAAGAATTAGATTCAAATCTTGTGGGTTCACTCAGTTGCTCCACCTCTACATCATCGTAAATAGAGGGGATGTCTTGGGGAAATTGTTCCTGCAAGTCGTTTATTTCTTGAATGGGAGGATGAGTTCCTTGTTCTTTTCTCCATTTCTCTTCTTGTATTTCTCTTAAAAATTCATGTGAGTACCTATGTATGGAGGATAGGTTATCTTGACTTTCTGTATTGGGTACTTGAGACAGGGATGGTGCATTCCTTTCCAGTGTCTCTGGGACAATAGGGTTCCTATGCTGATCCTTTTTCTCTTTGCTTTCTATCAAGTGTTCTAGCCTTTCCATTAGTCCTTGAAAGTGTAGTTCTGGTTTTGCCATGTTATTCCAATTAAGATATCTAGAGGCTTCAAACAAAGCTTGTGCTAATTCTACCATTTTCATGCAAAGTTTAGTTCTCTCAATTTCTAGATCAGCTCGAGGGTAGTTTTTACTCATTTCCGTTACTTGAGGTCCCTCTTTTATTCTAGCCTGATATGCACGAAACATCATGTCTAGATCTTCTGGTATGGGTTCCGCTAAGACTGATCCTGATTTCTGAGCTGGGTTTTCTTGATTTAATTCTTGTGAAGCCAATTCTTGTATTTTGGCTCTAGATTCTCTTAAACTTCCTTCCAACTCCGTTATCTTTTTACTCCACTTTCTCTTTATTCTTTCTCTAGAATCTTTCCAAGATTTTGTCTTTTTACTGCTAGATTCTGCAACTTCACTAGTTCCTTCTATCTTCTCTTGATTAAGCTGTTGGTTTTGTAAGAGCGCCTGGGCTCTGGTTATAGCTTGGATAGGCACGTATGTAGGGTTGGATCCATCCGCATTATTTACAATACCTATCACGTTGATCGGTGTCACATTCGAAGTGTTAACTGGGTTCTTAGGACAATCTTTGATTATGTGCTCTTTGCCACAGTCGGCACAAAAGCCTTGTATGTTATAGTACTGTGATTGCCTTGCTATTGGGGGATGTGGACAATCCTTAATGAAGTGATCTCCTTGGCACCTAAAGCATGGTCCTCTAGGGCCCTGTGGTCTCTGTTGTCTCAATTGGGGCCGTGGGTTTGGGTTTGCGTACATCACATTAGTATAATCTGGCTCCCAACTAGGTTCCATTGGTGGACTATCATAATGATATGTCTCCACATGCTCTGGTGACTCCATGTAATAAGCGGGTGGACTAGTTACATGAGCAGAGTCAAAACTGTTTGAGTTCGGGTCACTTTCGGTGATCAGGGGTGAAGAAGGCACTAAGGCCCTACTTAGGTTCTCTTCTGCAGCAGCGTATTTGACTGAGATGACATTCGCTGGTGGGGGTGGCTGCTGAGCTAAGACAGGTTGAAGTATCTGTTGAGCCTGGTAAGTGTAGTTCTGGGGAGGCCTATAGTAATAAGGTTGAGCATTGTATTGGCCTTGATACCTACCTGGCTGCTGGTATGTTTGTGGGTAGTTTTGTCTCACGGTTTGTTTGTTGTATGGGCAGTCCTGAGCCGTATGATTCGTGTATCTTCTCTCAATTGTACAATATTGGCCACTAGGGTTGGCTTGAGGTTGAGGTGCATTGGGACACACGTTTGCCAAATGATTTCCACCACAAGTGTAACAACGTACGTTTGTTGGTAGCTTGGGCACCTGTTTACTAGAAACTCCTAGTTTTTGGGCCACTTTTTCTGCTAGGTCCTCTATCGTATTAGACAATTTTGTGGATGCTAGAGAAGAACAATCTGAGTCCTTATAGACCTTTGAGAGCTCTAATTCCTCTCCTAGGTTATCCTCAATGTCTATACATATTCTTACACACTCCTCTAGCATTCTGGGTTCTTTTAGGTACACATAGGACCGTAGTTTAGCGCTCAACAAGCCATCTAGGAACAGTGATACTTGTTTAGCTTGTGAGGGTAGCTCTTGCATTGGACATCGTTCAACATATTGTCTGAATCTACGACCTGCCAGTCTTACTGTTTCCTGAGGGGTCTGTTTAAAGCTATGAATCAACGAAGACGTGTCGTGTCTAATCCCACTTTTAGAGAATTCAGTGATGAATGACTCTAAAAAGTGATGGATGTCTCTAAATTGCCTTTGTTGCAATGGTTGGAACCAAGTTAAAGCGGTATTCTTTAACGTTAGTCCAAATGCATTGTATTGCGTGAACATGTCTTCAACTTGTTCTGCCCTCAGTACTTGCTTGAATTCTGCGACGTGGTCATAGGGATCTCCTGTCCCATCAAAGTAATTTTTCATTGATTTTACTAATTGTGTGGGTCTCAATACTCTTGTGTGTTCACGTGGTCTAGGTAGAGGAAAATCATCTCTACCACCTGGTATTCCATGATTTCTTTGTCTATCCGCGCTATTGGTGTTCGTGGTTGTTCTATCTCTCCCTATGGGGTGATTGAAGCTCACTTCCGGTCTCTCTTTATTTCCTTCTCTTTGATTTCCATGGGTTGAGGATGTTCCTGCCCCTTGTTGACTTGTATTCATGTTTGTTCTAGATGGAGGGAATACCAATTCACCTCTCCATGTGTATGTGTTTTTAGCGCGCTCAGGCACCACAAAGACTCTTTCTGAAGTCTCATCCAGGTATACAACCTTTCCAGGTGTATCTGGGTCCTTGAATTCATAAATTGTAATGATGCCTATCTCACCAGGGTGTTCCTTTCGGTACCTCCAAAAGGCTTCATCTGTCTCTTTATTTACAAACAACTCGGTGCTCCTGTTATCTTGAGGGATCCACTCTGGGATGAGTACTCTTGTTAATACGGATTTCCCTCTCGGTGTTCTAGGTTCTTCTATCGGTTCTTTTCCTGGAAATTTCGTTTCCGTCTCTAATTGAATTGTGCCAAACTCATTAGTATCGTTTGGCTGCGTACTTAGGACATACATGGTTCCTTCTTTGTCTATGTAAGCGTCTCTCTCAAATTTCACCACTGGTCTTTCCAATCCAATGGGTTGATCAGGGTTGTGCAGTTGCACCACTTGCCTTTGCAAACCATCCTCATAGATGCGAGCACCTAATCGGTTGGTTCGGAGAAACTCTAATAGCGTTCTATAGGGTCCTTCTGGTTTTTCTAGGTATGCGACATGAGTCCCTCCTTCTGGTCTGTCTGTGCTAAATGCCATTTCTGATTCGCTTGATTCTGAGCTCAACTCGTAGGGATAACTACTATTCAATTGCTGAGCCCAAGATCGAGCAGTGGTTCTTACACTAGCCTCTGATGATCTAAGGCTTCGTCGGTCTGACTTACCTATGTGTCTCCCTGATCTAAGGTTCATTAATTTCCTTCCTTGCACGCTCAATTACACCCTTAGATCGTCAATGGTCCTTTGTGATTAATTCTTGATTCTTTTTAATTTTTCTTTGGATTCTTGTCTTAATATATGCGTCAGGAATTCGACTTTCCGTTATAGTTTTGAGTTCTCGTTCCGTCAGACTTATGTTCTTTTCTTCAGGTTTTCATGTCACACACACCTTTACTTTAAGTCTTAAACTTGAAAGAATTAGGTATCTTGAACTTGAGGCGTTCCTATCGTCGTTAATCCACAACTACCGTTTAGCCTAAGCTAAGAATTGAGTGAGGGGGTTGAGTAATCTTCCAACCTCGAGTCGGCCTTTTCTGATTGCTCTGATGTCCTGTTGCCCAAGAAGCCGTGCTTCCCAAGCTCTGCTGTCTTCACTACCTTGCTTGCTCGCCTTTGATTGTCCTTGTTAGACCTGGAAAATTCCAATGTTAGACCAATTCACAAGATGATCAAACACTTGAGTATATACACCTTTTAAGTCCCTTCCCTTTTGCCCAAATTTTCAATGTGTGCCCCCTGGCTTCCTAGTCCCAACTAGGTGAACCTCAAAATAGCTTATCCAAAAATAGATGTATTCTTTATGAAAAAAACAGTTGAGGTCACGTAGTACTCGTCGCGAGCTTTCTAACGAGCTATTAAGCTCAAAAAACGGACTTCGGATAAAAAAGTTATGAGCGTTTAGGCCCTGGGGGGTAAAAACTGACAATCGGGTTTTCCTTCAAATATGAGCTAAGGGGTCTCCTATGAGTCTAATGGTCCAAAAATTTCTCAAAAATACCCTCAAAATTGGTCAAAAATTGGAGCCCAAAATTTGCGATGGGGGTGCACAATCGCGATGGTCTGGGACCGTCGCGATGGCGTGGGATTTGGACAATCGCGATGGCCCGAAAAGGCGAACCGTCGCGATGGCTCAAAATGAACGATCGCGATGGCGTGAGGTTGAACCGTCGCGATGGCCCGAAGTGAACGATCGCGATGGCGTGGAAATGGACCGTCGCGATGGCGCGGTCAACGGTCAAAGGTGGACAATCGCGATGGCGTAAGGTTGAACCGTCGCGATGGCCCGATCAAGTGGACAATCGCGATGGTTCGAGTCAACGGTCAACGGGGAACAATCGCGATGGTCCGAAGTGAGCCGTCGCGATGGTCCGCGATGCGATGGCTTGAGCCAATCGCGATGGTCCGATTTTGGGCTGTCGTGATGGTCCGAAAAAAACGAACCGTCGCGATGGTCTATCGTGACACGTGGCACTGTCGTGGCGATGGCATGAGCCAATCGCGATGGTGCGGGGTCAGCTGAACAATCGCGATGGTCCAAGTGGACCGTCGCGATGGCTCAAGTGAACCGTCGCGATGGTCCGAAAAAGCGAACCGTCTCGATGGTCCGGCCGAGCCGTCGCGATGGCGTGAGCCTATCGCGATGGTGCGACACAATCGCGATGGTCTGAGCCAATCGCGATGGTCCACCAAACAACGAATTTTTCAAATGCAACTGTGGTTCCGTGAATGCGCAAGGATCGCCTACCTCGTGGTGTGGTCGCCTACCTCAAAATCCGAAAGTTGCAGACCATCGCGATGGTCCGCCCTACTCGGAAATTTCTGACAGAAAGTACATGTTTTACCTTTTGGAAGCTCTCCTGATGCTCTGAAGCTCTGTACCTGCAAGAAAACTCAAGAAAATGCAAGCACACACAAGCGCAAAAACTCTCTCTCGCTCTCTCGCATGCACAAATGAGGGGAAATGAGGTGAATGGGGAGATATGGTGAATTTTCTGATTTTTTTGGAGATGAAGATGATGATGCGATGATGAAGATGGAGTATGGGGAAGGTGAAAAACACTAAAAACTAAGTAAAAACAACAACGAAAACTGAAATTTTTACCTTCCAACGCCACTTCTTGCTATACTCTTACCATCACACATTCGTCCTAGACTCGATCCCCGGCAACGGCGCCAAATTTGGTGTTGCTCTAGCACAATGGTAAGTACCACGTTAAGAAGCTTCACCTCCTTAATGTCAATCCGTGGGAGAGGTAGGAGTGATATGAAGATCGTGAACGTGAGATGATGTGAGAGTGAAGGTGAGAAGCACAAAGGTGCACACACATACACACACACAATGAAGAGACAAGCAAGACACAATGGAAGGTGGGAAATTAGCTCTATTACTCAAGAATACTCTTACAAGCTCACAAGAACTCTAATCTCAACCAAGCTAACCTCAAAAATGAGCTCTCTAGCTCTTTTTATAGTTTCTAGACTAGTTTTGACCGGTTTCACATCTAGTGACCGGCCTAGTTAAAAAATAGGTCCTAGAGGCTATTTGGAAGGGTAAACGATGTCTAAAAATAACAAAAATTGGTACGTGCATTCTACCTAAGCTCCTCAAGCTCGAGGACTCCTTGGCTTGCACAAAATGGAGCTATGGATTACAAAATGGGGTTTTCTATGATACATATGTTACAATTAGTGATAACAATCACTGTTGAATGTTTGGAGAATTAATAAGAAATATATTTGTTTGAAAAATTGATCCGACTGGCTCCCTGCTCTGTCTTTACATGCTTCCGTGGCGTCTGTGCCTCTGGCTGCTTCCAACACTTGTCTAGCTTGGGAAAAAGCTACCAAGGATATCAGACACCTCTTTACCAAATACAAGAATCTTGCTAAAGAGATTCGGGCGAAGAGGAGAGAAAGTCTTGAGAGTACAATCAAATCCACGGATGTTACCACTCAAGAGTTCCATGACCTTACTGTGAGGTTGAGGAAGGAGAAGTACCTTGAAGCTAGCTATTCTCTTACTGCCTCTAAGGAGTTTTGGAGTGAGAAAATGGACCGGGAAAACAAGCATATGTACTCTGATGAAAAAAGTGAAAGTCAGGGACTTCATCCCAATGATAAAAAAAAGAAATGGGGAACATACTTTCAACATTGATTAGATGCTTCAACAGGCCAACAACTTTTTTAAGGGTGTCTTCTCTGTGCCTCCCAAGTGGGGGGAGGATACCCAGAGGGCCAGAGCTAATATCGCTTTAATAAGGAAAAAAATGATTCCTGATAGCCTGTTGCCCCTGCTGGACCTGCCCCTCACTGCTGATGAGGTCAAAGATACCATCAACAAACTTAAGCCATGTAAATCTCTTGGTCTGGATGGATTGCCAAATGAGTTTTTTTATTGTGATGAACAATTTTCTCACTCCCTTTCTCCTTGAAGTGTGGTACGAGGCTACTAGCAAAGGATACTTCACTGGATACATTAACTTAGGGGTCATCAAGCTCATACACAAGAGAGGTGACAAAGATGATCTCGATAACTGGAGACCCATTAATTGCTTGAACTCTATATATAAGATTTTTTCCTCAGCTCTGGCTAGAAGAATTACTCCCCTAATGAAATTCTTCATCCTGCCAAAGCAAAAAGGATTTATTCAAGGAAGATATATTTTAGATGCTATCATAGCTTTGTGGGAAGGAATGGACTATGCCAAAGATTCTGGACTTTGACAAAGCTTATGACAGAATAGAATGGGATTTCATCTTGCAGTCCCTCCATGATATTGGGTTTGGTAGGAAGTTTATTAAATATGTTAGCACTCTTTTTGGTAATGCTTCCTCTAGAATAGCCATCAATGGTCATCTTTTAGAGCCCTTTAAACTTGCTAGATCTTGCTATATCTATTAGGCAAGGCTTCCCTTTAGCTCCTCTGCTGTTTGCCATTGTAAGTGACGCTCTTGGATGGCTTATAAAGGATGCCATTGATAAAGGTTTGGTTAAAGGTATTTCTATCCCTAAATATCCCTCCCCTCTTGCTCTACATATGTTCGCTGACGACACCAATATGATCACTATTGCTAAAGATGGTTCGGCTAAAGCTTTTCTTGATTGCCTGAACATCTTTTGCCTGGCGAGTGGTTCTAAAGTTAACCATAGCAAAATTGGTTTTAAAGCTTCTAATGACATTGTGCCTGATTGTGCTTTTGCCTTGGATTGTAATATCCTCAAAGATGGGGAAATCTTTCGTTTGCTGGGTATACCAATGGGTTTCAATGTCTCCTTTGCTCAAAGGTGGGACTAGGTGTTGGAAAATTTTTAAAAACACCTCTTCTTCTAGTATGATAGCAATAGCTCTCTGCCTTGCAGATGTTTTGTTCTTAACAAATATGTTCTGCCTAAACTGGTCTTCTTCCTTTCTTACTGGTGTCCGTCAAAAAAGCCGGTCAATCAGGCCATCTCTTTGGCCAGAAGATTTTTGTGGGGTGGTAACAACTTTAATAGGAAAATCCCTAAAGTTGCCTGGGACACATGTCGTCTGCCTAAAGACCAAGGGGGCCTTGGTATCATCAGCCCTCTTAAGATGGCTGAGAACATGGTAGCTAAATGGGTTCTCAGAAGTCTGCAAAGCAATGATATATGGGCTGCTTTGATTAAAAGGAATTGTGATAAATTCTTCTTAACTAAGTATAAGGCCTGGACTAAAATTCAGTTGTGGGATATTATTATTTCCCCTCATCCTATTACCCATGTTGGCAGCTCCCTTGTTTGCAAAATGTGGAAGGCCTGGTTCAAGGCTAAGGGCACATTTTTTCCTTCGACTGATTGTTCTCTTGATTTCTTCTTATAGGAGTCCCCTTGGATTGCTTGGCTAACACATTGGAAGAAAGTCAACATCTCTATTAAAGAGCATAAATGTCAGAAAGTTGGCTTCGTTTCCTAGAAAGACTTTATGGGGGGAAGGAGTGTTAAAACAGCCCAACAGTTAATAGAATTTACTAATCTCTCTTCCGCCTGTACATAGGTGTTACTGAAACATAGGTCCTTCCTTGTCGAGATGAGTACCAATCTCAGGAAGAGTATAAAGATTCATGAGGTGGCATATATCATTTACAAAAGGTTCAAGAAGTGTAAAGGAACAGTGGAGCAGATAAGGAAAAGGCTGAATAGCAGATGAAACCTGAATCGGACCAATCACCAATGGAATTATAGGCTCAAAGCTTTGTGGGCCCTGCAAGACTGTAGCAAACACTCTTTTCTACAATGGTTGATGATCCACAATGGTCTTTGGATTGGCCCCAAAGTCAAGAAAATTCTAGATAATGAAGGAAAGTGTACATTCTGTGGCAAGGAGGAAGATGTTTCTCACCTCTTTTATGACTGTGCTCATGCCAGGAATTTTTGGCAGCCTGTGGAGAAATATCTTTGGACCCACAATCTCCCAAGGCTTTCCATAAAAGATGTCATGCTTGGTTGCTGTAGAAACATGGACTTGTTGTTATGGAACTGCTGGAGAGGGCATATTCTTTGGTCCATTTGGCTGAGCAGAAACAATGCGGTCTTCAATAAGGGAAACAGGAACTTTCAGTCATCCTTGCACGTTAGACTATGGAAAGCATCATTGAAGTATATTGCCGAGGTCGAATCAGCCCCATGTAATAATGTTGAGATACATAATATTGTCACTCAAAAGAACCCAACTCAATGGAGAAATCTTATCTCCAAGTTGTATTCCAGGGAAAGATTCGAGATGATTCTCTCTTTGTAACTTTTTTGTGTTAGGTGGCTCTTGCCCCTTGCAGAAAATGTTCTTTCCTTCACTAATTTAATTTTCGTGCTTCTTCAAAAAAAAATCTTTTACGCACATTTAATTTTCTTTAAGGCCTCTAATGGAATCATTAATTAGAACCATCAACCCTTAGAGTTCTCGCGACACTTCTCACCAATTATTCTATCTTCCCTTTTCTTGTCTAAGGTCAATTTGAGCAAAACATCCCAATTCGGACTAAGAACGCCTCATTCCTATGATAATATGGATATGACCCTTTCCTTCAATTTACAAAAAATAAAACTTATTCTATTATGCATGTGAAAAATCTTTTTTATGGGCTAAATATCCTCAATTATTGATTAATTTTCTTCTATTTCCATGAAAACGCACCACACCAGTCCTTTGTAATTACTCATGAGTCATTACTCATTAGAGGCTAGTTCCCTTTTTTTAAGGCTACCTCTCCCGTTCGCTCCCCCTGTCTCTGGCTTTGGTTGGTCGCAAATCACAATCAGACCGAAAATATCGCCTGGCGAGAATTCTGTCAGAGGCATTTTCTGAACCGGCAGGCCGCGCGAATCCATTCGAGCCGTCAGTCCTGAGTTACTGGTATCTATTTTGAGTTAACTAAGTTAGTGCAGGAAACCACATCTCATTCGATGCGTCCCCTATTAGCTCCGAAAGTTTTGGACAGGAGCTTGGCCAATAGGATATGCGCTCCAGGCTGTAATGCCTCTAGGTTTGAGAGCGGGAGCAGATCTGGATGATCCAGGCCGGGATCTTCTGGTTGTGGGATTCATTTGAATCTGCCAGCTGAACAGGTTCGCGGAAATTAGAATCATAATCAACGTTCCTCAAAATTATATCAGCTGCAGAGTCTTCGTAGATTGAAAGATCAATTTATCATTTTCTTCTAGAACGATCACGTGAAGAACTGCGCGCCATCTTCATTTTTGCATCCCTTGTGAAGGGTATGGATAACAAAAGTTCAAGATCATCATCCTTACTCCGTAAAAATGCATTTGAGCTATCCAGCCTTGATTTCCAACTCCTGAAGACATTTTTTGCACTTCCTTCGGTAGCTTTATTCATGCCCAGAGGCGAGGAGAACCAAAAGACCATGCGGTAGCGTAGTCATGCTCCGAACAATCGTGGCTATGAGTGCAATTTGCCAACCATAGTTGGTACTCACATGATTATTGCACAGCAACTACTATTGGAAAGGGGTAAAGCTCATACAAGACGTGTGCTGCTGCATCTCTTTTCCGCTGTGTTGCTTCACCTTTAAAACTCATGAAGGAAATCGAACTTTTATCTGCTCAGAAATTTTCAGGAAAGTGTAAGATGAGAGTGGCCATACTTTGAAACTTGGCATACCTAGTTTGATCCTCTAGGTTCCTTGTGATTTTTTTGCCGATTCCCCTTCCTGTTTTACTGATGTCCAGCCTCCTGTTGCAATTCGTCCCTTTTCCTTCCCCTTCCACTATCTATTTTCTCAAATGCTTTTGTTAATGAAGGTAAATCCAACTTCAAGCTTGAATCCTGGTGATGGGGTGGTAGATCGCATCCTCCTTCGACACAACTCAGCTAACTTCCCAATTCGTGTTTTCCTAGCAGAAGCTCCTCCCAGGTCCATTCTTCGAAAGATCCTACTCTCACCCAGTCATGCAAAACCTCTGCCTTCCAATCCCCCTTCGGAGTACTTTACCCTTTCCGAGATACCATGACGGTGCCTTGCTTGCATACCCAATTTAAAGAGTTGAGATAGCACAGGTTCCGTGAAGTTCATGCCCAATTATTACCTGGCATAGTCAAGATTGAAGCACGTATGGTCTATGCCTTTTACCTCTTTTTTATGTGCATCATGAGGGCTGTATGCATGGGGTCAGTAGAAGAAACGAAAGGTTCAGTTCTGTTTTGACCAGTAGGTGGCGGATTCTTTGCTTGTCGCAAATTCTGGTAGTCATTTGAACTTCTCCTGGTATAGAGACGCTACCTCAGGACTTCCACCTTCAACTCCCCCAAATACCAGCTTTTGCGTTTATATCTGTATGACTTTGGCCGCATCCATCATCTGTACTCCATATTTAACTCATTCATTTTGAGATCATGAGCTGAGCATGTCCTGGAAAGATCCTCTGAGTAACAACTGTAGTGAATAAACAACATCTATTCCATGTCCCTTCATGGTAGACTCCTTTTCATTACTATCTCCTTTTGGCTTGAAAATACTATCTCATCTACCTTATCACCTAGGAGTGCATGGGCAACTTTCTCGGCTTCTTCAATTACCCTGCACACAAGCACATCACCCAGAAGCTCTTCTGAAGCAAACAATTTTGGTATATGTATCCGCCTGTAGTGCCTGTCCAATTTCCCAAGATTTTGCCTTCTTGGATTGCCCCAACACACTATCACGAGCTGCAAGCACATGAAGGGTGCACACCAGTGAATGCCCATTTGGATGCACTCTCTCTTGTGTTGGCTGGTGTGCAAGAGAAGTCTTCTCTCTATGTCATGTGCCCAAGCTAGGGCAATCACGTTCTAGTTTTAGCCTTAAGTGCATCCACATCTAGCACGTAGAAGCTATCCTTTGTGTGCTGCGACAATTTCTTGTGATCCATGCTTATCTTCCTCAACATATCCACCATCATCTTCAGACCCCGTATCAAAATCTTATGGGCACCGCCTTTTAGCGAATTGACATTGTAGTTAGAATGCCTCAGCTTCCTCTTCTGCAAGTGCTTTGCCTTTGTCATCGGACAAGAATTGATAATCAATTTTATATGTATCATAAGACACTCTTTTCCCTTTTCCATGCTCCATGCTTGTTGTCTGGACTTTTTATCCTCATCGTCTTCCTATGAGAAAATCTTGAGAATGTTAATCGTAGAAGTTAAGCCTCACTGGCCTTCTTGACCTTCACTAGCCCAATACATAGGGAAGAGAGGGCTCCCGGAATCTGTACAGCATGTAGGCCTTTAGCTCAAAGTCTCATTCATGTGTTCGGCCATTGTCAGCCTGGTTATGCCCGTTGCTGCACATGCACCAAATACCCAACCGCTTTCCCGAAGTTAGAATGATTCCATCTTCTTCTATGTTGGGTATTCAAGGTGCATCGACACCTCAGCAAATGACACATTTCCTCTTGCGTATTACATAATTCCTGCATTATCAATCTTTTCTTGGAGGACATTGCATGGCATTGTCCAAGACCGTGAGTGACCCTGCATCATCATGGCCTGAGTTATAGCTTTCAACAATTTGCTTGAACGCCCAGTAAGGGACCTCAATAGCCTGTTCATGCATTTCATTGAGAAGTATGTCCATTAATGGAAACCTTCACACACTCAGAAATATATTAATTATCTTTATTTAGGTTAACTCATCATGTTTGCATTCCTGGCGCATCTCTGAGCCATTCGAAGAAAAATAAAATGCCACATCAGCCTGAAGTATCATTACACAAGTGGCGATTTGTGTAGTTCATTGGCAATCCATCTTTCACATTTGCAATCTTGCCTTACTTGCTTCTCATTCCCACGTCTGGTAACCATTGTATATAGAACATTAATAGTTGCATTGGAATCCGAATATGCTCCAGCATTCAGCTCGGTTTCTCTGAATCCTGAATCTTAGGTGTTCTACAGCTCGCTCTCCTGTACATAAAACTTCTCTTCGCGTAATTCTTTATTCCTTATCATCCTCAGTAAGCTGAACTATCATATCCCTGGGGAAGAGTTGCTGTCCTATGAATCGGCCTCACACCATCTGATTAAAGTGCATGAGCATTCACCCGACAAGCAATTTACTTGTAGGTTTTCCCTCGCTTCTCATATGCATTTAGTCCTTGGAATCTTCTCATCCTCCCCACAGCATGAACCACCTTTTCGCCTCATCATCTCTCAGAATGTCTATCTGCCCCCAGGACTTCCGTGCTTTTGACCATAACCATCGGCTGCATGTCTTGGAGTTAAATTTTTCTGCCATCCTAACCTTGATCCAATAGCTTCTCATTGTATGATCATCACAGATTTCCCCGTCGAGAGCACTGTAGAAGAATCTTCATAAAGAAATACAACCTCTCCGTTATTTTGGTCTGCCTCATCTTTATACAACTTAATGTTCGCACGCCATTCATCCTTGTAAGCCGGTATGATCCATCAAAATATGCACCTTTCGAAGCTTACATGCTCTTTGAAGTTCTGAGCACTCAGGCATACATGTAACAATCTCATGCTGAGCTTGCTACTGAAAGCCACTCAACCTCTTGGGAGCCTTATTGATGCCAACTCCTCATGGCTATAAACTCTGATGAATTCATGTGTGATTGAGCCTTGCTCAATACCTTGCGCAAATCACTTATGCCATTTTCTCAGTCTCCTCCATGCCCTTCATTCCTTCTCTATCACCATAGCTACTGCCCGTGAACTTTGCTTTCGTACCTAGAATACAATGATTGCTTTCAAGACATGTTCTTATCTCTTCGAGTTTCTGCGGACCTTAGCCCTTGACAAGTTCCCGAATATCCACATAGTGCCAATGTGATAGAGCGGATAAATTCAGAGCATAGGTATGGGGTCTGTACTTTTATCTTACCCTATCTTGTTCGAAACTGCATTTAATGTTGCCACCTTAGTCCTTATGTTTACCATATACGACCTCAAAATGACGCACTCTCAAAGATTCCCTCTTCTTTAATATCTTGTTTGAATACTTTGTGTGCCTTCTAGAAGCCCATATTTAGCTTGCAGACTCGCAAATACTCTTGCCATGATATGATCACAATCATGATATGATCACAATCAAGAATGGGGTTATGAGCATGACAATGCAGAAGCATATTTTGATGACATCACAAACTCGAAGAAGGTTTCAGCTCCTAGACCCATTTACGTAGTAGCAAAGATTGTACAAGAGACTAAAAACTAAGTGCAAGAACCATAAAGTGGGAGTCGTTTATAACATTACTTATGCCACGTCAGACTCTAGGAGAATGGAGATCACTTTGATAGGGAATCCCTTAAGGAAGATGTATATCTAGCTACCGCTTGGAGTTATCATGGTCAAAATCTCATCAAAATATTCTTAGTGAGTGTAATTTAGTTGTAGGATCCTCCTTGGTTCATACATCAAATAAGATCATTGTACTACACTCTTAACTAAGTCTGAAATTATGTGTCATGTGCTCCCTCTACAAGGTCCTCTATGTGCATAGTTGCCTTTTAGCCGTTTCACTAGAAAAAGGAAGAGAAAAGGGCACATACCTTGCTTTTGAATTTTCCTTTTGCCAGTTATCAAAAAATCCTTGTGGTCCTTTCCCCTTACCGAGGTTAGTTGATGAAGATGGTGAGCGTAAACTCCAATGATTATCATAGAAGGACCCCAAAAGAAACTTATTCACACACGATTAGAGAAAAATCAACAAAGATAAAAAAACTCAACATAATAACTAAAAGATTTCTAAAAGCTACTCTTATTCTACTCGTGACTTGAAGAATCACCACACATGCTCGAAAAGGGGATTTTCATCACACCAAAAATGGCTCATCTCAACAAGTTATTGTAAAATCTTGCAAGCCGCAAATGCTCACAAGAGCGTAATAAAATGAAGAACTCAACAAATCGTCATGAAAAACTTGCATACACATCTCTTTCACGCCAAAAACCATCATGTAAGTAACAAGAGAGCACTCCCCGAAAACAGCACCAAAAGTTGTTGACGTTGTAGCATCACAACTCATACTTGTCAATCCGAGAAGCATCTCATGAGACCCAAATGTTTGCGTAGAAGCACTGAGCAGACGTAATGGAGCTTCGTCAATCCACGATTAACAATGTAATTAACAAGAAGACACGACATAAGCATCACTAATGATGCACATAATCGTAATCACAAGCATAATCATAACGTAATCGCACATTAATGTTGATATATTTAGGTAGTGATGTGTGTGAACACACTAGGACAGCCGGGGTACTTTTTTCCCTCTTTAGGAGGTTTTTTTTCCCCCGGCTTCTATGTACGCCTATTGCCCTAATGGGCTACTAATCTTTGTACATTCTCTAGTAATACATTCACTATTGTGTGTTTGTGCTCCAAGCTTCTTCTTCTTCCTTGTGCTGTTCGCATGCTTCCGCAGACGTCTATCTCCAACAATTAGTATCAGAGCAGGTCGTCGCTTCATCTAGGGCACCATCGACACTCCTCCGTTTGCAGTCTCAAATTCGCACGAAATTTGGTGGGCATACTCAACGTGTTTTCGAGATGAAAACTGCTTCGCTTTGTGGTGCCAAAATTGCGATCTGAGCTCGTTTTGGCCTCCAAACGCACTATCGCAGTGCTTGTGCAAGCTATTTCATCTTTTTGTGCCAAAGGTATATACCAGTTTTTGTTCGCCAGTATAAGCGTCTCGAAGTCTGCTACAGGTCTAGCAGAATTCGTCTGGGCAGTTCCGTTCAACTTTTTGAGATACAGTCAATTTTTTGCATCAAGGTATTTTAGTCACCGGCCATGGTTGAAAGCAGTGATGTATTCCGTATGTTGGCTGTTGAGGATAAGTTGGATGGTACCAACTACCCGTTATGGGCTTATATGATGCGACATGTGTTGGTTGCAAAAGGATTGTGGAACATTGTGCAGGGTGTTGAAAGACGTCTTGTTACACCTCTGACTACAGGTACTGCAAATACAGGTGCTGGAGCTGATGAAGATGGTGTCGAAGATGATATTCTGCACATTCCTGTTCGTGCTGCTGTTTCTGCTGCACCTACCACAGAGCAGATTTGCTGGGATGGCAGAGATGCCCAGGCACATGCATTGATAGCTTTGTCTGTCAAACGTGCCATTATTCCTCACATTCTCTCTTGTAGAACAACTAAGGATGCTTGGGATACACTTAGCACATTGCACCAAGCTAGGAATGAGGCTCATGTTGCTTACCTCCGAAAACAGTTGGAGAGTGAGCACATGAATGAAGGTGATTCTATGGACAGTTTCCTAACGAAGATCAAAGATTTGAAGGAACCGTTGATTTCTGCTGATGAGCTTATACTAGATAGCTCACTTGTGCAGACCGTTCTGAATGGTCTTCCTGGTTCATATCACAATTTTGCTTCTACTCTTCTGTTGCAGGAAGATCAGTCGAGGTAGAACAGGTCCATTATGCGTGTAGGGCAAAGGAAAATGGAGCTCTTCTACTAGTAAGCAGAAATCTGCAAATGCTGCACATTCAAAGAACCACGACAAAGATGAGAAAAAATGAGAAAAGCAGAAATTGTTTTGTAAGTACTGTAAAGGGAATGATCACATCATAAAGAACTGTCCAAAACTGGCTGCAAAAGAGGCAAATAAGAAAGTGGTTGGAATGGTTGTTGCAGAAGCTTCTACACCAAAAACGGAGTCTGTTAATCTTGTGTAGGAAGAAGAATGGGCGTTTACTACTGTTTGCAGTTTTGACCCATCTTCTCATGATCAGTGCATGTCTGCAGTAGACTCAGATGTTTGGTATTTTGACAATGGGGCAACCAAATATATTACCTCGCAGCGCAGTTTCTTCTCTTCACTCGAGCCTGCACCTACAGGGAATACTGTTACATGCGCCAACAACTCCTCTTATCCTGTTATGGGAGTTGGTAAGATCATTTTGACTACTGCTGATGGTAGTTCTCTCACTTTGTCAGATGCTTTATTTGTGTCAGGGATCAAAAAGAACCTGTTATCAGTTTCTGCATTAGCCAAGATTGGCTTGGTTGTGAAATTTGTTGATGACAGGTGTACAGTTCATGATCTCTCAAATGGCGATGTGATTATTGCTTCTGGCATTTTATGTTGTGGGTTGTATAAGCTCATAGACTATGAAAGATCTGTGAATGATTCGGCATGTGCAGTAAATGATTCTCAGGCTATGTCAGATGCAAAGCTTTGGCATGCACGCTTTGGTCATCTGAATTTTGCTAGTTTGCTACGCCTGTAGAAATCTGAAATGGTGTCCTCGTTGCCCAAACTTGAGGCACCTGGAAAACATGTTTGTGAAGGCTGTATTTTGGGCAAAATGCAGCGTTCCTCCTTTCCAAAAGATGGTTCAGTTCGGGCTACACAGAAATTGTAGCTTGTACATAGTGATGTCTGTGGTCCTATGTAGACACCCTCTTTTGGGAATTACCTTTACTTCGTGACTTTCAGTGATGATTTTTCCAGGCATGCATGGGTATATCCACTCAAAGCAAAGTCCGAAGTGTTCATGCGCTTTAAACAATTTTTGGTTTTGGCTGAAAATCTGTCAACATGTAAAATGGGCACCTCCGTTCTGATCGAGGGGGGGAATATATGTCTTCTGATTTTAATGCATTTCTGGCTGAACATGGGATAAAACACCAGTGTACAGTGCCATATACACCTCAACAGAATGGAGTTGTTGAACGAAAGAACAGGTCACTCATGGAGATGGCGAGGTGCATGGTCAAGAGTCAAGCTTTACCACATAGTTTCTGGCTTGAGGCTCTCATGTGTGTAGCATATGTACTGAACAGGTGTCCCACTAAAGCGCTGCAGTTTATCACTCCATATGAGGCTTGGCATGAGCGCAAGCCATCTGTTGCTCATTTGCATTTTTTTGGTTGTTTGGCATATGCACTAGTGCCTGAACAACATCGCAGAAAATTGGATGATAAGGCAATAAAATGTATTTTTGTTGGGTACAGTTCTGAAATTAAAGGCTATCGTCTATATCATCCACAGACTAAACGCATTCTGGTTAGCCATGATGTTGTCTTTGTGGAAGATGCTATTTAGCCATTGCTTTCATGTACTAAGGAGACATCAATTAGCTCCAAAGACATGTATGATACTTTGATGCCTCTTTTTGCAGGTGGACAGTCTAGTGCTGGTCCTAATGAGGCAACTTCTCAGCCTTTGCAGGTTTCATATGATGATGCAGATCATTCCATTTCTGATGCAGATTTACATGATGCACTTGTTGATGAGAGAGCTGATATTGAGCAGGCAAAAACTATGCCAAAATGGCTGGTGCAGACTTTGCGTGACAGCAAATTAGATGCACCTTTGTCATATCGTACTCGTTCAAGCTCTCATAGTGCCTCCTTTGCATCAGATTGCTATGCTATGGCTGCGTCTAGTCTTTGTGATGAGAATGAGCCTCTTTCTTTTGATGAAGCATAGAATTCAGAAAATTGGATGGCTGCTATGCAATCTGAATATGATGCTATAATGAAGAATGGTACATGGTCTTTATGTGACTTGCCTCTTGGCAAGAAGGCCATTGGCACTAAGTGGGTATACAAGCTGAAGCATAAACCTAATGGTACAGTTGACAGGTATAAGGCTAGGCTTGTTGCAAAGGGTTATGCACAGGAAAGAGGCATTGATTTTGATGAGACCTTTGCACCTACATGCCGTATGACTACTGTTCGGAGCATTTGTGCACTTGCAGCCCATCATGGTTGGAATGTACATCACTTGGACATTAAAACAACATTTTTGAATGGTGACTTGCATGAAGAAGTGTATGTTTTTCAACCCCCTGGCTTTATGCAGAAACGGCATGAAAACCAGGTGTGCAGGTTAAAGAAGGCATTATATGGTTTGAAGCAAGCACCACGTGATTGGTATGAGAAGATACATGCCTATCTGGTTGCACATGGTTTTGAGAACAGTCCAACTGAAAGCACCTTATATGTTAAGCGTGCTAATGATGTGCTTTTGATCATTGTTATCTATGTTGACGACATGCTGCTCAGTGGTCCTATTGAGAAGCATATTGCTGATTTCAAGGCTGATTTGCATGCCTCATTTGAGATGTCTGATTTGGGACATTTGCGTCACTATTTGGGCATTCAGTTTATGCAAGTTGATGGTGGAATGGCTTTGTGTCAAACGAAATATATTGACACATTATTGCAGCGTTTTGGCCTTGAAGACTATAAGACTATTGCCACTCCTATGGAGACAGGTTTATGATTGAGTCTTCATGATGCTAGAGATGCATTTGATGCTGTTCTCTATTAGTAGGCTGTTGGATGCTTGATTTACTTATGCATTACTTGGCCAGATATTCAGTTTGTTGTCTCACAGATGAGCAGGTTTATGCATTGCCCAGGAGTCACGCATTGGAAGGCGGTTAAGCGCATCTTTCGCTACTTGACTGGTACTCGGCTACTTGGGTTGTTTTATCCCAAGGGGGGATCACTACCGCTAGATTTGCATGCTTTTTCTGACTCAGATTGGGCTGGTTGCTATGACACTTGTGTATCCACCAGTGGTTTTTGCTTCATGCTTGGTAGCTCATGTATATCTTGGTTGAGCAAGAAGCAGCCTACTGTGGCCACTTCCAGTTGTGAGGCTGAGTATAGGGGAGCTTTCACAGCTACTGTTGAGTCTGTGTGGCTCAGATGCCTTATGGCTGATTTGGGTGTTGGCCAGTCTTCTGCCACCACCATCTTCACTGACAGTCAGAGCGCATTAGCAGTTGCGAGGAACCCTGTGTTCCATGCTCGCACTAAGCACATTGAGGTGCATTATCACTATGTCAGGGAGAGGTTCTCTGCTGGGGAGATTAGCTTGGCATATGTGCCCACACAGGAGAACATTGCAGACCTTTTCACGAAGGATCTACCTAGGGAGAAGTTTGAAGCTTTCCGCAAAGCTTTGGGCTTGCTTCCTTTTGTGGAGTGATTTCCATATAGCTTGGCACTTCCTTATACATGAGTGCTAGCTCCTTGTTCACCGCATCACTCCCAGGGGGAATTTGTTGATATATTTAGGTAGTGATGTGTGTGAACACACTAGGACCGCCGGGGCACTTTTTTCCCTCTTTAGGAGGTCTTTTTCCCTCGGCTTATATGTACGCCTATTGCCCTAATGGGCTACTAATCTTTGTACATTCTCTAGTAATACATTCACTATTGTGTGTTTGTGCTCTAAGCTTCTTCTTCTTCCTTGTGCTGTTCGCGTGCTTCCGCAGACGTCGATCTCCAACAATTAATGTGTCACAAGTATTGGACAAGAAGAGAGCAAGTACACATGCACATCATAAAGAAAAGAGAGCTAGATTCTAACTACAAACTAGCATTATCTCATCACTTCTTGAAAAGCTCTCCTAAAAGAAGAGGGGAGACCTCTTTATATACAAAATGGCAAAAAAGCATGCTATGTGGGATTTTTAAATTGAAAGAAGAATAAATCCCACTTATTCTCTAGTGTGGCACTCACACACACCTATACAAGAGTGCTTTATTAATTGAATGAAAGGTAGAAAAAGGTACAAATGATGATGAAAATAGAGTGGATCGAAGAAATATATGTTGTATTTTCAACACTCTTTCGAGTCCTTGATGCATATCAGGTACACATCCACATACTCATTTTCAACCATACATACATCCTCAAGTCGCTTCCTTAAGTATGCAACATGTGATTCATTATACATGGCATACAAAGAAGCGAGTGTTCTAAGCCTCTCTTGATGTAGAACATGAGGAATGTGTTCAACTATAGGACACTTCATAGAAAGTGCAATCAATGCATGAGCTTGAGCATCTTTTCCATTCCATCTAAGTTGCTCCTATATAGTTTGAGAAGAATTAACCAATATACTTGAAGAAGAATCCCCATCTATGACACTAGAATGTGAAGTAGAAGAACCTTGGGGTCTTCCATCCACATCTGCCACTATGTTATATAGTTGTTTTTCAACAAGAACATGTTTTATCATGTAAGAACATATTGGATAGTTGGTCCCATCAAGCTTATCGTTAGCTTGCATCATGCCAAAAAAGTCATTGTTGCCGGTCATTTCACCAAACAACAAGAATGTGACAAGATCTTTACTTCAACGAAAGCTGAAATGAATGCTGAAATTTTAGCTCACAATCCATCACTCTGATAGAAATTCTCACTGCATGAATGGCTTCTGAATGGGAGTAAAAAACCAGTCCAAGTGATGGAAATGCTTTTTGGCTAGTCAAAATCAATGTTCTATTATCCATAGTCAATTTTCACTCTTGAAAATGTGTTTATTGTGCGATACAAAAAAACCAAAAATTTAGAAGGAGTTGAACCTACGCTAATATCATTGTTGGGTGTGTGAGGAAGCACAAGAGACACACAAGAAGCAGACAGAAGGAGCACAAATGCAGCAAGAAACATAGAAAGATGGATGTTTGGAATAGCTCTCTCTATTGATGATGAACAAAATTTAAGTAAGAGCACAATAATTTGCCCAAGTACAAAGTACCACCACATATGTGTATGTGGGAAATGGGGAGAAAATATCTAGCCAACACTATAGTAAAAATTTCCCAAGTATAGGAAAAGATTCACATCTAAGCTACCCAAGGAACACATAAGTGTAACATCTTCAACCACATCTCTTATTCTAACAACATTGCATAGAACTTTTCAAAAGTAAGAGGAGAATTTATAGCCTAGGAGTTGAAGGCTATCAACAATCCATCACACTTTGCAAGAAGAAAACACATACATTCTTGATCCAATTTGTCACGTTTTCTGATAACACCAAGAATAGAAAATCAATCTTCTAGATGATATAATCTCTTCATCAAATCTTTAGCCTTTTTAAAATCTCAATACTTCTCCTTTTCTCATTGATTGTCTAAATTTAAAATCCTAATGTGGTTCTTTGTCTCATATTGGCAAGTCAATGTGCAGAAAGCTTCACATGTGTTATTCATGTCGTATACTAAAGTGAGCAAAAATTCACTTAGATTGGTAATGATTGCACAAAGTCCATAAAATTCCACTTCTTCCAACCTCAACGAAGCTTTGGATCAGTTTGAGTCATGAATTTTAAATTCTTTGAATCTTATGTTGCTTCTAATTCTAGATCAGGTCGCATCATACCCCATGAAATTCTCCAATAGCTCGTATAATGGGGCCAAAACTACAGAAATTTTGAACTCCCATATTGTGTGATTGGATCCATCAAGTTTCCCAACTAAATGCACGTGGAAAAATTTGAAATGATACATGAATAACATTTGTATATGTACTAGCACTAGAAGGTGAAGCCATCACCCCTACACTATGGTAATATTATGAATATACTTGCCTATTTAAAAACTAATATTCTCTAATAATATACACATAAATGCTTTGGCATTATGTAAGAAAACCATTACACAAGAAAAAATGGATTAGTAGCCAAGAAGAGGAAATTTATAGTAGAACTTAAAAAATTAATTACTAATAGCACATACAAAGATGATGGAATTATCCACCTATGCACTCTTAATGTAGAGGTAAAATGGAAATCTAGACACTCTAGATGGGGGAGAATGAGGTAGAGGTATGTGGGACCAAATCAATGCCTAAGCTAGTGTAAATGTCATTTTTAATTACGTTAATGGAGAGGTGTGTTCTTTTATAGATGGCTAGACATGGGTGGTTGAATGTGGTAGCTACTGCTCACACATTGCCCATAAAAAATGTAGGTCAATTCAACCCACAAATCTGAATGATGCTTGATTTGGGTGAGTTGAACTAACCCATTTATGTATGGGCAATATTTGGGCAGTGCCCTCCACATTTAACCACCCTTCTCTAGCCATCTACAAGACATAAATGGTCCAATCAACCTTCATCAAACATGTAAGATGGATTTTGATCAATAAGGTAATACACAATTTTCTTCTCCTAATAACGGGTTCCTTGCATGTCCATAAAACAAAGTACACTAATGACAGGCAGACATTGAACATTTACTAATGCCACCTTTAATATTTATTGTAGGGTATATCAACTAGGCTTTGGTCCTATGTCCATCTCTTGAAGATATCTACTGGGTTGCTCCTTTCAAACTGCTTTGAAGATCATTTTCACCACAATTCTCCTTCTTCAAGTAGTTCTTAAGGCCCACAATATCATCTTCTATTAGGTCATGAACATAATGGCATTATAATTCTATATGGTTGAAGCGAGCATGAAACCCTAGATTTTTGGTGATAGTTGTGCATTGTCAAATTTGATTAATGTGTTCATGTCCAATGAGAATCCCAAGTCTAGTATTATCTTTCTAAACCAAATTGCTTCACACGATGAAAAACATGCATCCTTGTATTTTGCTGTAGTGGAATAAAGATCCATAGTTGGTTAGTTTTTGCTTACTCGGGAAATTCTTGAGCCAAGTGGAAAGGAATATCCATAAAGTTATTTTGTGGAATCGCAATATCTGAGTCGCATTAACCTTGAATAATATCACTTGAAGTGTACAAAGTACAAAAATCTAAGATTCCTGAAATATACTTTTAGATATGCATGCCAACATTTCAATGGGTTTTCTTTGGTTTTATGGAGAACATGCTTGGAAGTCTAATCGCATAACAAATATATGTTCTAGTGTTGCATAGAAAAATGAAACTTCCAATGGGCTTTTGTTCTCCTTTGCATCTACATTAAGTATTTCTTCATCTAAAGATGGCTTAATGTCTACCTCGAGAGGCGTGCTAATTCATTTGAGTCCATCATATTCCAAATGCTTTGGGGATTTCTATGGCATAGTTCTAGGGTGAGATAAAAATGTCATCTTTCATTTTCCAAACTTCAATTCCAAGGTAGAAATAAAAATGTCATCTTTCATTTTCCAAACTTCAATTCCAAGGTAGAAATGAAGTAGAACTAAATCTATTATTTCAAACTTCGTTCCAAGACTGATCCAAAATTTTTTGATGGGTTCCAAATATTTTTTTGTAATGATTATGTAGATTATAGCAATTAACTTACTATCCTTCTTCAAAACATAGAACTTATCAATTAATAGGAACTTTCAAAGCCTATACTTTTGAAAAATGTGTCAATCTGTTGGTATCAAGCTCTTTGATCTTGCTAAAATGAGTACGATGCATTTTTGAGCTTTGAAACCTTATTTTTTGAATTAGAAAGCTCAAACTATGGTGCTTGAGATATATAGACCTCTTCTTGAGGTTCTCATTTAAAAATGCATACTTGATACCAAGCTCTTCCAAATACACTTAGTACATGCCACCCTTTTCTTTTGTGGTAATTCAACTAACTCCCATGGCTCATTTTTTAGTATACTATCCCACTCAAATTGCATTGATGCCTTTCACTTTTGTCTTTGAGAGATGTAAATACAATTTGGTTACTTACAAAGCATGTGTGTGTGCTTGATTTGTCTTGAACATTGAAGGAGTTTTTGCTAGTGGAGTTTCTAGTTTTGTGCTTAGTGCAAATAAACTATATCTTCTTTGCACCTATGTATCATCTACATAGGTATCATGGGAGTTTGTGACCAAATAGTGTATTGGGAATCTTATCGATGAGAGGCTTGAGGAAATTTGCAATTATCCCTTTGGGGTTTAATGCTAAAAGTATTTTGATAGCAAGGGATTTGTGGGATAATGTGAGTGGTGACGTCCCAAGTCTTGAGGGACCTTCACAAACACCTGATAAAAGGAAGAAGAAGAAAGGTGACTACTACTACTACTACTACCACTACCACTACCACTGCCACTACAACTACCACTACCACTACCACTACCACTACCACTACCACTACCACTACTACTACTACTACTACTACTACTGATGTTGTTGTTGTTGTTATTGTTTTTGCTACTACTACTACTACTACTACTACTACTACTACTACTACTACTACTACTACTACTACTACTACTACTACTACTACTACTACTACGACTACTACTACTGTTACTACTGCTACTACTGCTACTACTGCTAGTGCTACTACTACTACTAGTACAACAACAACAACAACAACAACAACTACTACTACTACTACTACTACTACTACTACTACTACTACTACTACTACTACTACTACTACTGCTACTGCTACTGCTACTGCTACGGCTACTGCTACTGCTACTGCTACTGCTATTGCTACTACTACTACTGCTACTGCTACTACTACTGCTACTGCTACTGCTATTGCTACTGCTACTACTACTGCTATTGCTACTGCTGCTCCTGCTCCTGCTCCTACTCCTACTCCTACTCCTACTCCTACTCCTCCTACTACAACTACTACTACTACTACTACTACTACTACTACTACTACTACTACTACTACTACTACTACTACTACTACTACTACTACTACTACTACTACTGCTACTACTGCTTCTACTACTACTGATACTATCACTACCACTACCACCACTACTACTACTACTCCTCCTATTGCTACTGCTACTGCTACTGCCACTACCACTGCTACTGCTACTACCACTACCACTGCTACTGCTACTGCTACTGCTACTGCTAGTGCTACTGCTAGTGCTACTACTACTACTACTACTGCTACTGCTACTGCTATTGCTACTGCTACCGCTACTGCTACTGCTACTGCTACTGCTACTGCTACTACTACTACTACTGCTACTGCTACTACTACTGCTACTGCTACTGCTACTGCTACTGCTACTGCTACTGCTACTGCTACTGCTACTGCTACTGCTACTGCTACTGCTACTGCTACTGCTACTGCTACTACTACTACTACTACTACTACTACTACTGCTACTGCTATTGCTACTACTACTGCTACTACTACTACTACTACGACTACGACTACGACTACTCTGACTAATGTGACTACTACTACTATTGCAATTATTGCTACTACTACTACTGCTACTACTGTTACTACTGCTACTATTGCTACTACTTCTACTACTATTACTGCTACTACTATTGGTACTATTGCTGCTATTGTTGCTACTATTGCTATTGCTGCTACTACGGCTACTGCTTCTGCTACTGCTACTGCTACTGCTGTTGCTGCTGCTACTGCTACTACTACTACTACTACTACTACTACTACTACCACCACCACTACTACTACTACTACTACTACTACTACTACTACTACTACTACTACTACTACTACTACTACTACTACTACTACTACTACTACTACTACTACTACTACTACTACTACTACTACTAGTGTTTTTACTACTACTGGTAAGTAGATGTAGTAGCAGTGGTAACAAAAACATAAGGAGGAGCAATAGTAATAGTTCTAGAAGTAGAAACAACAACAGTAGTAGTAGTAGTAGTAGTAGTAGTAGTAGTAGTAGTAGTAGTAGTAGTAGTAGTAGTAGTAGTAATAGCAGGAGTAGCAGTAGCAGTAGGAGTAGCAGTAGGAATAGCTCTAGGATTAGCAGTAGTAGTAGTAGCAGTAGTAGTAGTAGCAGCAGCAACAGTAGTAGTAGTAGTAGTAGTAGTAGTAGTAGTAGTAGTAGTAGTAGTAGTAGTAGTAGTAGTAGTAGTAGTAGTAGTAGTAGTAGTAGTAGTAGTAGTAGTAGTAGTAGTAGCAGTGAGAATTTTACCTCTACAAAATTACAAACTCCCACTAGATCTACTCAAGCTACTAGTGTACAAGCTTCACAATAACAATATAGATGGGATTCAAGCGATAGACAAGCCCTTGCAATTGTATGTCATTTGATAAAGAGAATTTTTATACCTCATTTGTATCACTTTAAAACATACTAGGAATCTTTGAGTGGACTCCATGATCTCTTCTATTCACCAAAAGTAGCTAAAAAGCAACAATTGAAAAGAAAATTACACAAGCTGAAAATGGAGAAAAGTAGTCTCTTTGAAGGAATACCTAGCTAGAATTGAAGACCTTGTAGATCAACTCATTAACATAGATGTAGAACTTCATGATTAGGAAAGTTTGACCATAACTCTCAACTCATTATCTAAATCCTACATATTCTTTCTTAAAAAATTTTCCATAACACACACTGTTGTGACTTTTAGGAAACCACACATTTTGTTCTTCAAGAAGAATCTAGAATAAACCTAGATTAAGAGTAGTCTATGAAAGAATTAGCCCTAGCTAATAAAGCTAAAGGTAAGGTTAATGCTAAGAGTAAGAGCACTATGGGTAAAACATAGGAATGTGACCAATCTTAGCATGCCCAAGAAATTTTTTATTAGTTTTCTTTGAAGCTATTCAACTTAGGATATGATAATATATTTTTGGAATTGAAGTACGGAAAACCAATGAGTTATGGTGTAAGGGTTTTAAAATACTTATACATACATTATTAACTTGAGCTCAAATAAGTTCTACATAAGAATATTATATATTCTAATTAGTTGTAGAATTTTCATCTACTAAAATGGCCATTATCTTTTGAAGTCTCATGTGTTTACCCAATTCCTCAAATTATAGTTCTAATTGTAGTAGCTAGAAGGGTTATTGCTCAATATAGAGAAAAATTTCTAATGAATCCAAAAGCTCTATATATGATAAGAAAAATAGAATTAAGAATGTTAATTCTTCTACTACAAGAAGCTTGGTCACTATATTGAAGAACTTAGATTTAGAGTAACAAAAGTGAAAAGAGATTTAAGAAACGTAGTAGATGAAGATTCTTGTTATATTGATAATTTGAATAAATTTTGAGGATGTCGAAATCGGTAAGTGGATATGAAGAAGAATTTTTGTTTTTCGTACTCACTAGATGGATGAAGAGGGGTTTAATTTAGTTTCTTTGTGTATCATTTGTTTATTGGATAATGGTGCTTCCAAGCACACCACTCCCCATAAATACTTGCTCTAGCATGAGTTCTTCTAATCCAAACAATTTGATCATGCACAAATAACCAATGCATTTCTATCAAAGGCATATAAACTATTTGAGTACAAGCTAAGAGTGGTACTCGTTACTTTGAGATATTATATGTGCCTAGAAGGGCTAACTTGATTTCCACATTAGCGCTTCTCAAAGATGGACTAAAACTAATATTTTGGGATACTAATTGTTTTGTTAGATATAGAATCTAAGGAAAGGTCTTGTTTTCTATTAATATTTCAAAAGGATTGATTTACTTAGACCAACCTAATACCCTTGAATTATGTGATAGTAACAACTTGAAGAACATGAAGTTTTGGCACAATTGATATGACCATCTAAACTTTAATGATCCAATGACTTTGAAAAACCATGACATGGTAAGATCCTTGCAAGACTTAGAGGTACCTAACTCTAAGTGTGAGTTATATTCAAGGAAGAATGTAAAAACTTCCTTATAAGAAAGGATACATAAGAGACATTCGAAGCTTGAGTTAATCAATTATGATGTTTGTAGACCCACAATGGATAGATCTAGAAGTAGATTCACTTATGTTGTGAAATTCATTCATGATTATTCTACATCTACATATATCTCTGGCCTCAAAAGCCAAGTCTAAAGCATTCTCTATGTTCAAAATTCTACTCACTCTTATGAAAATAAGTCAAATGAGAAGTTTAAGAACGTATATGTAAATCAAGGGGGATTATATTTCTAATGAGTTCAACCACTTCCTTACATCTAGAGGAATTAAACACTAGTGCAATCGAAAGAAACAATACTACTCTTATAAAAAAGGCTAGAACTATATTATTAAACAAGAACTATCAAAATATTAATCGTTTGATGCAGTTTTTGTGCTAATCACGTAAGAAGTATAGTTCCTCCTAAAATACTCACGTTTGAGACCTTTCTTGAAGATAAACGCTTTTTTGATAATATAAAAGTTTTATTTAATTCTTTAAATGGTAATGTAAGTTTTCTCTCACCATCTACTTCTAGGACCATTACCAAGCATTTGTTCTTACTGCACCCCAATTTCAACATGTTCCTTATACTCTTGAACCTTTAGAAGCCTTGATTAGTATAGATGTGTTTGTGTTTGTGAGTGTGTCTATATGTGTTTGTATATACATATTTTTCATTTAGTGTATGTATACACATTCACATGCATATGTGAATACACACACACACACACACACACACACATATATATATATATATATATATATATATATATATATATATATATATATATATATATATATATATATATATATATATATATATATATGTATATATATATATACACACACACACACACATATATATATATATATATATATATATATATATATATATATATATATATATATAGAGAGAGAGAGAGAGAGAGAGAGAGAGAGAGAGAGAGAGAGAGAGAGAGAGAGAGAGAAAGCAGAAATAAATTAGAAATCACATCAAACCTACAAAAGTAGGCATCCAATCATGTGCTTGTTATAGTAGGAAAGATCAATGGTTTAATGTGGAGTGTCTCTACCATTTGATGATAGAAAACGAGAGTTGTGTCATGTATTATATCAATGACCCTATTGGTACACATGGCAAGCCTACGTTCTTACTCAATATTTATGGACTAAATTTAACTATGAGAAACAATGTGTGTATACATCCCTAAGGATAAGTCGCACTTTTGTTATCTGGATTTTACTAGTGTGATTCGCCTGTAGAAATATGAAAATGGTTTCCTCTCTACCTAAACTGATGGCACCTTCTAGAAATGTCTATGGAGGCTACATTCTAGGAAAAATAAAGCATTCCTCCTTCCCAAAAGATGGTTTGGATAGAGCTACTCATAAATTGCAGCTTGTTCATAGTGATATATGTGGCCCTGTGTAGACATTGGGAACTACCTATATTTTGTAAATTTCGTTGATGAACTTTCCAGCCATGCACGGGTTTATCTATTGAAAGGGAATTCTAAATTGTTTATGTGTTTCATACAATTCTTGGTTATGGTTGAAAATCTATCAACATTTAAAATGGGCACCATCCATTTTGATTGTGGGGATACATGTCTTTTGAGTTCAATGCATTTTTGGCTAAGCATGGGATAAAACATCCATGTAGAGTGCCATATACACTTCAACTAAACAAAGTTGCTGAAAGAAAGAACATGTCTCTCATGGAAATGATGCGGTGTATGATTAAAATTCAGGCTTTACCAAAGTTTCTAACTTAAACTTGTTATGTGTGCAATATATGTACTCAACATGTCCGACCAAAGCACTAAAATCTATCACTCCATATGAGGCTTCCCATGGTTGCAAGCCATCTGTTGCTCACTTGCATGTCTTTGGTTGTCTAGAATATGCATTAGGGCATAAATAACAACGTAGTAAACTAGATAATAAAGCAATGAAATTTATCTTTGTTGGGTATAGTTCTAAAAGAAAAGCTATCATCTTTATCATTCATAGAATAAATGCCTTGTGGTTAGCCTTGATCTTGGTTTTGTGGAAGATGCAATTCAACCCTTACTTTCATGTACCAAAGAGACATCAATTAACTTGATGTATTTGATACTTTTCTAACTTTTGTATGGGTGGACAATCAAGTTCTAGTCCAAATGAGGCAATTTCTCAACCTTCACATGTTTAAAATGATGATGTAGATCATTCTATTTCTAATGCAAAATCACGTGATGCACTTGTTGATGAGAGGGTTGACATAGAAGAGGCAAAAACTATGCCTAAATGATCAATGCTGACTTTGAGAGATAGCAAAACAGATGCACCTTTGTCAAATTAGCCCCATGAGTTCATGCAACAAATGCATGTAAACAACATGTGTAGGTTGAAAAAGTCAACATATGGTTTGAGGCAAGCATGGCATGTTTGGTATGAGAAGATACATGCCTACTTGCTAGCACATGGATTTGAGAATAGTCCATCTGAGAGAACCTTATATGTTAATCATGTAGATGATGTAATTTTGATCATTGTTATATATCTTGATGTTATATTGTCCACTAGTTCTAATTAGAATCATATTGCTAAATTTAAGGCTTATTTGCATGCCTCTTTTGAGATGTTAGATTTGGGGCATTTGCATCATTATTTGGACATTTAGTTTATGCAAGTGAATGGGGAAATGGTTATGTGTCAAACAAAATACATTGAAACATGATAGTAGCATTTTTGGTCTTGAAGATATCAAACCTAAATTAATTCCCATGGAAACATGTTTATGGCTAACTCTTCATGATGCGGTTATGCATTTGACGTTTTTCTCTATCATCAAATCAGAAGGTTATGTCACGAAGTAAAGGTAATTTCCAAAAGAGGGTGTCTGCATAGGACCACATACATCACTATGTACAAGCTGCAATTTCTGCGTAGCCGGAACTGAACCATCTTTTGGAAAGGAAGAACACTGCATTTTGCCCAAAATACAGCCTTCACAAACATGTTTTCCAGGTGCCTCAAGTTTGGGCAAAGAGGACACCATTTCAGATTTCTGTAGGCCTAGCAAACTAGCAAAATTTAGATGACCAAAGCGTGCATGCCAAAGCTTTGCATCTGACATAGCCTGAGAATCTTGAACTGCACATGCCGAATCATTCACAGATCTTTCATAGTCTATGAGCTTATACAGCCCACGACATAAAATGCCAGAAGCAATAATCACATCGCCATTTGAGAGATCATGAATTGTACACCTGTCATCAAAAAATTTCACAACCAAGCCAATCTTGGCTAATGCAAAAACTGATAACAGATTCTTTTTGATCCCTGGCACAAATAAAGCATTTGACAAAGTGAAAGAACTACCATTAGCAGTAGTCAAAATGATCTTACCAACTCCCATAACAAGATAAGAGGAGTTGTTGGCGCATGTAACAGTATTCCCTGTAGGGGCAGGCTCGAGTGAAGAGAAGAAACTACGCTGCGAGGTAATATGTTTGGTCGCCCCACTGTCAAAGTACCAAACATCTGAGTCTACTGCAGACATGCACTGATCATGAGAAGATGGGTCAAAACTGAAGACAGTAGTAAACACCCATTCTTCTTCCTGCACAAGATTTGCAGACTCTGTTTTTGGTGTAGAGGCCTCTACAACAACCATTCCAGCCTCTTTCTTCTTTGCCTATTTAGCAGCCAGTTTTGGACAGTTCTTTATGATATGATCATTGCCTTTACAGTACTTACAAAACAATTTCTGCTTTTCTGATTTTTTCTCATCTTTGTCTTGGTTCTTTGAATGTGCAGCATTTGCAGATTTCTGCTCACTAGTAGAAGAGCTCCATTTTCCTTTGCCCTTCTGACTAGCCAGGAAAGCTTGATCTGCAACTCGCATAATGGACCTGTTCTGCCTGGACTGATCTTCCTGCAACAGAACAGAGACTAACTCCTCAAATGATAAGGCATTCGGATTGCCTTTCATCATCAACCGAAGAGTAGAAGCAAAACTCTGATATGAGTCAGGAAGACCATTTAGAACGGTCTGCACAAGTGAGCTATCTGGTATAACCTCATCAGTAGAAATCAAATGTTCCTTCAAATCTTTGATCTTCGTTAGGAAACTGCCCATAGAATCACCTTCATTCATGTGCTCACTCTCCAGCTGTTTTCGGAGATAAGCAACACGAGCCTTATTACTAGCTTGGTACAATGTGGTAAGTGTATCCCAAGCATCCCTAGCTGTTCTGCAAGAGCGTATGTGAGGAATAATGGCACGTTTGACAAACAAAGCTATCAATGCATGTGCCTGGGCATCTCTGCCATCCCAACGAATATGCTCTCCAGTAGGTGCAACATAAACAACAGCACGAACAGGAATCTGCACAATATCATCTTCGACACCATCTTCATCAGCTCCAGCACCTCCAGCACCTGTATTTGTAGTACCTATAGTCGCAGGTGTAACAGGACGTCTTTCAACACCCTGCACAATGTTCCACAGTCCTTTTGCAACCAATACATGTCGCATCATATAAGCCCATAATGGGTAGTTGGTACCATCGAACTTATCCTCAACAGCCAACATACGGAATGTTAGAGTATGATCAATGTCTACCCCTCATGATTGTATGCACATTTTGTAAGGCCCCCTTTATGAGGAGAAGCCAAGCGTGCATTACCCAATTGATGGGAATCCCAACTTGAATGTTGGATGAAGGTCATATTGGACCATGTAAGATATTATAAGGAAAGGGAGTTACCAGGGTCCCCAATTGTGGGGTCCGGGGCAGCGGTGAGCAGCCCCGGCTAGGGGGTCCAAGGGGGCCAGCGGGCCCCCTGGCTGGGGGGTCCCAGGGGGCCAGCGGGCCCCCTGGTGGGGGTCCGGGGGCAGCGCCCCCGGCGCGACGGTAAAGGGAATATTCCATGGAATATTCCCTGTCGGAGTCAGAAATCATTTATATTTGTTAGGTCGGTTCAACCAGTCTAAGCCGTGTATGGCAATTACGCGGGCGGTGGCCGCCCACGCTCTACCGCCCATGTATAGCCGTCCATGGCAGGCCACCCATGATCCTATATATACATGACTTCTGCACTACCTAAGACATTGAGTTGAGCCAACATACCTCTACCTTGTATCTCCCTATCTAGAGTTGTCTAGATCACCATTTAAGCTCTACCTTGAGAGCGCACGGGTGGACAACGCCATCATCTTTGTACTTGCTGCTAGTAGAAAATTGTTGAGATTCTCCTATATCTGTTATCTTCTCTGCTATTGCTCCTGTGTTATATTGCGTAACTATTGTCTTACATGGTATCAGAGCTGTAAGGTTCGAATAGCTTGAGAAGTATCATTATTTTAGCCTACTAGCAGACTAGAATATCAGTAGATTATTCTAGTGATTACATGATGGCTTCATCGTCGAACAATAGTCTTGGTGCTTCACCTAATGTTAATGCTGCACCTATTCGAATTCGTCCACCTGCATTCACTGAAGGGAAGCTGGATGGAACCAACTATACACTCGGGAAGTTCAAAATTTCTGCAATTTTGGACTCCTATGAATTACTTGACACTGTCATGGGACCGATGGGATTGGATCCAGAGCCTATACCAGTTGAAGATCCAGCAAATTCAAGATTGATGATTCAGCCAGATCCAGATCTTCTACGAGCTTGGAAGAGGCGGAATGCTGATGCATTATGTGCGATTGTCACTAGTGTAAGTGATTCTGTGCTTACTTTAGTTCAACATACTACTAAAGCACATGAGGCTTGGGGCATATTGGCTCGACAATATGAGACCAAGAACCACACTAGGATACAGAATTTAGAAAATCAGTTGGCAAATGAAAAGCATTCTGATTCTGAAAAGGCTGAAGATTTTATCAAACGGATAAAGCATCTTCAAGATCAATTGGCTGCAGTTGGTGTTGTTATAACACCAGAAGAGCTAGCTCGAAGATCTGTACGTGTTCTTCCAGCAAAGTATGATGGATTAGTAACAGCCCTTAACACTCAGGTAAGGCCAACTCCTCTTACATTTGAAGAGTTTTGTGCCATGCTTTTAGAAGAAGAGATGCGGCTGAAGAATCGGCAAAGTACAACTGATGCTGCATTCTAAGCAAATGCAAAAGGTAAAGGCTCTTCAGAGGGATCAAAGAAGAAGCCAAAGAAGAAAAAGTTCACAGGAAGTTGCTTCTATTGTGAAAAGAAAGGCCATGCCATCAAGGATTGCAGAAAGAAGCAAGCTGATGAACGGAATGGGACTGTAAAATCATCATGGAAGAACAAAGAGTCTGCAAACAACACAGAGCTGGAACTTTGGGTAGCTATTGAAGAGGTATGTTCATCTGCTCAAGCTCGTGTTGATGAGCCATGGATTTTAGATAGTGGAGCTTCTCGCCATATGACTAGTAAAAAGGATTGGTATAGTTCCCTAGTGCCTCTGCGGGAATCCATCAATGTAGTGGTGGGAAACGACTCCAAGTGTCCAGCTGAAGGAACTGGAACCATCTCTTTTATCACTTCTCCAGGTGTTGAGAAAAAGTTATCCGATGTTCTCTATGTACCTACACTCAAAAGAAATTTGTTGTCAGTTTCTGCAATAACAGATCGTGGACTCGAAGTTCACTTCAATAAGAGTGGTGCGGAAATCATGGATTCATCAGGTAATGTTGTAGGTAAAGGCACACGACGGGATAACTTGTATGAGTTAAGTGCTTTAACTGCTACAGAAGATAAAGATGTAAGCAGGTTATGGCACCAACGATTTGGGCATCTCGGATTTGCAGTTTTGAAGGAGATGCAACGAACAGGGATGGTTGCTCATTTGCCTGCATTTTCAGAGTTGCAGGAACCTTGTGAAGCTTGTATGATGGGCAAGCAACAACGAAAGGCATTTCCAAGAGAGACCAGCAATCGATGTCAAGCTCCTCTAGAGTTGGTACATGCTGATCTCTGCGGTAAAATGTCTACACCTGCTTTAGGAGGATCTTTCTACTTCTTGCTGTTAGTCGACGATTATAGTAGAAAGATGTGGGTTTATTTCATTCGAGAGAAGGCTGATGCTTTTGAAAAATTTAAAGCGTGGCATAAGTATGTAGAAAGTGAATCAGGAAGGAAACTGAAGAAATTTAGAACAGATAGAGGAGGTGAATTCGATGTGGGTTTATTTCATTCGAGAGAAGGCTGATGCTTTTGAAAAATTTAAAGCGTGGCATAAGTATGTAGAAAGTGAATCAGGAAGGAAACTGAAGAAATTTAGAACAGATAGAGGAGGTGAATTCTTATCAACAGAATTCAACAATTACTGTAAGGAGCATGGTGTGAAAAGGCAACTTACCACAGCTCATACACCTCAACAAAATGGCGTTGTTGAGCGCAGGAACAGGACAGTAGTTGAAATGGCTCGTTGTATGTTAAAGGCTCAAGACATGCCTGATTCATTCTGGGCAGAAGCAGTCAATACAGCAGTCTACATCCTCAATCGAAGCTACACAAAAGCTCTGAAGGGGATGACTCCTCAAGAAGCATATTCTGGTAAAAAGCCTTCAGTTTTGCATTTCAGAATTTTTGGTTGTTTCTGTTATGCACATATTCCTGATTCAACAAGATCAAAGTTGGATTCAAAAAGCAAAAAGTGTGTCTTCCTAGGATATAGTGAAGAGTCTAAAGCATACAGGTTATGGGATCCTGAGGCAAGGAAGATTTTTGTCAGCCGAGATGTGGTGTTTGATGAACGACCACACTTAGTAGAAGATAAAGGTAAATCCACTATCTCATCAAACGGAGAAATATCTCACCTTGTGCCTATCAAAAGACAGGTTAAAGTTGAGGAGGAGGAAACATCTGATGGAGAAATTTCCTCAATAAAAAGCCAACCAATTGTAGCTGCACAGCGTAAGCCACTACCGAAGTGGGCACAACAGCTCTTTGATGATCACAATCCACATGTAGATGCACCAGAATCATCATCGGATGGATTACGAAGATCAAAGAGAATAGAGGAGCAAAGAAGAGCCTCAAAACACATTGTTAACATGGCTCTAATGGCAGATATCATGGGTTCGATAAAGGAACCTACCACCATTGAAGAAGCCATTGATGATCCAGATTGGAGAGCGGCAATGCAGTCTGAGTATGATAGTATACTCAAAAATGATACATGGGATCTAGTCGACTTGCCGCCAAAGAAGAAGGTAATAGGTACTAAATGGATTTGGAAAGCTAAGTATAAAGCTGATGGAACATTAGAAAAGTATAAGGCACGATTAGTTGCACAGGGTTTTTCACAGATTGAAGGATTTGATGTTCAAGAAACTTTTGCACCAACAGCACGCATGACAACTATTCGGACGGTACTTGTAGTAGCTGCACAAAAGTCTTGGCCTATTTTCCAGATGGATGTCAAATCTGCATTTTTGAATGGTCACCTCAAGGAGGAGGTATATGTATCTCAACCACCAGGTTTTGAGGTGCCCAATTCAGAAAATAAAGTTTGCAGGTTGAAGAAAGCTTTGTATGGACTTAAGCAAGCTCCACGGGCTTGGTACCAACGAATTGATCATTTTTTCAAAAATATGGGTTTTGAAAGAAGTACTTCTGATGCTAACTTGTATGTAACGAAAAGGGATAGCAAGCTAGTTGTTGTCATTGTATATGTAGATGATTTGATCATTACAGGAGATCATCAGGAACTCATCAATCAAACTCGGATCAGCTTGGGAACTGAGTTTGAAATGACAGACTTAGGTCTACTCCATTTTTGTCTGGGAATTGAAGTATGGCAAAGGAAGGATGGCATTTTCATCTCACAACAAAAATATTCCAAAGAAATTCTCAAGGCATTTGGAATGATGGACTGCAAACCAACTAGCACACCTATGGAGGTAAATCATAAGCTATCTATGGATGATAACATGCCTGATGTAGATGCTAAGAAGTATAGGAAGCTCGTTGGAAGTCTTATTTTTCTGTGCAACACTAGACCAGACATTTGCTATGCTGTTGGAGTGTTAAGCAGGTTTTCCAACAAACCTAAGGAGAGTCACTGGAATGCTGGAATGCAAATTCTAAGGTACATTGCAGGAACCTTGGATTTTGGTATTTTGTATACCACAGGTGATACACTCCAAGGATATTGTGATTCAGATTGGGCTGGAGATTGTGATTCTAGAAAATCAGTTTCTGGATATTGTTTCTCACTTGGTTCAGGAATATTTTCTTGGGTAAGTAGGAAGCAACCAACTCTCGCACTCTCCTCCACTGAAGCAGAGTACAAAGCAGCTTGTTTTGCTTCTTGTGAGGCAGTCTGGTTAAGGAGAATTCTTGCAGATATAGGCTTTCCATCAAATATGCCAATTGTACTCAAGTGTGATAATCAAAGTTGTATGGCTATTGCAAAGAACCCAGTATTTCATGCTCGCACAAAGCACATAGAAGTACAGTACCATTACATTCGTGAGCTAATTGAAGATGAAATTGTGGAGCTAGAATATTGCCCAACAGAGGCAAATTGTGCTGACATATTCACTAAAGCACTTGGAAGAGAGCAGCTCAACAAGCATCTTCAACAGATGGGCATAGGACCGAGACCTACTTGATTTATCATCGGTAAACATTGAGGGGGGGTGTTAGAGTATGATCAATGTCTACCCCTCATGATTGTATGCACATTTTGTAAGGCCCCCTTTATGAGGAGAAGCCAAGCGTGCATTACCCAATTGATGGGAATCCCAACTTGAATGTTGGATGAAGGTCATATTGGACCATGTAAGATATTATAAGGAAAGGGAGTTACCAGGGTCCCCAATTGTGGGGTCCGGGGCAGCGGTGAGCAGCCCCGGCTGGGGGGTCCAAGGGGGCCAGCGGGCCCCCTGGTGGGGGTCCGGGGGCAGCGCCCCCGGCGCGACGGTAAAGGGAATATTCCATGGAATATTCCCTGTCGGAGTCAGAAATCAGTTATATTTGTTAGGTCGGTTCAACCAGTCTAAGCAGTGTATGGCAATTACGCGGGCGGTGGCCGCCCACGCTCTACCGCCCATGTATAGCCGTCCATGGCAGGCCACCCATGATCCTATATATACATGACTTCTGCACTACCTAAGACATTGAGTTGAGCCAGCATACCTCTACCTTGTATCTCCCTATCTAGAGTTGTCTAGATCACCATTTAAGCTCTACCTTGAGAGCGCACGGGTGGACAACGCCATCATCTTTGTACTTGCTGCTAGTAGAAAATTGTTGAGATTCTCCTATATCTGTTATCTTCTCTACTATTGCTCCTGTGTTATATTGCGTAACTATTGTCTTACACGGAATACATCACTGCTTTCAGCCAATAGCTTGTGACTAAAAAACCTTGATGCAGAAAATTGACTATATCTCAAAAAGTTGAACGGAACTGCCCGGACGAGTTCTGCTAGACCTGTAGCAGACTTCGAGACGCTTAAATTGGCGAACAGAAACTAGTATATACCTTTGGCACAAAAGGATGAAATAGCCTGCACAAGCGCTATGATAGTGCGTTCGGAGGCCAAAACGAGCTCAGATCGCGATTTCGGCACCACAGAGCGAAGCCGTTTTGATTTGGGAAACACTTCGAGTATGCTCACCAAATTTTGTGCGAATCTGAGACTGCAAACGGAGGAGTGTCGATGGTGCCCTAGATGAAGCGACGACCTACTCTGATACCAATTGTTGGAGTTAGACGTCTGCGGAAGCACGCGAACAACACAAGGAAGAAGAAGAAGCTTGGAGCACAACACACAAGACTGAATGTATTACTAGAGAATGTACAAAGATAAGTAGACCATTAGGGCAATAGGCATATATACAAGGCGAGGGAAAAAAACCTCCTAAAGAGGGAAAAAAGTGCCCCGGCGGTCCTAGAGTGTTCACACACATTACTACCTAAATATATCAACAGAGTCTTCATAGAGGGCAATCCAAGTTCCTCATCAAGACTCTTATATGAACTGCTTGAATCTCCATCAACGTCTTCAAAACCTACACATGTTTTACTACCAACAAAAAGATTTTCTTTACCTTTCTTGGATGTATTTGATGAATTTTTTGGACTAAAGTTTCCATGCAATCTTCCACTCCATGGATTTGAGTTGGAACTTTTGCTTGGTGATTTATCTGGTCCACTCCAAACTTGAGATTCTGCACTTGATTTTTTAACATTTTCTTTGTCATTTGATTCAAGGTTAAGTCCATCATTGGCATCTCCATAGAAGCTTGAAATTTCATCAAATACCACATCTCTGCTCACCTTCACCTATTGTGTGAGTGGGTTATAACATTTATATCCCTTTACCTCAAGGGAGTATCCAATGAAGACACATTTTTCTGCTTTTGGATCAAGCTTCGTCCTCAACTCATCTGGAACATGTACATATGCAATACAACCAAAAACTTTCATATGTGATAAGTTTGGCTTTTTACCTATGAACTTCTCTTCAGGTGTAACTTGACGTACAACAGCAGTTGGAGTTCTCTTCATGATGTATTCAGTTGTATGCACAGCTTATGCCCAATAACAATGTGGCATATTCTTCTCAGCCATCAAGGCTCTTGCTATTTCTACAAATATTTCTATTTTTGCGTTCAGCAATGCCATTCTATTGTGGTGTGTGCCTCCAAGAAAACTGACATTGAATTCCATGATTTTTTAGAAAATTGCTGAATGCATTTGACATGTATTCACCTCCTCCATCAGATCTTAATATATGAATATACTTCCCTATCTGCTTTTCCACCATAGCTTTAAAATTCTAGAAGTGAGTTAATGCCTCACTTTTCTCTTTCATGAAATATACCCAGACTTTCTACGTATGCTCATCAATGAAAGTAACATAAAACCTACAACTACCCATAGATGTGGTCTTTGGAGGACCCCAAACATCTGTATGTACTATTTCTAGCACATTCTCACTAACATGCTTATCATGTGGAAACGATGATCTGGATTGTTTACCAAATTGAGATGTTGCACATACCTTTTGCATCTTTGCAATCTTGAAAATTGGTAGTCCATGGACAATCACCTTTGACTGAATCAATTTCAGCCTCTGTAAGTTTGCATGTCCAATCCGTTTGTGCAAGATCTCTATATCAGCAATAACTCCTACACCTTTTGCAAACGTGGTTGCATTCATTTTAGGAATTTTCACATTTAAGGTGAACATCCTACCCACTTTTTTTCCTTTGGCAATCGATCGTCCACCCTATTTGTTCTCTTCTACATATAACCCATCAACATTAAGTGTTTTACCTTCCCATCCTCCATAGACAATGCTATATTTCCTGTATGCTCGTTAGAGTGTGATGTGTCATCACCTGTTTCAACATATCCAGAATTGGCAATTTCTACAAACTACTAAACCATTCTGCTTGACTGGTCATGTGGTTTGAAGCATCTGAATCAACGTACGAGACATTACAATTCAATTTTGAATTATTCGTAGACATTGTATTCATCATATGATGTTGAACCATGAACAACTTCTCAGAATCATTTGCACTTGTGGATGCATAGTTGTTTTGTAGCCTTTTGTTATTTTGATTCTTTAACCTGCAATCACGTTCAAATTGTCGAGGTTTACCACAAATCCAGCATCCTTTACTGTCATTACCTGAAGCATTTCTTTGGAAATTTCTGCGATCTCTTTGGCTCCCCCTACCTCAAAACTGTCCTCTTCCTCCTGCATGATTCTTTTGTTGACCATGGTCTTGGTTATTGTGTCATCTTCTACTTCCAAAGCCTCTAGCTCTCCCTCTTCCTCTTCCTCTTCAAGTGTAGAATAACTGCTCAGAACTGGGTTTCCCTCGGGAGTTTGAATCCTCACTAAGATTATTTTCTTCAATAATCACCATAGATACCAGTTTAAGAAAATTTGGAATATTATCATCATCATCTACATTCACGCCAATATTCTCCAGTGTCTACACCTCGTTCTTGAGTTGCAATTTTCGTGCTTTTATATTGGTCTCATAGAATCTGACCAAACTATTTCAAGCCTCTTTCGTAGACTTGGCGTCCTATATGTGCCTAATCATGCTATCATGTATGTAATAGATAGACAATACATTACCTTTCATGCTCCTTGATTCCATTCTTCATACACTCTTAATTGGTCTACACTCTGATTCCTCTCTCGTAACTGTGGAGTGTTTTCATTCTCTCCTTCGATGTACTTCCAATAGCCTTTTCCCATCATGAAATTCATCATCCTGAATCTCCAAGCATGGAAGTTGTTTTTTTCCACCTTATCAGTCATAAGCTGACTCATTCCATCCGTGTTTGCTATTTCTATAGCTATTCACAACACTGCAAAACACTTCAAGCAGCACTTCTGCTTGAACACTGTCGCACTATGACGTGACAGTTTGATCTCAAAAAAACACAATTTTTGTGTATCAACAATACATGGAATCCCTTGAAATTTTAGATCTAGAATATATGAGTGTTACTAAACATGATGCAAGTTACAATTTTGCAAACTCACCTAGTTTTTATGTGGGCCCCACCTTGCGAGCTCTAGATAGAGGTCGAGATGGCTCCGAAACTTCAATTTGAAAAAAACAACTGATCCTAAAGGGGTAACTCCCAAAAATATTTTGAAGTCTTCTACCTTCACATCAATTTTGATAGCAATTTGAGGTCGTTTGTGAATCACACTTTCTCCATGCCTTCTCACATTCTCTTCACTGTCAGCCTTCTCCATGAGCTCTCTACAACCAACCTGGCTCTGATACCATGTCACGAGGAAGGAGACAAAGAAGAAAGCTCAAACACACACACTCTCACAATCAAGGAGGAGCACACACACACATATTGAGGCAAGGAAGAATGATCTTCTTCTTCTTCTATTACATAAAAGGAATGTACAAGAATGATCCAAAAACAAGAATGCAATATATAAAGACTAGTACATAAAGAAAACCCTAATGTCCACGGATGAGTGAGCTAGCAAGAAAAAAAATGTGCCATCACTCTCAGTAGATAAATCTAATAAAGCTCAATGAAGTGTCCTTGACATATATTGGCGTGACAACTATACATGTTAGAGAAATGAAAAAGTGATACGTGTCATCCTGGATCATCACATGTTGAGCTTGATATCTCAACACTTCCTTGGTTCCGGCCAGAATTCAAGACCGAAGCAATAATGCATCAATCCCAAATCCATCATTTCAAATTTTGAACTCAAGGCATCTTTCATTTGTTTAAGAATTGCATCATCATTTCTGGAGATTACAATGTGATCTACATAAAGTACAAGCACAATTGTCTTCCCTCCTATCTTTAGAACACACAAATTATCTTCAAAAGCACATCTTGGCACCAAGCTCTCAGGGATTGCTTCAGCCCATACAATGCCTTTTTTAGCTTACATACTTTGTTCTTTGAATGGGAAGCCTCAAACCCTAGTGGTTGAGACAAATATATCTCCTCCTTGAGGTCTCCATTTAGGAATGCAGATTTGATATCCATGTGGTATACTGCCATTGTTTATGTGCATCCACAGTTAGTACTAGCCAAATAGTAGTCGTCCTTGCTATCGAAGCAAATGATTCACCAAAGTCAATGCCTTTGACTTGAGAATAAACCTGTATAGAAAGTCTAGCTTTGTACTTTTCCAAAGTATTATCAGCCTTGTATTTTAGCTTCCACATCCACTTGGTGTCGATGACCTTCTGCTTTGGAGGCCACTCCACTAGCTCCCAAGTTCCATTCTTCATGATATTGATGTATTCTATTTGCATAGCAGTTCTCCAGTGGGGATTTTGGAGTGCTTCTTCCACACTTTGTCAGCTCCTTTGCGTGTTTGCCAATAATCTTAGCCATCAGTGCTGAGCTTACAATATGGGCCTCTGCCCGTCTCTTTTCCTTTATTCTTTGTGATCTCCTTGGACCATCCACAATCTGTTCTATTGACTACGGGATGGGATTTGTGGAATCATAGAGCTGCCTCACCCACCATGGCAATGGCTTTTCCACTTGAGTGATAGCATGTTGGTGACTTTCAATCTCATGATCTGAGGATGATGCATCCTTCTCTTCCATAGAAGGGCTACCTCTTGGGTCAGACTCATAGTGGATTACTTCTTTGTATATCGATAAAGTGGAAGCTTTCTTTTCTTCTTCCACTCCATGTGGTTGCTCCTCCTTGAACACCACATTGCAACTCGCTATGATCTTCTTTGCCTCTAGGTCATAAAGCTTGTAACCTTTCTTCTCATCACTGTACCCTGTTGGAGTTAGACGTCTGCGGAAGCACGCGAACAGCACAAGGAAGAAGAAGAAGCTTGGAGCACAACACACAAGACTGAATGTATTACTAGAGAATGTACAAAGATAAGTAGCCCATTAGGGCAATAGGCGTATATACAAGCCGGGGAAAAAAAACTCCTAAAGAGGGAAAAAAGTGCCCCGGCGGTCCTAGAGTGTTCACACACATCACTACCTAAATATATCAACAAATCCCCCCTGGGAGTGATGCGGTGAACAAGGAGCTGGCACTCATGTATAAGGAAGTGCCGAGCTATGTGGAAATCACTCCACAAAAGGAAGTAAGCCCAAAGCTTTGCGGAAAGCTTCAAACTTCTCCCTAGGCAGAGCCTTCGTGAAGAGGTCTGCAATGTTCTCCTGCGTGGGCACATATGCCAAGCTGATCTCCCCAGCAGAGAACCTCTCCCTGACATAGTGATAATGCACCTCAATGTGCTTAGTGCGAGCATGGAACACAGGGTTCCTCGCAACTGCCAATGCGCTCTGACTGTCAGTGAAGATGGTGGTGGCAGAAGACTGGCCAACACCCAAATCAGCCATAAGGCGTCTGAGCCACACACACTCAACAGTCGCTGTGAAAGCTGCCCTATACTCAGCCTCACAACTGGAAGTGGCCACAGTAGGCTGCTTCTTGCTCAACCAAGATATACATGAGCTACCAAGCATGAAGCAAAAACCACTGGTGGACACACGAGTGTCATAGCAACCAGCCCAATCTGAGTCAGAAAAAGCATGCAAATCTGGCGGTGGTGATCCCCCCTTGGGATAAAACAACCCAAGTAGCCGAGTACCACTCAAGTAGCGAAAGATGCGCTTAACCGCTTTCCAATGCGTGACTCCTGGGCAATGCATAAACCTGCTCATCTGTGAGACAGCAAACTGAATATCTGGCCGAGTAATGCATAAGTAAATCAAGCATCCAACAGCCTGCTGATAGAGAACAGCATCAAATGCATCTCCAGCATCATGAAGACTCAATCGTAAACCTGTCTCCATAGGAGTGGCAATAGGCTTACAGTCTTCAAGGCCAAAACGCTGCAATAATGTGTCAATATATTTCGTTTGACACAAAGCCATTCCACCATCAACTTGCATAAACTGAATGCCCAAATAGTGATGCAAATGCCCCAAATCAGACATCTCAAATGAGGCATGCAAATCAGCCTTGAAATCAGCAATATGCTTCTCAAGAGGACCAGTGAGCAGCATGTCATCTACATAGACAACAATGATCAGAAGCACATCATTAGCACGCTTAACATCTAAGGTGCTTTCAGTTGGACTGTTCTCAAAACCATGTGCAATCAGATAGGCATGTATCTTCTCATACCAAGCACGTGGTGCTTGCTTTAAACCATATAACGCCTTCTTTAACCTGCACACCTGGTTTTCATGCCCTTTCTGCACAAAGCCACGGGGCTGAAAAACATACACTTCTTCATGCAAGTCACCATTCAGAAATGCTGTTTTAATGTCCAACTGATGTACATTCCAACCATGATGGGCTGCAAGTGCACAAATGCTCCGAACAGTAGTCATACGGCATGTAGGTGCAAAGGTCTCATCAAAATCAATGCCTCTTTCCTGCGCATAACCCTTTGCAACAAGCCTAGCCTTATACCTGTCAACTGTACCATCAGGTTTACGCTTCAGCTTGTATACCCACTTAGTGCCAATGGCCTTCTTGCCAGGAGGCAAGTCACATAAAGACCATGTACCATTCTTCATTATAGCATCATATTCAGATTGCATAGCAGCCATCCAATTTTCTGAATTTTGTGCTTCATCAAAAGAAACAGGCTCATTTTCATCACAGAGACTAGATGCAGCCATAGCATAGCAATCTGATGCAAAGGAGGTACTATGAGAGCCTGAACGAGTACGATATGACAAAGGTGCATCTAATTTGCTGTCACGCAAAGTCTGCACCAGCCATTTTGGCATAGTTTTTGCCTGTTCAATATCAGCTCTCTCATCAACAAGTGCATCATGTAAATCTGCATCAGAAATGGAATGATCTGCATCATCATATGAAACCTGCAAAGGCTGAGAAGTTGCCTCATTAGGACCAGCACTAGCCTGTCCACCTGTAAAAAGAGGCATCAAAGTATCATACATGTCTTTGGAGCTAACAGATGTCTCCTTAGTACATGAAAGCAATGGCTGAATAGCATCTTCCACAAAGACAACATCACGGCTAACCAGAATGCGTTTAGTCTGTGGATGATACAGACGATAGCCTTTACTTTCAGAACTGTACCCAACAAAAATACATTTTACTGCCTTATCATCCAATTTTCTGCGATGTTGTTCAGGCACTAATGCATATGCCAAACAACCAAAAACACGCAGATGAGCAACAGATGGCTTGCGGTCATGCCAAGCCTCATATGGAGTGATAGACTGCAACGCTTTGGTGGGACACCTGTTCAGTACATATGCTGCACACATGACAGCCTCAAGCCAGAAACTATGTGGTAAAGCCTGAGTTTTGACCATGCACCTCGCCATCTCCATGAGTGACCTGTTCTTTCGTTCAGCAACTCCATTCTGTTGAGGTGTATACGGCACTGTACACTGGTGTTTTATCCCACGTTCAGCCAGAAATGCATTAAAATCTGAAGACATATATTCCCCCCCTCGATCAGAACGGAGGGTGCCCATTTTACATGCTGACAGATTTTCAGCCAAAACCAAAAACTGTTTGAAGCACATGAACACTTCGGACTTTGCTTTGAGTGGGTATACCCATGCATGCCTGGAAAAATCATCAATGAAAGTCACGAAGTAAAGGTAATTTCCAAAAGAGGGTGTCTGCATAAGACCACAGACATCACTATGTACAAGCTGCAATTTTTGCATAGCCCGAACTGAACCATCTTTTGGAAAGGAAGAACGCTGCATTTTGCCCAAAATACAGCCTTCACAAACATGTTTTCCAGGTGCCTCAAGTTTGGGCAAAGAAGACACCATTTCAGATTTCTGCAGGCGTAACAAACTAGCAAAATTCAGATGACCAAAGCGTGCATGCCAAAGCTTTGCATCTGACATAGCCTGAGAATCATGAACTGCACATGCCGAATCATTCACAGATCTTTCATAGTCTATGAGCTTATACAGCCCACGACATAAAATGCCAGAAGCAATAATCACATCGCCATTTGAGAGATCATGGACTGTACACCTGTCATCAACGAATTTCACAACCAAGCCAATCTTGGCTAATGCAGAAACTGATAACAGGTTCTTTTTGATCCCTGGCACAAATAAAGCATCTGACAAAGTGAAAGAACTACCATCAGCAGTAGTCAAAATGATCTTACCAACTCCCATAACAGGATAAGAGGAGTTATTGGCGCATGTGACAGTATTCCCTGTAGGGGCAGGCTCGAGTGAAGAGAAGAAACTGCGCTGCGAGGTAATATGTTTGGTCGCCCCACTGTCAAAGTACCAAACATCTGAGTCTACTGCAGACATGCACTGATCATGAGAAGATGGGTCAAAACTGCAGACAGTAGTAAACGCCCATTCTTCTTCCTGCATAAGATTTGCAGACTCTGTTTTTGGTGTAGAGGCCTCTGCAACAACCATTCCAGCCTCTTTCTTCTTTGCCTCTTTAGCAGCCAGTTTTGGACAGTTCTTTATAATATGATCATTTCCTTTATAGTACTTGCAGAACAATTTCTGCTTTTCTGATTTCTTCTCATCTTTATCCTGGTTCTTCGATTGTGCAGCATTTGCAGATTTCTGCTTACTAGTAGAAGAGCTCCATTTTCCTTTGCCCTTCTGACTAGCCAGGAAAGCTTGATCTGCAACACGCATAATGGACCTGTTCTGCCTGGACTGATCTTCCTGCAACAGAACAGAGACTAATTCCTCAAATGACAAGGCATTCGGATTGCCTTTCATCATCAACCGAAGAGTAGAGGCAAAACTCTGATATGAATCAGGAAGGCCATTCAGAACGGTCTGCACAAGTGAGCTATCTGGTATAACCTCATCAGCAGAAATCAATTGTTCCTTCAGGTCTTTGATCTTTGTAAGAAAACTGTCCATAGAATCACCTTCATTCATGTGCTCACTCTCCAACTGTTTTCGGAGGTAAGCAACACGAGCCTCATTCCTAGCCTGGTACAAAGTGGTAAGTGTATCCCAAGCATCCTTTGCTGTTCTGCAAGAGCGAATGTGAGGGATAATGGCACGTTTGACAGACAAAGCTATCAATGCATGTGCCTGGGCATCTCTGCCATCCCAACGAATCTGCTCTGCAGTAGGTGCAACAGAAACAGCAGCACGAACAGGAATCTGCGGAATATCATCTTCGACACCATCTTCATCAGCTCCAACACCTGTATTTGCAGTACCTGTCGTTACAGGTGTAACAGGACGTCTTTCAACACCCTGCACAATGTTCCACAATCCTTTTGCAACCAGTACATGTCGCATCATATAAGCCCATAATGGGTAGTTGGTACCATCCAACTTATCCTCAACAGCCAACATACGGAATACATCACTGCTTTCAGCCATGGCCGGTGACTAAAATACCTTGATGCAGAAAATTGACTGTATCTCAAAAAGTTGAACGGAACTGCCCAGACGAGTTCTGCTAGACCTGTAGCAGACTTCGAGACGCTTAAACTGGTGAACAAAAACTGGTATATACCTTTGGCACAAAAGGACGAAATAGCCTGCACAAGCGCTGCGATAGTGCGTTCGGAGGCCGAAACGAGCTCAGATCGCGATTTCAGCACCACAAAGCAAAGCTGTTTTGATCTAGGAAACACCCTGAGTATGCTCACCAAATTTCATGCAAATCTGAGACTGCAAACGGAGGAGTGTCGACGGCGCCCTAGAAGAAGCAACGACCTGCTCTGATACCAATTGTTGGAGTTAGACGTCTGCGGAAGCACGCGAACAGCACAAGGAAGAAGAAGAAGCTTGGAGCACAACACACAAGACTGAATGTATTACTAGAGAATGTACAAAGATAAGTAGCCCATTAGGGCAATAGGCGTATATACAAGCCGGGGGAAAAAAACCTCCTAAAGAGGGAAAAAAGTGCCCCGGCGGTCCTAGAGTGTTCACACACATCACTACCTAAATATATCAACATACCCTAAGAAGATACATTTGGTGCTTTTTGGTTGAAGCTTGTTTTTCCATCAAGTGCCTTAGTGTAGCTAGGATTCAGGATGTAAACAACCATTTTTATGACCTCTCCCAAAAAATGATTAGGTAGTCCCTTCCCTTCAACATGCACCTTGCCATTTCCATGATGGTTTGATTTTGGCATTTAGCAACCCATTCTATTGAAGGCTATTCACCGTTGTGAGTTCATGTTTGATTCCTTTGTCCTTACAAAAGTCATCAAACTCTACTGACATGAACTCACCGCCACCATCTATCTTGAACTTCTTCATCTTTTTCTTGTTTCTGTTTCAAAAGCTGAAGCCATTCTTTGAACTTACAAAAAGCTTGAGCCTTATCATGAAGAAAGTACACCCACATCTTCCTGTTGTAGTCATCAATGAGTAACATGAAGTAGTAAGATCTACCCAAGGCTTGTGTAGGAATTTTTCCACACAAGTCAGCATGCACTAACTCAAGAGGACCGCTTGCTCTATTTTTGCTTACTGTTGAAATGCCTTCCTCTACGGCTTGCCCATCATGCAAGCTTCACATGATTCTTTGATCTCTACAACCAGAGGGAGGTGAGCCACCAAACCTTTTTGGTGCATCTCTTTTAGTACTGGGTAGTATTGGAGTTGGAGGCCTGCGCAAGCACGCAAACAACATAAGGAAGAAGAAGAATCTTGGAGTGCAATACACAATACTGAATGTATTACCACTAGAATGTACAAAGATAAGTAACCCCTTTGGGAAATAGGCATATATACAAGCCGGGGGAAAATACCTCTTAAAGAGAAAAAATTGCCTCAGCGGTCCTAGTGTGTTCACACACATCACTACCTAAATATATCAACAAATCCCCCGTAGGAGTGATGTGGTGAACAAGGAGCTGGCACTCATGTATAAGGAAGTGCCAAGCTATGTGGAATCAATCCACAAAAGGAAGTAAACCTTAAGCTTAAGAGAAAGCTTCAAACTTCTCCCTAGGGAGAGCCTTCATGAAAAAGGTCTACAATGTTCTCCTGTGTGCACACATATGCCAAGTTCATCTCTCCAGTAGAGAACCTCTCCCTAACATAATGATAATGTACCTCAATGTGCTTAGTGTGAGCATGGAACACATGCTTCCTCGCAATGGTGAATACGCTCTGATTGTTAGTGAAGATGGTGGTGGAAGAAGACCGACCAACACCCAAATCAACCATAAGGTGTCTGAGCCACACACACTCAACAATCGCTATAAATGTTGCCCTATACTCAACCTCACAATTGGAAGTGGCTGGAGTATGCTGCTTCTTGCTCAACCAAGATATACAAGAGCGACCAAGCATGAAGCAAAAACAACTAGTGGACACATGAGTGTCAAAGCAACTAGCAAGGTCGAAATCAAAGAAAGCATGTAAATTTGGTGGTAGTGATCCCCCCTAGGGATAAAACAATCCAAGTAGCTAGCTACCACTCAAGTAGCAAAAGATGCACTTAACTAACTGCCAATGCTTGACACCTAGGCAATGCATAAACCTACTCATTTGTGAGACAACAAACTGAATATCTGGCCGAGTAATGCATAAGTAAATCAAGCATCCAACAACTTGGTGATAGAGCACATCATCAAATGCATCTCTAGCATCATGAAGACGCAATCGTAAACCTGTCTCCATAAGTGTTGTAATAGGTTTGTAGTCTTCAAGGCCAAAATGATGCAATAATGTGTCAATATAGTTTGTTTGACACAAAGCTATTCTGCCATCAACTTGCATAAACTGAATGATCTTGGCTAAAGCTGAAGCTGATAACAGATTCTTCTTGATCCCTGGCACAAACAAAGCATCTAACAATGTAAAATAACTACCATCAGCAGTAGTCAGAATGATCTTACCAACTCCCATAAGAGGATAAGAGGAGTTGTTGGCACATGTGAGAGTATTCCTTGTAGGGGCAGGCTCGAGTGAAGTGAAGAAATTGTGCTGTGAGGTAATATGTTTGGTTGCCCCACTATCAAAGTACCAAACATCTGAGTGTCTACAGACATACATTGTTCATGAGAAGATGGGTCATAACTACAAACACTCGTAAATGCCCATTCTTCATTTTGCACAAGATTAGTAGACTTCGTTTTGGGTGTAGAGGCCTCTACAACAACCCTTCTAGCCTCTTTCTTCCTTACCTCTTTAGCATCCAATTTTGGACAACTCTTTATGACATGATCATTTCCTTTATAGTATTTGCAAAACAATTTCAATTTTTCTATTTTCTTCTCGTCTCTGTCATCCTTCTTTGGTTGTGCAGAATTAGCAGATTTCTCCTTACTAGTAGAAGGGCTTCATTTACCTTTGCCTATAACTAGTGAAGAAAGCTTGATCTGCAACACGCATAATAGACCTGTTCTACCTAGATTGATCTTCCTGCAATAGAAGATAGACTGACTCCTCAAATGTTAAGGCATTTGGATTGTCTTTCATCATCAAATGAAGAGTAGAAGCAAAACTTTCATATGAATCAGGAAGAATAATTCCGAATAGTGTGAACTCTCATGCAAGACTTCATCAGCAAAAATAAATTGTTCTTTCAAATCTTTGATCTTTATCTGAACATCTTCCATGGAATCACCTTCATTCATGTGATTACTCTCCAATTGTTTTTGGAGGCAAGCAACATGAGCCTCATTTCTTGCATGTTATAAAGTGGTAAGTGTGTCCCAAGCATCCTTAGTTGTTCTTTTAGGAATAATGGCACATTTGATAGAAAAGGCTATCAACACATGTGATTGAGCATCTCTACCATCCCAAAAAATGTGCTCTGCAGTAGATGCAACAAGAATCACAACATGAACAGGAACATGAAGAATATCATCATCTTCAATGTTGTCTACATCACCTTCAACAACTATGTTTGCAGATGTAATAGGATGTTTTTCAACACAATGCACAATATTCCATAATCCCTTTGCAACCAATACATGATGCATCATAGAAGCCCATAATGGGTAATTGGTACCGTCCAGCTTATCCTCAACAACCAACATATAGAATACATCATTACTTTCAGCCATGGACACTAACTAAAATACCTTGATGCAGAAAAATGAGTGTATCTCAAAAAGTTAAACAGAATTACCCAATCTAGTTCTACTAAACCTGTAGCAGACTTCAAGATGCTTATACTGGAAAACCAAAACCTGTATATATCTCTGGCACAAAAAGGAAAAACTGCCTTCACAAGCACTATGATAGTGTGTTGGAAGGCCGAAATGAGTTCAGATCATGATTTCAACACCACATAAAAAAGTTGTTGTGATCTCCTAATCACCTTGAGTATGCTCACCAAATTTCATATGATGTTGAGACTCTAATCAGAGGGGTTTCGACGACGCCCTAGATGAAGTGACAATCTGTTGTGATACCAACCATTGGATTTCAAGGTCTATAGAAGCACGTGAACAACACAAGGAAGAAGAAGAAGCTTGGAGCACAACACACAATATTGAATGTATTACCACTAGAATGTATGAAGATAAGTAATCCATTAGGGCAATAGGTGTATATACAAGCCGGGGGGAAAAGACCTCCTAAAGAGGAAAAAAAGTGCCTCGGTAGTCCTAGTGTGTTCACACACATCACTACCTAAATATACCAACAGGTATCCTATGGGGCCGAATCCCTCATGCCAAAGGTTACTTGTGCTCACACTTATCATGGTTGTAAGAGCAGACAACTCATACAAGTTGTTCCTCCTTATTCCAGTCTCGACAACATTGTTGTTCTAGTCAAAATTCTCAACTCTTGTCTTGCAGAAAGACACTTGATGACCTTGATCAGTTATAGAAGCTACCAAAATTAGATTTCATTTGATTTTTGGAACATACAACATGTACAAAATCTTTCTAATGTCCTTGTTTTGATTAATGAAAGACACCATTCCTTTTCCCTTAGCAAGACATCTTGCATTATTACCTACCTTTACCATGATGGTTTCCTCTAGAGGATGTAGGGAACTAAAAAGGTCTTTTCTGCTTGTCATGTGATGAGAGGCACCATTGTCCAATACTCATGAGTCATTTGTAGCTAAATCTTCAGCTGAGGAACACATTTCCTCTATCATAACAAGCAACTCAAGCTCAGTTTTGGCATTGTTAGTAACCTCCTTGCCCTTGCCACTTTTTGAAGATCACTCTTCTCCTTGGCCTTCTTCATGTGAGAGTCTTGGATTATGTGGCCTTTCTTCTTGCAATGGAAACATTCTCCCTTAAAATTCTTCTTGTACTTCTTCTTTTTGTGCTCATCTTTCAAAGAATTGGTTTTGGTACCTTTGGCATTTACCATGAACACAACTTCTCCTTTGCCCATGTCATTCCTTTCCTTGATTCATAGCTCCTCCTCCATGAGTAAGGTACTAAATTCTTCAAAGGTTAGTGGTTCCAGTATGATTTGGGTATTAAGGGTAGTTACTAGACCTTCAAACTTTGGTGGACAAATTTGGAGACAATGTTGAGCTAGCTTCTCACTTGAGTTTAGTACACTTGCTTCTAGCATTTGATCCTATAGATTCTTTATGGGAGTGATGAAAACTTTAGCAGTCCCCCCATGAGCAAACCTCTCTAATGCTAGCTGATTCTCCAATTTCTGAATTCGTGTCTAATCTCGAGTTTCATATTGATTTCTCAATATGTTCCAAGCCTCACAAGCCTTTATGGTGTGCTCAGTAAGAGATAAAACACTATGAGAATTACTTGTAACTAGAGTACAGAGTGCATCTTTATTCCTATGCTTCCACAACCAATCCCAAGTATAGTCTCAAGCAGCTCATAAGAGTCAAGGATAGAAGTGATCTTTAAAACTTCCACAAGGTGTAATTAGTACCATTGAGTTTACCTTTTGTGAAGGCTAGTGGTCAAATCCGCAATGTCTGCATGATCGGCATCATTATTGCTCTGGTTTGTGTTTTGCATGCGCCTACTGATGAACCACCTTGATTGCCAATAGTAGATGATGACACACTGCTTGAAATCTTCTCTCTTTAACTCATTCAAAGACTTCTGCGACTTTTGCATTTTTGCTTCTATGATACTCAAAACCTCCTAAGCTATGATACCATGCTAGAAAATAATGATCAAGACTAAAAACGCAATGGAATAAGATCGATAGGTGGAGTAGTGAGAGGCAAAATTAGACTAACATAAATGTACACAGATAGAACTCAAATTCTCTAATTTCCAATAGTAATGTATATACAACAATGATATTGTCCACCCGTGCACTCCAATATTGGAGCTTCAATGGCAATATAAAAAGACTCTATATGAAGTGTTTTTGATGTTTATATTCGTGATTTACCTCAATAATCCAAGCTTGCCTAACCCACTTATCCAGGCATGATCTCTGAGACCACATGGTGCTATGTTTTAGGAGTAACCATCAGGATCATCTGTAATTTCAGAACATCCCAAATTACGTAATTACTGGACTAAGTAAATCATCGGATTAAAGACCCATTGAACCGGCCCAACGAATAAATCCGGACTTCCAAACTGGTTACCAAGATAAAGGGAGATGTATTGGTAATGATTTGAGAGGAATTCCTTTTAGCCTGACACACAGCCATGTGATACCTAGGAGCTTCTGAATAAGAGTGATAATTCAAATTTCTAGGATGATCTATGCCTCATATTCTCAAATCCACTTATCAAAGACACTCTAAGGCTTCTTCTTGTGCTTCTTTCCATATCCTTACCTCTTCTTCTTTTTATTTTGTAGCTATGTTTAGTTTGCTTAACATCTCTTCTATCAAAGGCTTTGAGACAGCCTAATCTTGCATCCATTGGTGTAGTTTGGCAACACATCTCCTTCTAAAGTACCTAATTGAACTGCTCCACTAGAAGATATCGTATTGATGATCATGGGTCCATAGCCATGCTTCTCTAGTTTACATACATGTTGCTTTAGGATGTATACCAAAATTAATTCACCAAATTTTAACCCTTTATCCTTCACATTGTCGAGGAGTGAAGGAAGATCTATGGAAAGGAGAGCGGCACGCGCGGTTGCATCAGGCCCCACTGGGTGCGTCGTCCCTCTCGTCCAATGAGCACGGTCTGCACACTGGGTGTCTTGCCCCTGGTATGGTGGTCGTATTGAACGTCGTGGGCCCACACCTTGGGAAGAGAGAGACAAGTGAATGCTCAGGCGCATGGAACGTAATCATCACAGATGCAGAATGAAATATACAATGCAAAAGTAAATGGTCCAACAATTTACATCCAATGATCAGTATACAAAATCAATCATAGAGCTAAGAATATATGCCACGACAGTGCAGTCTAGACAATAAAAAATGGACTCTCTGCTATAGTGCGGATCAAGTAATACATTATAGACTTCCTGCTATAGTGCGAGAAGGTGCCCACAAGCTTCTCTTTGGTATTCACAGCAGGAACTTTACTTCACAACACGTCTTTTCTTCACTTTTGGTCTTCAATCCTCATAAACTTTGGGTCTTCAGTCTTCCAAAAGCTTTACTTCAAGAACCCACACAAAAACCTAGAGAGAAGATCCATAGAAATGATCCATGGGGGACCAATATGAAAAACAATCATTAATACATTTCATAAATAAATAAACCACGCAAAATTAATTCCTTTATTTTGTTTTGAAAATTTTATTTATATTTTTCCATTTATTCTATTTACACATTCCTATCTTCGTTTTCCTCTTTCTATCTCATGCAAAACCCAAATAACAGAGGACATCTAGAAACATATAAGCTCAATAATTGAAATAAAAAATCTTAATGTCATTCGATTGTAAGAAAACCCAACTATATCCTCCTCCTCTGAGAAAAAATAGGCCACCTTTATCAAATTCCATTTCGGTTCACTGAGACCCTCCAAAGGACTAGCCCACACACCTTCTGTAATCTACCCATCATTCATATAGTAATGCTTTGAATACATATCAACTCGGCCACTCCCTAAAGATTCAAGGCTTAAAACAATCTCAAAATTTACTAGTACAAATCACTTTTATCTTTAGAGAGCCTCTTCTTCTAACCCATCCTTTAATACTCTCTTTCTCTCTTCTTTCTTCCTTTTCATCCCTTCTTTTTTTCTCTTCTTCTTCTTCTTCTTCCTCCTTTTCTTCTTCTTCTTCCTCTTTTTCTTCTTCTCTTTTTCCCTCCTTCTTTCTTCCTCTTCTTCTGCTTCTTCTTCTTCTTGCTCTTTTTCCTCCCTCTTCTTCTTCTTTTTTTCTTCTTTCTTTCTTCTTCTTCTTCTTCACTTTTTTCCTCCTTCTTTCTTCCTTTCTTTCTCTTTTACTTTATTTCTTTTCTTTCTTCTTCCTCTTCCTTTCTCTGCGACAGACTATGCTATCAAGAGATCATGGTTTCACTCTCTCTTTCGTGCATGAGTCCTCTGTGAATCTCTTTTCTCAAGTATCTACAAATGCATTCATTTGAAGTTTTAGAAAAAGGAAGCTAGAATATGAAACTTCAACTATTGAATCACATGATACTATGCATGAGAAAAACGTTCACCTAAAGCTATTTTGAAGAAAGCAATCATTCATTTATCTATCTTCAACTTCACTCTTTCTCAACACGCACATACAGTCGTCGTTGATACAACAATAATTAGCAACCTTTCAAAGTTTGTGGTGAAAAGAAGAAGAACACAGAGGGAAGAGAGATAGGTGCCTCTCTCTCTCTCACTTTCTCTCTCTATGGGCATGGTAATGGAGAGCATGAACAAGAAATTAAATATCATGACCAAGAATTGTAAAGAATAAATAAGTAAAATCAAGAAGCCTACCTGGAGAGAATCTGCGGGGAGAACCAAATGGGCACTAGATCCCTATTTATAGGTTTCCCCTAAGGAGTTCTCTCTAGAATCTTCTAATCTCCTCATTTAAATTTTCTATTTTTGAAATCTTCTTGCATGCTCTTTCTCTATTTTTGGAGAATCTCATCTTTTATTTATATTTTGGGTTTTTCTCTTTTTATTTTTCCAATTCTTCTTTTTCTATTTTTGGTTCTTTTTCCTTTTTCCTTTTTGTTTTTCTTAGACTAAGGTTTTGGTTTCATACTTGTAAGAAAATTAAATGAAACTAAAGGGTTAGACGTAGGGTAAATGCTAATTCTAAGGTTTTAATCTAGGGTTTCTCTCAGGAAAAGTTAGGGTTTGCATACAATTAATGTCAGACATGTCAGATTAAGGGTTTATTTACACTTAGGACTTAAACTCCAAGGGTTTCTAAGGATCTAAGTTAAGTTTTTGTGGGGTAAAACTTGAGTTTTCAAGTGGTTTTAAGGGGTTTCAAAGATCAGAACTATTTCGCATCTCATAACCAATTAAATCAACCAAAACATGCATAGTTTTTAACTCTTTCTCAGTCAAAACATCACACAATAATAGGAACATTAATGAACTTGAAAAATATGATGTACACTTCCCTGAAGGATTTCATCTCGACATCCACCCCCACTAAACTTGCACATCATCCTGATGGACCAATAGAAGCGTACCAGGGTTCTTCACAAGCGTATCAGGGTACCAAAAAAGTACAACAAAAGCATATTAGGGTTCTTTTGAAACTCTTTTTACTTTTTATGTTTTTCTCTTCAAAATTTGAAACATGATCTCATGTAATCCATGCAACTTTATAAAGATTAGTACAAACTTTAGAAAATTAAGCAGATGCAAGTTTCACAAATGTCATACTATGTTTTCACTTCTGTGAATAACTATTGGTTTCCTAGATATTCTGTTTGTTCAACTCGTTGAGATCCAGCAACTTATCCTAAGTACTAGCATATACCAAGCTTCTACCTACTGAGTTTGCAAAATATGCCTTGATTCCTCTATTTATCCCCTACTGTACAAATCTCCACCAGATCTCTTTTCTTATCTTTTACATCTCCATTTTTCTTTTTCTCTTTCTTTTTCTTTTCTCTTATTTTTCACTTCATCTCATCTCAGCACTTTTCTTTTTATCTTTATTTTTACAAGTCGGCGTATGCCAAAATCAGGTGCAATTCATGGACTTTTCTGCTTAGCCAAGTTTACCCCACCTATCTACCGACCTGACATAGTGCATGACATACACAACGTTAACCCCACATGAAATCGATGTCAACTTGTGGCTCTAACCACCCAGCCAGAGTGATGCCACCCACCCCGACCCATGCAGGCACATGATCACTGATAGGTCAGGCCTACGATGAAACTAGCATGAGCTCGTGGCTTTGATCACCCAACCAAGGTGGTTCCACCCGCCTACTAGCCCATCGTAGTGCTCTAACAACATGAACACACACATATAGATGGCTTAAGTATGAAGATTTTCTCTAAATCATGATCTGTATGGAGGTAAGATCTTGTAAGAAACAAATAGTAGGACCCAAATAATCCCACTCACTAAGCATTCAAATCTATCAGCATATACATGCACTCAGTTTAAGTATGCCATCACACTCCCAAGCTTTCACTCCCAAAAGTCTCTAGTCTGCTAATTGATTCCATTCATATCATTTCTAGTCGTTCATGCTTCATGCATCTTTTGAATCGACTTTGATCTAGTTTTGATCTCTTCAAAATATTCCATTATCCCACCTTTTCCTACATTTAAATGGAAAGGTGATCTATCTTGGTATTTAAAATTTTATTTTCATGTTCACTTACTAGTCTATGTTTGCATGCACTTTTATATGCAAAACAATCCCAGAACATATGTCCATACTGATCACACCAAAAACATCGTATAGATCTCATCTCAGCCCAACTTGATTTTCTAGGTATCACTCTAGGCATGTATCTTCTAAGACCTAATGATTGTTTATGTGTAGATATGCTTTGAACTTTTACCTCATGTTCATTATCACATCTCAATATTTGTAGGTCTTTAACTTGTTTGGTCAACAACTCAACCTTATCTTTGAATTTTGAAACCTCAGAATCCATTTCCTTTCTTATGTCTTTAATACTTATGCCCATTAGCTGACTAGTGTCAGATATTGCATTTATTGTTTGCATTAGGGTCATGATGATACCAAAATTTGATTTTATAGATTCACTTGTGTTAATTTTCATTTCCCTAAATCGCTCTTCGTATTTCCTAAATTGCTCTTCAATCATTTTATTCATTTTCGTTTTCTTCTTTTTACGATCTTAGCTATGAAAATGATAGATTTCTAATCTACACAAGGAATAAAAAAAGTGTACACACATATGATCTAATCAAGTGCAGAACATGAATGCTCGTACTTAGGCAATCCAATCAGTCTTTCTATTTAAGTACATGGAGCAACGCAAAAAAATCAAAGAACTTCAAATGCTGGTACTTGGAAATTTATGTCTGACATCGAGGTTCTTGTAGTCTCTTCTCAAGGAGTGGGTGGCACGTCGAGGATCATTGGCCAACTGCATCGCTTCACGTCGAGTTGAGGTGTCAGGGAGCGAAGGAAGATCTATGGAAGGGAGATCAGCACGTGAGGTTGGATCAGGTCCCGTTGGGTCGGTCATCCCCCTCATTCAACGAGCTTTATTTGCATGCTAGGTGTCTCGCCCCTAGTACGGTGGTCGTATCGATCATTGTGGGCTGGTGCCCTTCAAAGAGAGAGACAAGCGAAAGCTGAGACACATGGAATGTAATCATCACAGATGTAGAATGAAATATACAAAATGGTCCAATAATTTACATCCAATTATAAGTATACAAAATCAATGATACAACTCAGAATATATGCCACAACAATGTGGTCCAAACAATACAAAATGGACTCTATGCTACAATGTGGATCAAGTAATACAATATAGACTTCTCGCTATAGTGCAAGAAGGTGCCCACAAGCTTCTCTTCAGTTTTCATGGCATGAACTTTACTTCATGGCAAAACTTTTTTTCACTTTTGATCTTCAATCTTCATAAACTTTGGGTCTTCAGTCTTCCAAAAGCTTTACTTCCAATGATCTCTTTACTTCAAGAACTTGCGCGAAAACCTGGAGAGAAGATCCACAGAAATGATCCACGGGGAACCAATATGAAAATCAATCATTAGTACATTTCATAAATAAATAAATCACTCAAAATTAATTCTTTTATTTTGGTTTGAAAGTTTTCTTTATATTCTTCCATTTGTTCTATTTACACATTCCTATCTTCCTTTTCCTCTTTCTATCTCATGCAAAACCCAAATAAGAGAGGACATCTAGAAACATATAAGCTGAATAATTCAAATAAAAATTCTTAATGTCATTTGATTCTAAGAAAACCCAACTATATCCTCCTCCTCTGAGAAAACATTGGTCACCTTTATCAAAGTCCATTTCAGTTCACTCAGACCCTCCAAAGGACTAGCCCACACATCTTTTGTAATCTACCCATCATTCATATAGTCATGCGTTGAATACATATCAAGTGGGCCATTCCCTAAAGATTCAAGGCTTAAACCAATCTCAAAATCTACCAGTACAAGTCACTTTTATCTTTAGAGAGCCTCTTCGTCGTCCTTTAATACTCTTTCTCTCCTTCTTTCTTCTTTTTCTTCCCTTATTTCTTTCTCTTCTTCTTCTTCCTCCTTTTCTTCTTTTTTTTTCCCTCCTTCTTTCTTCTTCTTCTTCTTCTTCTTCTTCTTCCTCTTTTTCCTCCCTCTTCTTCTTCTTCTTTCTTTTCTTTTTCTTCTTCTTCTTCTTCTTCTTATTCTCTTTTTTCCTCCTTCTTTCTTCCTTTCTTTGTTGTATATTATTGAACAATGCATTGTTAAAGTGTTATATTATTAATGTATTAATATGTTTCTGATGTTTCTGATATAGCAGCTGAAGGTTTGTGAGGAGCGTGCAAGGCATGAAAGGGCGGATATCAATAATCCAAATAATTATTATTTAGCTTGTAAATAAACCTGCATAGAAGGTTCTATTGTTAGAAAAGTAATGGTTAGAATAAGGGTCGTTGTATACTGCAGTTTCTGTTATTCAAAGCACTGGCTTTCTGTAAAAGTTACTGACGTTTAGTTTCATGCCTGCTTTTTGAAGCCGCCCTCATGTAACCACTATCTTCAACGTAATCAAAAGTCCTATAAATACATGCACTCTGTGGACTGTCGGAACAGAGTGCATGGGGGGGAGATTGCACCCAATACTGTGTTCAGTCTCGTCTCTTCTTGTCTCTATTTTTTTGTGTGTTTTCTGCGTTCGTAATATCTGTATGTGCGTGAGCAAGATCCTAACAACAGTGGTATCAGAGCTCTGCACGCGTCAATACAGAGAGTTCTGTTCTCTATTGGCAATTCCGATTCCGATTTCGTCTCCGCCTCTGCCTCCGTCTTCGTCTTCGGTTTCTGTTTCTGTTTCTGTTCCAGATCCAGAACCTACGTTTTCACCTACGTTTGCTCCTATGTTTACACGTACGTTTGCTCCTACGTCAACTAAGGCAAAGAACTTAGGCAATAACTTAGGCAATACATTGGCAACATTGGCACCCAAGGCTCCCTTGGCGACCGTTGGCTACGCGCGAGGCAATTTTGATTTTGAGTGGCAATAGAGTGGTTTAGAGTCCCTAAGGTAGGAGGATTTGAACCCACAACCTCCTACTTTCAAGGGAAGTACTTTAACCACTCCTCCATCTCTTGGAGTTGTCACTCAAGTTCTTTCCTCTTATATTTAACATAACTTTCAGTTTTTCTTACTTTTCAAGGCGGCATGGTGTGACGCGACGCGGCGCATCTCAGGGTACACTTCTCAGGGTACACTAGGGTACATTTCTCAGGGTACATATCTCAGGGTACACTTCTGAGGGTACATCAGGGTACATCTAGACAGGGTACTTTTCTTCTAGGGTACATTCCCTGAGGGTACATCCCGAGAGGAAAGCACTAGCTTAAGGGTCCAGGAGCACCATAGAGGATTACAATAATTCACCTCTACCTGAGGCAACACTTGAACAACAACTAGAGCTCTTGCGCCATGAGCTTCGAGGAGCTCAGAATGAAATCCGGCAACGTGATGAAGTCCTCCTGAAGATACAAACTGAGGCAAACAACCTTATGATGGTAGTTGGTTTGGAGGTGGGAATCCAAGCTAAGCTTCACACCCTACGACCACTTTATGTTAAACCTACATTTCCTATGAAGCGTACTTTTAATGCCCCATCTTACCATAGTTTTTCTCGTCCTCCACAATCCAAGTACTCAACTCCACTTGTTGCTTCATCTCTTCAACCAACCAAACCACCTACCCTTCAAACTTTAGTGGTGGATGCCCAACAGAAGCGACCACGACTCACTTGCTAGAATTGTGGTAAACTTGGACATACAAAAATAAGGTGCAGATTGCAACCCCTTCACATGAAACCGGCTACAGCTCAACTGCATAACGTGGAGGTCCATAATGAAGAAATTCCTCCTGTTTGGATAGAGGAATCATTGGAGAAGGACTTAAGTACCTTGGGTAACGATATCTCTCTACACTCTCTACTTTGCATGCAGGGTACAATAAATAACAAACTAGTTAAAATTCTACATGACGATGGTAGTTCACATGACTTCATTTCACATTTATTAGTACAAGAACTTAAATTACAAATGTTTCCTTCCTTGTATAAAGTGAAAGCTGCATTTCAAGGTAGTCGTTATAATGTAACACGAGAAGTGCAAGATGTTACGATTAGCATAGGCCCATATGTTGATTCACGGATATTTTTAATTGCACCTTTGCAATCTTACGATGTTACACTAGGTATGCCTTTTCTTCACCATTATAACCCACGTATTGACTACCATACGCATACCTTTAACTTTGAATTCAAAGGTCAAATCATTACTTTGTCTGCACGACATGATTTCCAGCCGTTTCCATTGATTAGTCACACTCAAGTAAAGCGTGCATTTAGGAAAGGATTCAACTCATGCAATGTTTTTGTCAATGTCATCAATGATTATACTCATACACTTCATGATGCATATAAACCTTTCATGAGTACTTATGAGGATTGTTTTATGTCTGAGTATCCCTCTGAACTACCACCATCTCGAGGATCCTTTGACCATAGCATAGACTTAGTCCCTGGTAGTTCTCCTCCTCATAAAGCACCTTATAGACATGGCCCACTACATCAAAAGGAAATAGAAAATCAAGTAACAGACCTACTACAAAAAGGACTTATAAGGCCTAGTTCTTCCCTATTTGGAGCACCAGTTCTCTTAGTAGAGAAGAGGAATAACACTTATCGAATGTGCATTGATTATAGAGCCCTTAACAAGATCACGATCAAGAATAGATACCCTATTCCTTGAATAAATGATCTCTTAGATAAGTTACGAGGAGCTTGTGTCTTTAGTAAAATTGATCTTAAATCGGGTTACCATCAGATTCGTATGATACAAAGTGATATTTTCAAGACTGCATTTAGAACTCAAACTGGCCATTATGAATTTATGGTAATGCCCTTTGGACTTACTAATGCCCCTGCTACATTTGCGCGAATGATGAACAATATTTTTCTTGATTCTCAAGCTTTTGTTCTTGTCTTCTTTGATTATATACTTGTTTACAGTAAGAATGATAGTGAACATGAAAAGCATCTTGAAACAGTTTTTCATTTGTTACGAGAGAACACACTTTATGCTAATCCTGAAAAGAGTTACTTCTTTCAACGTAAGCTAGACTATTTAGGACAAATTATTTCAAGTGAAGGTGTGCATGTGGATCCGAAAAAAAATTAGAGTTATAGTAGAATGGCCTACACCACAATCAGTCAATGATGTTCGTTCTTTTCTTGGGTTGGCTAGTTTCTATAGGAAGTTTGTTCAAAATTTTTCTTATTTAGCATTGCCTCTTACCTTGTTGTCGAAAAAGAAAATAAAATTTGCATGGGAACTTACCCAACAACACTCCTTTGACAAACTGAAACAAGCACTTTCACATGCACCTGTTTTCCAGTTACCTGACTTTTCACAACCCTTTCATGTCGTTAGTGAAGCTAGTGGTTCAGGAATAGGTGCTGTTTTAATGCAAAATGACCATCCCATTGCATTCGAGAGTAGGAAGTTTAAACCCTCAGAGCAGAATTATAGTACGTATGATAAAGAATTGTTAGCAGTTGTGCATGCTCTGCGAATTTGGAAACACTATCTTATGGGCTCTGAGGTCTTAATCAAAACTGATCAAACAGGCTATTAAGCATTTCTTAACTCAACCTTTAATTTCAGATAGGCATCTTAAATGGGCATCATTCATTCAAAATTTCTAACCCATGATACAATATCAGCCTGGTAAAGCTAATGTTGTAGCTGATGCTCTTAGCCGTTTTCCTTCGCATTCTATTGTTTTGAATAATATTTATGCCATCCAAATTCATTCTTTTCAAGACATGGTTTTCACTTATGCATCTGATATGTATTTTTCACGTGCATGGCATGACTTCAACAATGGTGCATCTTTATCTGATGAACATTATACATTTCATAATGGTTTTGTTTATTTTCAACATAGATTGTCTATCACCCACACTTTTAAAGATTTTGTCATTAAAGAAATGCATGAACCATCGTACATGGGTCATAGAGGCATACCGAGCACCATTTTTTTTTTTGCACAGATTTCTTCTTTTGGCCACACATGGAAAAAGATATTGCACATTATGTTTCTCAATGCATTGTATGTCAGCGTGTCAAACGTCATCATGGTAAACCATTTGGATTATTAATGCCACTTCCCATTCCAAATGAACCATGGGAACAAATCTCTATGCATTTTATCACAGGTCTTCCCATCACTTCATCACATAATGGTATAATTTGGACAAATAGTTGATAGGTTTAGTAAATATGCATATTTCATTCCATGTAGAAAAACTTTGACTACACCTCAAGCTGCCAAATTATTCATTCAATGCATTTTCCCACATCATGGATTTCCTAAAGTACTGTTATCTGATCGTGATGTTAGGTTTTATAATCATTTTTGGGTTTCCTTATTTCAACATTTTGGTCCTAAAATAGATTTTAGCTCCGCATTTCATCCTGAAAGTAATGGACAGAGTGAGGCTACAAATAGTACTATTCTTGATTTATTGCATTGTTATTAATTAGATAATCATACTAACTGGGATGAAAAGTTGCCATTGCTTCAATTTGCTTACAATAATACAACACACACCACTACAGGTCATGCACCTTTTGAAATTGTTTTTCGTAACAAGTAACAGCTCCATGAACATTTCCATGCATGTGTTTTTACATGGCACCTGCCCATTTTTTTTATTCAGTGATGAAACATGTGACTGGCCATTCATGTTTATTATTTTATCAACTGAGGTCAGTTGCTTTTTCAACTGAGGGGCATGTTATAACTTATGGAATATGTTGAACAATGCATTGTGGATGGTAACATGGAATATGTTGGCCAATGCATTGTTGGATTGTAACATGGAATATGTTAGCCAATGCATTGTTGGATGGTAACATGGAATATGTTGGCCAATGCATTGTTGGATTGTAACATGGAATATGTTGGCCAATGCATTGTTGGATTGTAACAGTAACATGGAATATGTTGAACAATGCATTGTAATTGTTAGAGTGTTAAATTCTTTTATCAACTGAGGTCAGTTGCTTGTCAACTGAGAGGCATGTTGTATATTATTGAACGATGCATTGTTAAAGTGTTATATTATTAATGTATTAATATGTTTCTGATGTTTCTGATATAGCAGCTGAAGGTTCGTGAGGAGCATGCAATGCGTGAAAGGGCGGATATCAATAATCCGAATAATTATTATTTAGCTTGTAAATAAACCTCGTAGAAGGTTCTATTGTTAGAAAAGTAATGGTTAGAATAAGGGTCGTTGTAGACCGCAGTTTCTATTATTCAAAGCAATGGCTTTCTGTAAAAGTTACCAACTTTTAGTTTCACGCCTACTTTTCGAAGCCGCCCTCATGTAACCACTATTTTCGACGTAATCAAAAGTACTATAAATACATGCACTCTGTGGACTGTCGGAACAGAGTGCATGGGGGGGAGATTGCACCCAATACTGCATTCAGTCTCGTCTCTTCTTGTCTCTTTTTTTCTGTGTGTTTTCTGCGTTCGTAATCTCTGTATGCGCGTGAGCAAGATCCTGACAACATTCTTTCTCTTTTTCTTTCTTTCTTTTCTTTCTTCTTCCTCTTTCTTTCTTTCTATGCAATAGACTATGCTATCAAGAGGTCATGGTTTGACTCTTTCTTTCGTGCATCAGTCCTCTGCAAATCTCTTTTCTCAAGTATCTACAGATGTGTTCGTTTGAACTTTTAAAAAAAGGAAGCTAAAATATGAAACCGTTGAATCACATGATACTATGCACGAGAAAAACATTCGGCTAAACTGATTTGGAAGAAATCAATCATTCATTTATCTATCTTCAACTTCTTTCTTTCTCAACATGCACATAGAGTCATCGTCGATATAACAATAATTAGCAACCTTTCAAAGTTTGTGGTGAAAAGAAGAGCACAGAGGGAAGATAGATAGATTCCTTTCTCTCTCACTTTCTCTATCTATGGGCATGGTAATGGAGAGCATGACCAAGAAACTAAATATCATGACCAAGAATTGTAAAGATTAAATAAGTAAAGACAAGAAGCATACCTTGAGAGAATCCGTGGGGAGAACCAAATGGGCACTAGATCCCTATTTATAGATTTCCCCTAAGGAGTTCTCTCTAGAATCTTCTAACCTCCTCATTTAAATTTTCTATTTTTGAAATCTTCTTGCATGCTCTTTTTCTATTTTTGGATAATCTCATCTTTTATTTCTATTTTGGGTTTTCTCTTTTTATTTTTCCAATTCTTCTATTTCTATTTTTGGTTCTTTTTCCTTTTTCCTCTTATTTTTCTTAGAGTAAGGTTTCGGTTTCACACTTGTAATCAAATTAAATGAAATTGAAGGGTTAGACTTAGGGTAAATGCTAATTCTAAGGTTCTAATCTAGGGTTTCTCTCGGTGAAAGTTAGGGTTTGCCTACAACCAATGTCAAGCATGTCAGATTAAGGGTTTATTTATAGTTAGGACTTAAAATCAAAGGGTTTCTAAGGGTCTAGGTTAGGTTTTTATGGGATAAAACTCAGGTTTTCAAGTGGTTTCAAGGGGTTTCAAAGATCAAACCTATTTTGCATCTCATAACCAATTAAATCAATCGAAACATGCATAATTTTTAACTCTTTTTCGATCAAAACATCACACAATAATCGAAAAATCAATGTAATTGAAAAATCTGATGTACACTTCCCTAAGGGATTTCATCCCGACAACATGTGCATCAAAATAGGTGTTTTTTCATTGCTTTGCTACATAGATGCCTATGAATGCTCTCAATCTCATCTCCCCTAATCTTTCTAGGTCAAATATCCATGAGGATAGATCATGGCCAATCCATTTATGCTCTTGTGCCACGTTGAGTGTGGGTATCAAGAAATCTAATGGAAACACAACATTATGGCCTAATACCATTTGAAAGGGAGTGGTGTTGAGTACCTTTTTATATCCAACTCGATATGCCCAAGCAACATGGTGAAGTTGTTTGTCCCAATCAAAATGCTTGTTATTAACGAGCTTATTCAAAATTATACATGGGACCTTGTTCGTGCTCTCAGCTTGTCCATTTGCCTATGGTTGATATGAAACTGACAACTTGTGAATGAAAATGAAATATTGTAAAAGGTATTCAATGACCTTGTTCAAAAAGTGAGTTCCATGATCACTTACTAGTTATAGGAAACCCATATTGTGTGAATACATTTTCAAATAGAAGCTTGGTTGTTGTTTGTACATTATTCTTCCTTATTGTTATCACTTCTACCCATTTGGTTAGATAATCAATTGTTACTATGATATACTTGGCATGTGAGCCCTTAATCATGGGATTAATAGGACTAACAAATTCTATTCCCTACTTTGAGAATGCACATCCTCCCATCATGGGTCTCAATGGAATCTCATCTTTTCAAAAAGGATATTGTGTTTGTTAACATGTGTCACACCTCTTCACATAGGTATGTACATCCATGTGAAGGGTAGGCCACCAAAGAAGTGAAAATAGAATGTCCTTAATCACCCAATCAGTTCAAAGTGTCCTCTTGTAACACCTTGGTGTGCAGTCTCTAAGATGTTCAATTATTTACTTTTGTGGACACAGTCTCAGATAGTCGTCTCATCCATGCCGATAAAGATTATCGCTTATGAGTGTGTATTCTTGAGCCTCTTGCTCTAGAATTCTTTGTCATGCTAAAATCATCTCTTGAGGGAATTTCTTCATCCTCAGACATTCAACCAAAGGATTTCTCTAATCCGGTATTAGGGGCACTTGATGCAATGTTGCATGCTCAATAAATGGTCTATTAATACAAGTTGGACACTCCTTGAACAACCTATAGACATCTGCTTCTATTGTTGGCCAATACACACCTAATCATTTCATATTCTAGAGGGTCTGGTGGTTTGAACGGTGTTTCCCTTGTGCATCTACATGTGCTAATTGTAATCATTTAATGTGCTCTTTATCTTCCACATAACAAGCTAAGATTCTTGATCATTTTGCTTGTATATGCTTCCTATCACTATATGTTATTTTTGAGATTTGACAACTTCCTAATCCTTCCTTTTTATTATGGGTTTTTTGGGTCCAAAAATGAGAATAGGCTTAGCTGTTTAAGCGCAATTCAAGACTACTTCCAACTTGAACAAATATGTATCAAGAAGTTCATTTGATACACCTTGCAGTGATTCTCCTAAATTAAGCCTTGTCTCACAACTACTTCAAAATCATATTCCATTAGTAAGAGAAACCATCTTACTAATCTACCTGTATTGCAAGGTTTTTTCACTAAGTAAAATAGAGCTTGGTGGTCTATAAAGAATTTAAACTTACAAATAGCATCTAAATTTCTTAACCGCATAGACCATGCCTAATCCTTCTCACTCCATGGTTGTATAATTTTGTTATGTTGCATTCAATTGCCTACTTGCATATGAAATGGGGAGACCTATATTCCCTTCACCTATAGGTTGTGTTAGCACACATCCAATTCAAAATTGGAAGCATCCACATGAATATGGAATGGCTTGTTCGAATTTGGCATGGTTAAGATAGGTGCTAAACACAAACCTCTTTTCAACTCATTAAAAGATGTTTTGCATTCATCATTCCACTCAAAATGAGTCAAGAGATTGTATAAAGGCTTTGCAATTATAGCATACATGTGGATAAAACTTCAATAGTATCCACAATGACTCATGAAAGCTTGTACTTCCTTGACTATATTTGGCCTAGCTAGTTCAGCTATAGCCCTTACTTTATCTTTTTTTTGTTGAGATCCCATTCTTTGACACTATATATTTTAGAATCTTTCCTTGCATGAGCATGAAAACACACTTTTCTAGGATCAAGTGGACTTGATATTCTCTGTATTTGTCAAAGATTTGTCAAAGCTCTAGGATATGTGTTTGTCTCATGTGGGAATGATCCCATAAGTCATCCACATAAACCTCTAGATTCTTCCTCAAGAAGTCGTTTGGAAAGTAATGGGTGCATTGATGAGCTCAAATGGCATCATGTGAAATGAAAAATTTCCCCAATTTTAGGCAAAAGTCATCTTATGTTGATCTTCAAGAGCAATGCCTACTTGATTGTAACCTAAGAAACCAGCAAGGAAGTTACGAAACTTCCTTTCTTGCTACTCATTCTAATAAATTCTTAGTGATAGGAAGTGGATAACTATTTTTTATGGTGGTAGCATTAACTTTTTAAGTCATGCTTTCCATTCTTTTTGGGCACTACCAGAAATGGGGGATACCCATTCAATATGCTCAATTTCATAAATAAATCCTACTTCCATTAGCCTATGAATTTCCTCTTTGATCTTGGTTGCATAACTATGATTATATGTGTGAGGCTTCTGTTTGGTTGGTTGGGCTTCCAAAGTCATAGGGATCCTATGAGAGCACAGATCTGGATCCACTCCCTTCAGGTCCTTGTAGTTCCACACAAACACATTTCTATATTCACTCAATAATTCTATTAACTTGATTTCTTCTTCTTCACTGAGATCATGTCCTATGTATGTGCATCTCTCTTCTCCATCTTTTATGGTCACTATCATCTTCCTATTGTTTTCTTTGTTGTCAAAGGCTTCTTCACTGAGAGATTCTTGTTTAGGCATTCACATTATGATCTTCCTATCCTCTTACCTCATATATTCTGAAATTCTCTCACACTTTGAATAAGGATTCTTCATCTTCTTGTGTGATTAGTTTTTGCTTTATTTTTCTTCTTATCAATCTTATCACCAGTTGTCATAGTGAACTTTTTCTTAGGTTTGCATTCTTTTTGCTCTAGTGTCCTACCATCTACTAGATACATGTATCCTTCTTATGAAGCACAAAATGGTTCCATGATGATGGATTCATCATCCTCATCAATAGCTTCTATTAGTACATATATAGTAGTCTCACACTCTTCTATAATTGGATAAAACATAAGTGGTTCTATTTTCAAAAGCGAGATGGCATAGCCATCCTCATCACAATGTAGTGTCCATTGTTCCTCATTTATAGTTATATCTAACATGGCTAAGATTTTTTACCAACCATGGTGTTCAATTTCTTCATCAAGGAATACCATAGATGCATTGACTAGGTCTTGATCACATCTAGGATTCTCATTAGCACCTACATCTCTAGCGTAAAATCTCCTCTCTTCTTCCACTACAACTTCATGCATTCATAAGTGCGGGTGTAGCTCAGTGATGAGTAGCACCTCCTTTAATGTCAATCCGGGAAGACGTGAGGATGGTATGAAGACCTCGAGCAAGTGGAGGCTCAAGTGCGTGAGTGAGAAGCACACGAACATGCACACACATACACACACACGCGCACACACAGTAAGACAAAGAGTGAGAAGCAATGGAGTTCTTGAATTACTTTTTAAGAAGCTCTTACAAGTTCGTTTCAATTACAATCTAACCCCCAAAAATGAGCTCTCTAGCTCCTTTTATAGTTTTTGACTAGCTTTGGCCCTGTTCAGACCTAGTGTCCGGCCTAGTTAAAAATTAGGTTCCAGGGCTTATTTGAGGGCTCAAACGAGATCTAAAAAATACGAAAATTGGCAAGTAGATACTTCTAAAGCTCCTCAAGCTCAAGGACTCCTTGGCTTGCACAAAATGGAGCTACAAAAATATGAAATGGTATTTACAATGGTGTTTAGTGATGAGAATCACTTTTAATTGGTGTAAGGGTTTTTGAAAAATTAAAGGGTTGCCTTAGTGCTAGATCTGCGTGAATGCTCATACTTGCTTCTTCATGAAGAAAATTATTGGCCTACTTGCCAGATCGTCGTTGACTCCCTTGTCTGCTTGTGCCTTCTCTCCCTTCTGACTCTCTTCTCTGACTGCCATGCCTTGTTTGTCCTTCAGTTCCTTGTCTGCTGCTAACACCCCCCCCCTCTCTCGCGTCTGTCGTCCCTGACAGACCCTTGTTGTGTGGGTTTTTGGATGTAGTACTCAACGACATCTTGCGCTAAGTGATGTTCGGCAATCCTCAATCCTTTGGCCAAGTCTGTGAGTAGAGCATCCCAATCTACCGGCCCGGGAACCTCTGGATGTGGCATACGTAATTTGTCCGAATGGAGAGCTTGTTCCACTGCAAACAGTTGTAATAAATGTGAGGGCCTGGGAATGAAGATCTCTGAGTGATATTCCCAGAACCCGGTGACAAACATCTCTTCAAATGTCTGTTTGAAGCAGGCCGGTAGGTACTTTATGCGGGCATGCCATGCATAAATAACATTAATAGAGGGCGTTGTGCTCATGTCATAAACCAGATCCTAATTGCCTTCATTAAATCCGAGCGCAGAGAGGTGAGGTTCCTTAACATTCTTGAAGGTCCGGAAGGTGACTATCATGAGTTCAAAAATTTTAAGACACATCTGTGTCATGACATCTAGTACGTTTTTGAACCTGACACCCCAATGCCGAATTGTCGATATCATATACCCTACAGTAGGTTGACCTTTGGGTGGCGCTAAATAGACATAATTTAGCCATTTCTCACATCCTCTCGTTGTCAGCACCATCTTTGTATATTCCGGCCACGACCTTCTTCGAAAGACAGGGCAGTAGCAGGGATTGTACTTGATATACAGGGGCATGTTATTCCATGTGCGATTCATTTCCGGGTAGGTTTCAAGCAGCCGAATTCTCCAAGTCGGTTGGCGAATATTTCCCTGCTTGGCACTTTCTGAGATGTCGTCTGGTGCAAACTGTGTGGCAGAGGTTGGTTCCCGTGAAGTGTGGTGCTTGATCTCAGCATTATAGTCCGCCATTAAGACACAAAATGGAACATACAAGTCGTCAGAGGTGCCGATCCACCTGTGATGAGATAGGTTCCTAAAATAGTCTGATTTTATGACCACCTCTTCCAAGCGTGACATCAAGGCTATCTGGACTGCCACCCTATCATCATGTGTTGTGGCCACCTTTTCCAATTTCTGCATCCATTCCGGAGCCTCTATTTCAAGGGTGTCCATGCCCTCATCTGTTCGCTTGCCCCCAGGTGCTGGCATCGGGACGTACGGGTCCTCAAAGGTTTCCTCTACTTCGATGGGCACTAGGTCTTCAGGTTCTGGTTCCGCCAAGGGGGAGGGTTGGCGTTCATACACAAGCACTTTCTTTTGTAATTCTTCGAGTTGTGCTTTGAGCGCTGCTACTTTGTCAGTTGTATCAGCTGTGGTTGGGACCTCTTTGGGTGGTGCTCGTTGAGTTGCCAATTGCTTTCGTAGTTCGTCTCTTTCCTTTTCTAAGGCTGCATGGGCTTCGAGGAGATCAGCATGGGTTTCCAATATGATTTGCATATTGTCCGAGGGAATGGCCTTAAACCGCTCCGGGTCAATTTCTTGTGGGGAACCGTCCATGGCTAATTCCAAGTTCTCTTCGTTTTGTGTCTGAAGCCGTCTATTTTCTTCTAGGGCTGCAGACATATGCTTCCGTAATAGAGCCATGTTGCGGTGGAGCTTGAGGTTTTCTGTGATTTGGGAGTGTAGCAGATCATCCATGTGTTGTCTTTCTTCGGCATCTGGCTGCGGTGGATTTGCGACTAATTGCTCATGTTGTTCTTGCAAGGCGCTGAACTACTGTTGTAACTGTTTCTTCTCTTGCTCTAAGTCAATAAATCTTCCTTGTAACGCTTCGTGACTCCTGAATAAACTTGTATGCTGAGCATCGAGATGCTGATAGTGTTGTTGTAACTGAGACATGCACTGATACATGTTATTAAATACATTGTTAATGGGGGTGGATGCAGGGAGGGTGTTAAGTGCAGAGGGAAAGGGAAAGGGGAAGGGAAGTGTGAATGCGGTGCTCGAAAGTGGTGAAGTGGGTGGTGGGGGAATGGGAGATTGTGGCCGCATGGGGGGAGGGAGAGGTGCAGTGGAGGGTGATATGTCCATAAAATCCATGGTGGAAACAGTAGTGGGAGTGATTGTGAATAGGGGAATGGTGGGTGTAGTGATTGTGGTGAATGTGTACAGTGGTGTGTGCAGTTGTGAATGTGAACTGCCCGAAAGTGTGAGTGGGGATGTCAGTAACTGCCGTTAGGATTACAGTGTTAGTGGAGGTGTATACACGGGAGGTGTTGAGAGGGTGTGTGGGTTGATTGGCGGTTTGTGCTTCAGTCATGGCGGTGGACTCGGGGGCGGTAACGGTGGTTGTTACATTGGTAAGGGGAGGTGAATGTGGCGGGTGTGGGGGCGAAGGTGGTAAGGGGGGTGATGGAGGTGCACTTGATGTATGGGCTTCCTTGGTGTCGTGAGCGGTGTGTGCAGTGCCCGTGGTTGTGGGGGTGCCTTGTGGTCCTGATCCTAATACGTTCATTTGTTTTCCTGCTCGTGGGGGACGTCTTCCGTATCTTCTTTCCATTCTGCGTGATTGTGCTAGGGCCGTTTGCACTGCCTCAGGTACTCCTAAGGCATCAGAGATCATATCTAGTGTGGCACGATACTGTTCGTCAACTCCTTCCTCCTCAAGGATTTGGTGCATGATAGCCTTTCCTGCTGCAAGGGACAACTTATGTTGTTGTTGGACCCTGTTGATGGTATCGTAAAGCTTTTTCAACTCCTTTGTATATGCTGGGGCACCCTCTAGCTCCTGTATAACTTCCTGCTCATAGTCATGCGCCTCCTCCTCAGAAAATCCTTCCGGTTCATCCTCTTGGCCTTCTTCTTCTTTAGCCTCCAATTCCACCACTTCTGGTTGTCTTGGCTGGGGTTGTTCTGTAGCCGTTTGTTGTCCACTACCCTGCTCTGCTTCGAACTCCGCATTAACAGCTTCAATGATTCTGGCAACTTCTTCATCCGTTAGATCTTCCAAGGTGAATCCGTGAGGAAATTCCAGATCAGTAGGTACTGGTGGAAACACAAGGTTAGGGCCATCTGTGCTGTGCCTGGGTAACCTGATAGTAAATGGTTGTACTCGTCTCGGAAGCCTTGGGGTTGTTTCAGGTGTTAGGGTTGCACCGCGAGCTTGTGCACAAGGCATCTGGACAGCGCCTCTCATCTTCTTTGAGGGAGGCCCTACGGCTGACAGTCTGCGTTGAAACTCCTGTGCTCTGGTCCAAATGAGAGCCCTTTGCACCGGTACATCATATGCAAGACATCTATACACGATTCTTGTAAGCGCACAGCAACCATACAGTACAGATTTTTGTTTCTTATACCACCTTTGATGAGCCAAATGAATTTGGTCGATAATCCAGTGGGGCATATTGATTGTCAAATCAAAAGCATCTGCTAAGTAGAGGCTAAACCAGATCTTTTTGGGAGGCATTGTGAACCTTTCCTACGCGGGGAATGCGAAATGTTGCATGACCATGCGTAAATGAATGGCGATCGTAGGTGTCATCGCAACCATGTCCTTTAACTTCATCAAATTCCTGTTCTTCATATTATCGGGGACCAATGTCTCTTTCTCCGTAGGAATGTGCATACCTTTCATGTCGAGAGCTTCTCTTACCAAGTTGATAGTCAAGCGGAAACGCTTCAACTCGTTGCCCCTTGTGAGTGATGGGAGTACAAAGGAGCTGTATCCTTTTTTGTCTTTACTTGGAGTGAGGGTGCTGATCAAGTATGAGCACCTTAGAAAATCGGGCTTTGGTAGTTGGAACTTGAAATAATCATAGAGCCCAGCCTTCTTCCATATCGGCTTCAGTCCTTCGTTATTCTGTAGCTTTTCAAACTCCCTGGTAAAGAAGTGGTACCTGCCCCATCGTCCATTGAATTCTACCTCGGACTCCCACATGTATGTGCCTTCACCCAGAGGTCCCGCAACATCACTAAACCAGTGTGAGGTTTTGCCCACCGGCATTGTGTGACCCTGTGGAGGATTCTGAATCGGTATGGCATGTAATGCCCTTAATGCCGCTGGTCTTTCCTTTAATTCCTCCTCGACCGGAAGGCTTTCGATGTCCACCACCTGGGGGCTGGTGCCTGCCTGGGAGCTAGTTCCTACCGTATCTGCCATGTTACTTCTTGCTGCCTGTCTCTGTGAGAATATACAAACATGTGTTAACATTGTACAGGACAAGGGAGAACCGTTGTTGTTCCCATTACAACATTAACATGAGGGTCGGGAGCGAATAATGGGTTAGTAAGTGCTCGGTGCGAGTGTGTGTGTGGTTGAGAGTTCGGTAGATCTAAGAGTTAAGTGGAATGATGTAGTGTGATAGTGATGTGGTTAGTAGGTTGTCATGGATTTACAAATGGGGTCTGGGGGTTTGGTACAAGTCTTAGGCTTCCAAATGCAGTGGATGGGTTTTGCTCTTGGTTTCGTAGAGACTCTCGAGAGCTTTATCGGTGTGTCGGCTTGAAAATGAGGCCTTTTAGGGACCCATTTACAAGTGATTATGTTCGTGCTCACGGGCCTTAGTGTGTTCCTGGGTGTGGAAAACGAGTGGCTGCCGGCTGTGCGAGTGAATGGATCATGCTGTATAGGATGTGGTCTTGGTGTAGCTATTTGAGCCCGCAAACAAGCCTTAGGCACCCAAATTTGTCTTGATTGTGGGCTGGCCTTCATCGACTTCTTGGGCACCCAATTAGACTTCACGTTAGCAGAAGAACTTCTGAAAGGCTTCTTATTAGTGTCGTGTCGTTGGTTACTAATAAGAGGCTTTGCCCGTGTGGTTGGCTTGAGTGCAACCGGGTGTTCGCCTTTCCGCACCCACACTTGTTTCACTAGCTGAGACATTTTGCTGCGCAGGTACTTTTGATCTCCGACATAGGTAGTCCCCTGCTTCTTCTGCCTTTGATCTACCTTTGATTGCTGCCTCCTTCTGACCTTTGGAAAAGAAGGGAGTTCCGTTGCATCCCTGACTCCTTTTTTGTGAATAGCATTCCTCTGCAACACATAATTTTGGACAAGAACAACATGGTCAACTTCATGTGCACCCCTGGAGGGACCAGGAGTCTGTGCCTTTCCTAGTTTTTTGAGTGCTCCATTATCTAACTCTACTGTAATTCGACTATGATTGACCCATACCTGAAGAAGTCCACTTCTTAGGTTTAAGTTGACTGCTTGGTCATAGATCCAGTCTTGACCCAAGACAAGGGGTTCAGTGAGGTCCTCATCTTGACACACTAGTACTTTAACTGTCATTGTCTCATCATGAATGTAGAGGGGAAGTTCCACCTCGCCCATGCAAGGGGTTTCCACGCCTCCCAATCCTATGATATATGCTTCCACAGGATTGACAGTTAACTGCAACTCTTGACAGTAAGACAACTTAACAGCACTAGTGGCTGCACCTGAGTCAATCAAGGCTCTTACGGTCCTTGCACTCTTTCCTTGTCCTATTTCTACGGTTATGAAAGGACGTCGATCAGTTATCCTATGTGAGCTTGTTCCTGCGACTTCACACATTGCCATATGATATCCTTGATCTGCATAGTCATTTGTTCTAGGCTGATCTCTACCTTGCCTTCGCAACTTCATCCTTCTGATGCGGTCTAAAGCTTCTGCTTGAGCTTCTTCTAGAATTCGCTTTTCTTCCTCTTTGCGTTTCTTAGCAGTGTTGAGTCGGCTGAGCATTTCCTCCGTGAGGGGTTCCTGATACAACTTGACTCTGCATCCGCTAATATAGTTTGGGAGAATATCACCTTCTAATGTGGCTAATTGCACAGCTCCACTTGTGGAGATCCTATTAATGATCATGGGTCCGTAGCCTCTCTTTTCTAGCTTCCTCGCATGTTGTTTCAACGTGTATACTAGTACTAGGTCTCCTGCTTTCAAACCTTTATCCTTAACATGGGCATCAAAGTAGGCCTTCTGTCGTTTCTTAGCTGCATATATTCCTGCAGCCGCCCTCAGTCTTGTTTCTCCTAATCGTTCAAGGTCAAAAAGTCTAGAGGAGAGTTCATGATCCGTCCATTCGTGCTCTTGTGCCACTTTCAGTGTAGGTATCAAAAAGTCTAAAGGTAGCACAACATTTTGACCAAACACCATTTGAAAGGGTGTGGCTTGGAGTACCGTTTTATAGGCGACTCGGTATGCCCAAACAGCATGATGTAGCTGTTTGTCCCAATCAGAACGTCTATTATTCACTAATTTCGTCAGTACATTGCATAAGATCTTATTGGTGCTCTCAGCTTGTCCATTAGCTTGAGGGTGATAGGGGGCAGACTTCTTATGTATTACCAAGAATTCTTGGAGTAGATTTTCAATCACTTCGTTCAAGAAGTGAGTGCCTCTATCACTTACAAGCTCTATAGGTAGCCCATATCTTGTGAATACATTCTCAAACAAGAATTTAGCAGTTGTTTGAGCGTCGTTCTTCGTCGTGGCTTTTACCTCTACCCACTTAGTTAGATAGTCTATTGCAACAATGATATATTCCGCATGGGAACCCTTAGCTGGGGGATTAATAGGACCTACGAAGTCTATTCCCCACTTAGAGAATGCTCGTCCACCCATCATAGGTTTCAGTGGCATCTCATCTTTACGTATAGGATACTGAGTTCGCTGACAGACGTCACACCGTTTCACATAGGTATGTGCATCCATGTGAAGGGTCGGCCACCAGAAGCCCGCAAATAGTATTGCCTTGATTACCCGATCTGGTCCAAAGTGTCCTCCTGCTACACCTTGGTGAGCAGTTTCCAAGATCTTGAGATATTCACTTTCATGGACACATAGCCTCAGGTAACCATCTTTACCACGCTTATATAGATTAACACCAATGAGTGAGTAATCCTGAGCTTCTTGTTCTAAACTCCTTTTCCTAGCCAGAGTCATGTCTAAAGGGAATGTTTTCGTCCTCAGGAAGGATACTAGTGGTTCACTCCAATCTGGCACAATGGACACTTGATAAAGAGTGGCATGGTCCACAGGTGGTTTAGTGCAACAGATTGGGCATTCCTTGCACAACTTTTGGACATCAGCTTCCATAGTTGGCCAATGTACTCCGAAGTTTGTAAGGTTCGTTGCTTTGAATAGTGTTGCTCTAATACACCTACATGTGCTAATTGCAACCATTTATTGTACTCGTCCTCTTCCACACAACAAGCCAAGATCCCTTGATCTGTGTGCTTGTACATACTTCCTGCCATGATGTGGTACTTTTGGGCTTTCACAACCTCTCTGTTCTGTGTGTTTACTACTGGATGGTTGGGCCCGTATGTCAATACTGGCACCAATGGCTTAGCCCACTGCGGTACAACTTCCAAATTAAACAAGTAAGCATCAGGAAGGTCATCTGACACTCCTTGTGGGGCTTCTCCCGATGTGAGCCTAGAAAGGTGATCCGCTCTCAAGTGAGTCCTACCTTTCCTTACCACAACCTCGAAATCATATTCCATTAGTAAGAGAAACCATCTTACTAATCTTCCTGTATTGCATGGCTTGTTCACTAGATATAACAATGCTTGGTGGTCAGTAAAAAATTTAAACTTATTTGCAAGCAGATAATGTCTAAACTTTTTAACTGCATATACCATGCCTAAGCCTTCTCTCTCTGTTGTGGTATAATTCCGTTCAGCTGCATTCAATTGTCTACTGGCATAGGCAATTGGAAGATCCATGTTACCTTCACCAGTAGGTTTTGCAAGCACACATCCAATGGCATAATTGGATGCATCCACGTGAACATGGAATGGCTTGTTCCAATCTGGGGTGGTCAAGATTGGTGCTGAACATAATCTTCGTTTAAGCTCTTGGAAGGAATTCTCACATTCATCCGTCCACTCAAAGTTAGTCAGAAGTCCGTACATGGGCTTTGCAATGACAGCATACATGTGTATAAATCGTCGGTAATAACCACAATGCCCCATGAAAGCTTGTACTTCCTTGACATTCTTTGGCCTAGGTAGCTCTGCTATAGCTCTCACTTTCTCTTCATCAGTGGATATGCCATTCTTTGACACTATGTGTCCTAGAATCTTGCCTTGCCTGACCATAAAAATGCACTTTTCCGGGTTCATGCAGACTTGATATTCTCTACATTTGTCAAAGATTTGTCTGAGTTCAGGAATATGGGTTTGTCTAATGTTGGAATGAGCACAAAGATCATCAACATAGACTTCTAAGTTCTTCCTCAGGAACTCTTTAAATACATGGCACATCAGCCTTTGGAAGGTTGCGGGGGCATTGGTGAGCCCAAATGGCATTACTCTAAAGGCAAAAATGCCCCATTCCATGGCAAAAGCTGTCTTATGCTGATCTCCAGGAGCTATGGCTACTTGATTGTAGCCCAAAAATCCATCAAGGAAGCTGTACACTTCCTTGCCTGCTACTCTTTCTAAGAGATGCTCTGTGATGGGAAGCGGATAGTTATCTCGAATCGTGGCTACATTAACCTTTTTCAAGTTAATGCATACGCGCAGCTTTCCATTTTTCTTGGGCACCACTACGATGGGGGATACCCATTCAGTGTGCTCAATTTCATAGATAAATCCAGCTTCAACCAGTCTATCTATCTCCTCTTTGATCTTGGCAGCGTAATTATCGTTATATGTATAGGGCTTTTGCTTAGAGGGTTTAGCATCTGAGGTCATGGGAATAGTGTGTGAGCATATGTCAGGGTCAACACCTTTCAAATCCTTGTAACTCCAAGCGAATACATCTCTGTATTCTTTTAGCAAGGCTATTAACGCATGCTCTTCTTCCTCTGTTAGGTCATGGCCTATGTACGTGCATCTCTCCTCTCCTTCTTCTATGGCCACTACTATTTTCTTGGTGGTTTCTTTGTTATCATAGGCCTCTCCTGATTGTGCCTCTCGTTTCGGCATTCTGATCTTGACTCTTCTGTCATCTATCTCATATTTCTTAAAATTTTCTGGGACCTCAAACAAAGATTCTTCCTCTTCTGGTGAGACTTCTCTCTTCTTTCATTTCTTTACTTCTTCCTTCGGTGTCACATGTGTGGCTAATCTTACATCGTTTGTAAGCTCTCCATGCCTCTGGGGTTGAAATTCTACTTCATGGAAGTATTCTTCATCTGATGCAAAAGGTGGGTCCATAATGATTGACTCTAGATCGGAGTCACTTGCATCCTCAAATGCATCAGGGCTAGGTTCGCATTCTTCTAGAACTGCCTCTCCCATGATTGGCTCTATGGAGAAGACTGAAATGTCATAGACATCCTCATCACAGTGAGGTGTCCATTGTTCCTCATTGATGGCTACATCCATTGTTGCTAAGATTTCTGCCCAGCCATGGGGTTCAAATTTCTCATCAGGAAAGACTACAGGTGCATAGGCTGGGTCTTGAATTGATCTATGGTTTTCTTTTGCACCTACCTCTCTGGCTTTCTCTCTCTTCTCTTCTTCTACTGCTACCTTGCACATCCATAAGTGGGTGTCTTCATGCATCCATGAGGATCCTGGTCCTATGGAATGCACCGATTCTGTATCATCTTTGGCTCTATGGATGGGATTCCATTGGATAGGAGGGACATCTCTATGAGAGTAATCTTTGAGATTTACTTTGGTTGTAACACCTAAGTGTTGCAAATACAAGGAGTTGGTTCCCTAGTCCTGTACCACTTGCAACTGTCGCATAAATGGTCTTCCCAAAATCATCTCATAGGCATGATTTTTGCTAAAGTCACATATAGCAAATGTATGCTCAAACTCGACACCACAAGTGGTGAGAGTTATTCCTTCTAGCAATCCTAAGGGTCTCTCTATGTGGCCATCGGCCATCTGCAATTTCATCCTCGTGGGCCTGAGTGCTGGCTTGCCCCAACGCTTCCATAGGGAAGTGGTGGCAATTGCAACTCCTGCACCTGAGTCCAGAATTGCCTTGGTGGTGTACTCCTGGTAGGTAATGGGAAGATAGGTGTTCCCTTCTTCACCTTCACACATATCTCCTATCTTATCCAAGGGTATTTCTGGTACTGTCCTCTGGGATCCTACCTGGGAACAAGGTTTTGCTATCTCTGGTACTTGTTTGGCTACATGTTTCCATAGCTCAGGTCTAACCTTGAGTAGCTCTTCTAACTTGAGATTGCACTGCACTTTAGTGTTTTTCACTACCTCTGTGTTCCTAGGTAAGACTGAGTCCTCGTTTCGTACCATGACTGTGGGTGCTCTCATACAAGTAGACTTAGCTTCCCATGGGCCTGTGAAGTGGGGTAATTCTTGTAGAGAGTTAGACTCAAAGTCTAATCTTTCCTGAGATTGGGTGCTCTCCTGCTCCTCATAAATGGATGGGATATCTTGTGGGAATTGGTCATGTGCATCATCCACAAGTTCAATAGGAGGAGGGACTTCACTCTCTTTAGCCCATTTGTCTTCTTGAATCTCTCGTAGGAATTCTGGTGTGAATCGATTCATAGAAGATGATGTGTCTGGCTCCGTAGAGTTAGGCACATAGGCTTCACGCACATAGGCTTCAGGCACGTAGGCTTCCTGAGCAGGAATGCTTAATCTTTCACTTGCCTTGTCCTTGCGTTGAGAGGCGGGTTCCTTTTCTGATTGTGCAATCAGCTTTTCTATTCTTTCTAATAGTCCATCAAAGTGCAACTGTGTCTTCGCTGAACTAGAGATGTTAAATAGGCGACTGGCCTCAAACATGGTCTGAGCCAATTCCACCATTTTGGCACAAATTTTGGTTCGTTCTAACTCTAGTTCTGCTCTAGGGTAGCACTTTTCATGAGCAGTTATGTTTGGCCCTTCTTGGATTCTGGCCTGATATGCTTTAAGCATCATATTAAGGTCCTCGGGAGTGGGATCCGCTAGGACTGACCCTACTCTAGGGGGTGGTGGGATTTGATGAGGCGGTGGGGAAGGTGGTGGTACGGATGGAGTTGGGAGTGGAGGAGGCGGGGTAATGTGAGAGGGAGGTTGAGATGTGAGTTCAATTATCTTGGCTTTGGTTTCTCTTATGCTTTCCTCAAGTTCACTCATCTTTTTTGCCCATTGTCTTTTCATTCTTTCCCGACTATCTTTCCACGCTCTAGTCCTCTTCTTGGTTATGCTCTCAGTTTCACTAGCTGTTGGGCTCTTTTCCTGGCCTACCCCTTGGTTTTGCTGGAATGCTTGAGCTCTAGTGACTACCTGTACGGGTGCAGTGGAAGTGACACTTCCTGTGGAATCTACCACTAACCCAATAACGTTGATAGGCGTGATTTTTGGCATATTATTGGGGTTCTTTGGGCAATCTCGTAAGAGATGCTCCTTTCCACATTCTTGGCAAAAGCCTTGGATCGTCACTGACTAGGGTTGTGTAGGTGGAGGTAAGGGACAATCACGAATGAGGTGATCTCCTTGGCATCTGTAGCACGGTCCTCTTGGGAATGGAGGTCTTACTTGTCTCGGTTGAGGCCTAGGGTTGGGGTTTGCATACATGACGTTTGTGTAATCTGACTCCCAACTAGGTTCACTTGGCTCTTCACTATAGTAAGACTCACCATGTTCAGGAGATTGCATGTAGTAAGCCTGGGGACTATCAACATGTGTAGAATCAAAGCTATGGTCACTGGGGTCACTTTCAGAAAGCATTGGTGTTACAGGGACTATAGCTCTATTCAGGTTTTCTTCTGCTGCTGCATATTTTACTGGGATCGCATTAGCTGGGGCAGGGGGTTGTTGAGCTAACACAGGCTGAGGCCTTTGTTGGTTTTGTTAGGGTTGTTGATAAGGTTGTTGTGGCCTGCCATATTGCTGTGGGGGGTACAGGTTCTGGTATCTTCCCTGTGGTGGATAGGGTTGAGGGTAAGTTTGCCTAACTGTTTGCTTATTGTAGGGGCAATCTTGTGCGGTGTGATTGGTGTACCTCCGTTCTATGGTGCAGTACTGGCTACTAGAATTAACTTGGGGTTGAGCCATAATGGGACAGACATTCGCCATGTGGTCGCCACCACAAGTATAGCACCTTTTCACAGGGGCAAACCTTGGGATTGGTTTGCTAGTTACACCTAATTTCTGAGCTACTTTCTCTGCAAGTTCCTCGATTGATGTGGATTGCGTGGAAGAGAGGTTAGAGGCACTATCCGAATCTTTGTATATCTTGGAAAGCTCTAACTCCTCCCCAAGGTTATCCTCGATGTCAATGCACATGCGTACACAATCTTCCATGGTCCTAGGGTCCTTCAGGTACACATAAGATCTCAATTTGGTACTTAGCAATCCATCCAAAAATAAAGCCACTTGCTTAGCTGGTGTGGGTAGCTCCGAAACAGGGCATCTTTCTAGGTATTGCCTAAATCTTCTTCCTGCAAGTCTCACGGTTTCTTGAGGGGTTTGCTTGAAGCTGTGAATCAGCGAGGAGGTATTATGCCTTATGCCACTCTTAGAGAATTCAATAATGAAAGCCTCTAGGAGTTGGTCTATGCTCGTGAAGTGCCTCTCATTGAGTGGCTGAAACCATGTCAGGGCAGTGTTCCTAAGGGTCAGACCAAAGGCATTGTACTGCGTGAATAGATCCTCCACTTGTTCAGCTCTCAAGACTTGCCTAAACTCAGCCACGTGATCGTATGGATCTCCGGTGCCATCGAAGTAGTTCTTCATGGACTTAACTAGCTGAGTCGGTCTCAAAGTCCTTGTGTGCTCTCTCGGTCGTGGTAGAGGGAACTCATCCGCATTTCTTTGATTCCTGTGAGCTCTAAGTATCTCAGGTTCTACTCTATTTGTTTCCGTCCTCGTTCTTTCTCTGCCCACTGGGTTGGCAAAGCTTACTTCTGGTCTATCTCTACTTCTGTCTCTTTGCATTCCATGAGCTTGGGATGTTCCCGCACCAGGGTGACCATAGGATACATTCGCTCTTGGTTGGGGGAAAACGAATTCACCGTTCCAAGTGTAAGCATGCCTATCATGTTCTGTCACCACAAAGATCCTCTCCGAAGCGTGATCTAAGTAGGTCACTCTGCCTGGGCTATCAGGATCCTTAAACTCATAGATCATGATTGTTCCTATATCAGTTGGCTGATCAGATTTGTACCTCCAAAAGGCTTCGTCAGTCTCTCGATTGAGAAGCAGATCTATGCTCTTGTTGTCTTGGGGAACCCACTCAGGTGTGATAATCCTAGTGAGAACATATTTGCCTCGGGGGGTTCTAGGTTCTACACCCATGTTTCCTTGTTCCAAGTCACCTAAGTCCGCTTCTGAGATTACATTCCCAAATTCATCTGTCCTATCTGGGTGACTGGTGACTACGTATATGGTTCCTTCTTTGTCTAGGTATGCTCCGTTTTCAAACTTGACTGCTGGGTGCTCTAGTCCAATGGATTGATCAGGATTCTTAATCTGTACCACAGATCTTCCTAGGCCATCCTCATAGATGCTGGCACCTAATCGGTTGGTCCTAAGGTATTCCAACTGCGTTTTGTAAAGGCCTTCTACCCTGTACAGGTATGGCACTCCCGAACTACCTGTAGGTCTCTCCATACCTTGAGACATCTCTGATTCACTAGTCTCAGAACTTGGGTAGTATGAGTGGTGACTCAACTGCTGGGCCCAAGACCTAGCAGTGTGGTTGACACTAGCCTCTGAAGACCTAAGGCTTTGTCTCTCCCTTACTAGATGCCGTCCTGATCTAAGGTTCATATGCCTATTTAAGTAACCCAATTTTTGCCCAGAGTACAACCTCGTTGCCGATCAATTGGTATCAGTCACTTGATTCTTTTTAGTTATTTCTCGTGTTTAAGGTCTTGTCTGATATTACGTCATCAGGAATACTTGAATGTTCTTCGTGCTTTTAGGTTGATCGTTCCACGTTAGGTTCTTTTCCTTTATGTTATCGACAGTACAGAGATTAGGTTTTTAGCTTGAACTTGAGTTTTTAGGTAGTCTTCAACTTGATACCTGCCTATCGTCGCCCTGACTTACTCCTACCTCTAGTCGTTCTTAGCCTAAACTATGAATTGACAGAGGGGGTTAAAAGTTTCCAACCTTTTGTTTCTTGCTTGGTTGCCCTTGAGTGCCCAAGAAGTGTGTTCCCAAGCTTGCACTTATGCTTGCTTAGAACGCCTTTCGAAGCTCTCAATAGATCTGTAAGAGTCCCAAAGTTAGCTTTAAGATTTAAACTCCACAGACAAAACCAATGATTTTCATTTCTGTAGCACAAACATTGCATAGTGATTTTTAGGAAAACAATTCTAAAGACCCTGGACTTTGATCCCCCTAGGTATGGTAGTATATGCCACGAGCTTTCCAACAAGCCCTAGAGCTCAAAAAATTGATTTCGTATGAAAAAGTTGTGACTGTTCAGGGTTTAGGGGGTTAAAACAGGATTCAATCTGGCTGACAGATCCTAGGATTTTCTCCCAAATCTCAAGTGTAGGAACCTCCAGAAAGGCTAGTGGATTGACTATTTTGCCGAAAAGTTATCCCAAATTTTGAACCAAAGCAAACCCTAATTTTTTGGCCGAAAAGCCTGTCAATCGCCATCGACAGGTCTATCAATCGCGATTGACAGAGGTGTCCGTCGGGCCTGTCAGTCGCGATCGACAGTGTCAATCGCGATCGACAGAGTCGATCGTGGCTGTCAATCGCGATCGACAGTATCAATCGCGATCGACACGTTTTCCGGATTTTTCGCCGAAATTTCAGTCAATCGGGGGCCTATCAGTCGCGATGGACACGTGGCTACGCGTAAAAGTCAATCAATCGTCGAATTTCAGTCGGTCGCGATCAACGGTGTCAATTGCGACTGACAGAGGTGTCGGTCGTGGCTGTCGATCGCGATCGACGGTGTCAATCGTGATTGACAGGGTCCTACGTGGCAGTCTGTCGGTCGTGAAGTCTGTCGGTCGCGATCGACAGGGTCTATCGGTCGCGATTGACAGAGGCTGTCGGTCGCAATTGACAGAAAAACACAGAATTTTTCTACGGTTTTAGGTGATTTGGGATGTGCTCATCATGCTTGTGCTAATGGTGAACTTTGTTTTACCAAATGATCGAATTTTCTGTCGATCGCGATCGACAGAGGCTGGCGACTGCGAGATAGATTCGACGAGTTTCGTACCTGCACAGAGAGCTGGGGATGATGATTCAGCAAGATCCTGCAAAAAGCTCAAGAAACATGCAAGAAACCACACACGCAATATCGCTCTCTCGCTCTCTCTCACAAGTGAAATGAGGGAAATGAGGTGGGGAAGGTGATATAATAAAAAAACAGAAATTTTCGCGATGATGGAGATGGAGGTGGGAGATGGTGATGATGATGATGGTGATGAAGATGGTGAAGGAAAAACAAGAAAATAGATGAAAGTGAAGAAAATACCTACAACTCCAACGCGTCAACTCTACGTCTTACCATCACACGCTCGTCCTCAAAGTTCGATCCCCGGCAACGGCGCCAAAATTTGATGTAGCTCAGTGATGAGTAGCACCTCCTTTAATGTCAATCCGGGAAGACGTGAGGATGGTATGAAGACCTCGAGCAAGTGGAGGCTCAAGTGCGTGAGTGAGAAGCACACGAACATGCACACACATACACACACACGCGCACACACAGTAAGACAAAGAGTGAGAAGCAATGGAGTTCTTGAATTACTTTTTAAGAAGCTCTTACAAGTTCGTTTCAATTACAATCTAACCCCCAAAAATGAGCTCTCTAGCTCCTTTTATAGTTTTTGACTAGCTTTGGCCCTGTTCAGACCTAGTGTCTAGCCTAGTTAAAAATTAGGTTCCAGGGCTTATTTGAGGGCTCAAACGAGATCTAAAAAATACGAAAATTGGCAGGTAGATACTTCTAAAGCTCCTCAAGCTCAAGGACTCCTTGGCTTGCACAAAATGGAGCTACAAAAATATGAAATGGTATTTACAATGGTGTTTAGTGATGAGAATCACTTTTAATTGGTGTAAGGGTTTTTGAAAAATTAAAGGGTTGCCTTAGTGCTAGATCTGCGTGAATGCTCATACTTGCTTCTTCATGAAGAAAATTATTGGCCTACTTGCCAGATCGTCGTTGACTCCCTTGTCTGCTTGTGCCTTCTCTCCCTTCTGACTCTCTTCTCTGACTGCCATGCCTTGTCAGTCCTTCAGTTCCTTGTCTGCTGCTAACAGCGGGCCTTCATGCATCCATGAAGATTCTGATTCTATGGAATGCACCAATTCTATCTTATCAACTGATCTATGGACTAGGTCTCATTGTAGTAGTGGTACATCCATGTGAAAATAGTCTTTGAGATTGACTTTAGTAATTACACCTAAATGTTGTAAGTACAAGGAATTGGCTCCCTAATCCTGCACTATTTGCAATTCCCTCATAAATGTTCTACCTAAAATCATCTCATCGACATGATTCTTTCCAAAGTTACAAATGGCAAAAGTGTGTTCAAACTCTACACCACAATTAATGAGAGTTATCCCCTCTAGAAACCCAAGGGTTTCTCTATATGTCTATCTTGCATTTGCAATTTCATCCTAGTGGATCTTAGAGTTGGCTTGCCCAATCATTTCCATAGGGAAGTGGTAGAAATAGCTACTCGTGCTCCTAGATATCTGGCACCATCTTATGTCATCCTACCTAAGATGGGGCCTTGAATACTTCTAGCATTTGGTTAGCTACATGTTTCCACAACTCAGGTTTAATCTTACATAGATCCTCTAAAGGGAGATGGCACTACACTTTAGCATTCTTCACAGCTTCCACGTTCCTTCGTATGATTGATTCATCATTTCTTACCATGATTATGGGGGCTCTCATCTTAATAGACTTAGATTCCCAAGGGGCTATAAAGTGAGGCAATTCTTGCAAGGAATTGGATTCAATCTATTCTTTTTCTTGATTGCACCTCTTCTTGCTCCCCATATATGGAGGGAATATCATGAGGGGAGTGATCATGAAGATCATCCACTTCTTGTATAGAAGAAGGATTCTTGCTCTCCTTGGCCCATTTCTCCTCTTGGATCTATCTCAAGAACTCATGGGAGTAATGATTTATAGAGGAAGGAATTCGATCATCAGTAGAAGTAGGAACATAAGCTTCTTGGGCTGGTAATCGTATCCTTTCACTTGCACTACTTTGAGCCTTTGGTCTAGCCAAAGTCTTAGGTTTAGGTACCTATTGATATATTTTTGTGGTGATGTGTGTGAACACACTTAGCACCACTGGGGCACTTTTCTGCCTCTTTAGGAGGTTTTTTCCCTTGGCTTCAATGTATGCCTATAACCCTAATAGGTCAATTAACTTTGTACATTCACTTGGTAATTCATTCAATATTGTGTGTTGTGCTCCAAGCTTCTTCTTCTTCTTCCTTGTGATGTTTGCGTGCTTCCGCACACCTCAAACTCCAAAAGTTGGTATCAAAGCAGGTTTCTGCTTCATCTAGGGCATCCTCATGATCAATACCCCTCTGATCATAGTCTCAAAATTGCATGAACATTGTTGAGCATACTCAACGGGATTATGAGTTCAAAACATCTTCGCCTGGTGGCATCACAAGTTTGATATGAGTTCATTTTGGCCTCTGAATGCACTATTGCACTACCTATGAAGGCAATTTTGTTCTTTTGTGCCAAACATCTATATACGTTTTGGTTCACCTGTATAAGTTCCTCAACTTTTGCTACCACTTAACAGAGCTCCATAGGGTATTTTTGTTCAATTTTTTCAAATACAATCATTTCTCTACATCAAGGAATTTTTGTTAGTGGCCATGGCTGAAAGCAATGATGTATTCTATATGTTGGTTATCGAGGACAAGATGGATGGGACTAATTATCCATTATGGGCATATATGATGCATCATGTCTTGTTAAGAAAAGGTCTAAAGGAATCTTGTGTAAGGTATTGAGAAAAGTCCTACTACACCTACAATTATAGTTATCCAAGATGATGCAATTAGCATTGAAGATGATGATCTTCAAATTCTTGTTTGTGCTATGGTTCCTACTGCCCCTATTGTAGAACGAATTTCTTGGGTTGGAAGAGATGTTTAGGCACATGCATTGATAGCTTTTTCTATCAAAATTTCCATCATCCCCCACTTGCGCTCCTACAAAACAACAAAGGATTCTTGGGATACAATTACCACTTTATACTAGGCAACAAATGAGGCTCGTGTTGCATACCTCCGAAAACAGTTTGAGAGTGAGCACATGAACGAAGGAGACTCCATGGAAATTTTTTTGCCAAAGATCAAAGATTTGAAGGAGCAATTGATTTTAGCTGATGAAGTCTTACTAGATAGTTCACTTGTGTAGACTATTCTTAATGACCTTTCAAATTCATATGAGAGTTTTTCCTCTACTCTTGAATTGATAATGAAAGGCAATCCAAATGTCCTAACATTTGAGGAGTTAGTATCTATTTTGTTGCAAGAGGATTAGTCAAGGTCAAGCAGGTCTATTATGTGTGTTGTAGATCAAGCTTTCTTAGCTAGTCAAAAGGGCAAAGATAAATGGATCTCATCTACCAGTAAGCAAAAATCAGTTAATGCTACACAAGTGAAGAGGGAAGACAAAGATGAAAAGAAAATAGAAAAGAAGAAGTTTTGGAAATATTGTAAAGGGAATGATCATGTCATAAAGAATTGTCGAACACTAGCTGCAACAGAAGCAAAGAAGAAAGGGGCTCGAATGGTTATTGCAGAGGCCTCTACACCTAGAGCGGAGCTACTGATCTTGTGCAAAATGAAGAATGGGCATTTACCATTGTATGCAGCTATGAACCATGTTCTCAAGAGCACTGTATGTCTGTAGTAGAATCATATGTTTGTTATTTTGATAGTGGGACAACCAAAAAAATTACCTCTCAACATAAATTCTTTATTTCACTTGAGCCCTCCCTTGGAGGGAATACTACACATGAATTGACAAATCCTCTTGTCTTATAATGGGATTTGGTAAGATCATTCTAACTATTGTTGATGGTAGTTCTTTCACATTATTAGATGCTTTGTTTATGCCATGGATCAAGAAAAATTTGTTATGAGTTTCAGCATTAGCCAATATTGGCTTGGTTGTCAAATTTGTTGATGACAGATGTACAATTCATGATGTGTCAAATGGTGATGTTGAGCTGGCTTCCATGTATCGTTTCCATAAAGGGCAGCCATCTCCTCATCCATAGCTTTTTCCCAATCTGCATTTCCAATTGCATCTTCAAAACAAGAAGGCTCAGCATCTTGTATTACCTTAGTCATATAGGCACAATGATGAACCATATAATTGACATACGTCAATCATTGCACAAAATTCCACATCCTCCTAGATCATCTTGGTCATGGGTCACTTCTCCTTGTATCATTTGCATGCGTCTTTCTAACTCTCGGAGTCTTCAAAGAGGGCAATCCAAGTTCCTCATGAAGGTTCTTCTCTAGACCGCTTGAATCTCCATCAATGTCTTCAAAACCTGTAGATGTTCTACTACTAGTAGAAAGCTTCTCTTTACCTTTCGTTGATGTAACTGATGAATTTTTTGGACTAAAATCTCCATGCGATCTTCGACTCCATGGATTTGAGTTGGAACTATTGCTTGGTGATGCATTTGTTCCACTCAAAATTTAAGATTTTTCACTTGATTTTTTAGCATTTTCTTTGTCATTTGGTTCAAGATCAATTCCGTCTTTGGCATCTGCATAGAAGCATCTCATCAAACACCATATCTCTGCTTACCATTACCTATTGTGTGAGTCGGTTATAACATTTATACCCCTTTTGCTCAATGGAGTATCCAATGAAGATACATCTTTCTACTTTTGGATCAAGCTTCATCCTCAACTCATCTGGAACATGTACATATGCAATACAACCAAATACTTTCATATGTGATAAGTTTGGGTTTTTACCTGTAAACTTCTCTTCAGGTGTAACTTGATGTACGATAATAGTTGGAGTTCTATTCATGATGTATAGTACAGTATGCACAACTTCTTCTCAATAACAATGAGGCATATTCTTCTCAGCCATCAAAGCTCTTGCTATTTCTATAATATGTCTAGTTCTGTGTTCAGCAACGCCATTGTATTGTGGTTTGTACTTGCATGAAAACTGACATCAAATCCCATGGCTTTTAAGAAAGTTACTGAACTCATTTGACATGTATTCCTCACTCTTCTCTTTCATGAAATATACCCATACTTTTCGTGTATGGTCATCAATAAAAGTAACATAAAACTTGTAGCCACCCATAGATGTGGTCTTTGCAAGACCCCAAATATCTGTATGTACTATTTCTAGTGCATTCTTACTAACATGCTTCTCATCCAAAAATGATGCTCTTCATTATTTACCAAATTGACATGCTACACATACCTTTTGCATTTCTACAACCTTGAAATTTGGTATTCCATTGACACTCTCCTTGGACTGCATCAATTTCAACCTTTGCAAGTTTGCATGTCCAATTCATTTATGCTAGATCTCTATATCAACAATAACTCCTGCACCTTTTGCAAACATGGTTGCATCCATTTTAGGAATTTTCATATTTAAGGTGAACATCCTACCCACTTTGTTTCCTTTGGCAATGAATCATCCATCCTGTTTATAATCTTCTACGTATAACCCATCAGCATTGAACCTGACTTGTACTCCGTGGTCAACCATTTGTCCAACAAAAACTAGATTCTTTCTTATATTTGGAACATGTAGCATATTAGCAAGATGTTTTACCTTCTGTTACAGAGAAGATGTGCCTTCCCTGCAACAGCGAAAGAGAGGAAGGGAGATACGTCATCACCATAGCTGCTCGATCAAGAAAACATAAACTACAGAAGAGGCACAAATCCTGAAAACCTAAAGAACATAGAAATAACAAGAAGAAAGACGTCTGAAGCCATCTAGTGGTGACGAAAAAATACCAGAGAGACTTTTTCATTAGACACATGCCATATTTATACAAATGGTGTGGCCTTAAAGGCTCTTCCCACTCAGGCTTCTCCCAACTCTCCAAATGATCTTTAGTCACTAAATGAAAGTGTGCCCAAATGTGCCCTTAACACTGGCACGCACGGTGGACTTGAACTTACACATCCCTTGATAAGTGATAACCTCCATACAAGATGAAAATTACATGGGAACCATTTATAGGCTGGGAACCTTTATACATCATGTCATACAACCAAAGGACTACCTCATCTTGAAGAGTGTTTCAAACCGCGAGCCTCCTCATCACTCATGCCCGAGAACACCGGTTCCATCACACTCACCAAGATCAAATACATCAATTCGACTATGAAGTCATTCACAGGCCAGACAATTCACATGCCTTAGCAGATTTCTTATCCCGCTTAGATTTCGGTAAAGCTCCGGTGGGTATAGATGATACAACTCCAGCGATTATAGCTCTGAACTAATGAATGACGATATTACAGACCCACATACACCATCTACATATTATGATCAGATCCTGACTTTTCTCACCGAAGGCTGTCTTCCATCTCAGACTTCTACGGCAGTATGCAGGAAAATTGCAGTCTTTAGCTGCCGATTTCGGTTAATTGCTGGAGAACTATATTATGTAGATCATACCGGAATCCTACTTCGCTGTATTCCACCGCATGAAGCTAACTCAGTTATTACTTTGGCTCACTCGATTCCTTTCGGTGGCCATTTTGCAACAGACTTAACTCACCGGAAAATTCTGCAGAGTGGTCTCTGGTGGCCAACTATGTACAGAGATATATCACAGTTTGTCAAACAATGTGATACTTGTCAAAGATCTGGACAGCCCTTGCAACGTCACCTTTTTCCTTTGCAACCCATTTTACCATTGGAACCTTTCCAGAAGTGGGGTCTAGATTTTATCGGTCCGATTACACCTCCAACAGTCTTTAGTAATAACCGTTACATACTGACCTGTACAGACTATGCAACCAGATGGGTAGAAGCCTGGGCTTTACAGTCTGCTACAGCAGTTGCGGTAGCAAAATGTCTGCTAACCGATGTCTTTCCACATTTTGGTTTACCACTGGAACTTGTCTCAGATCAAGGTACTCATTTTGTAAACAATTTAATGAAGGCACTTACACAGTCGTTCCAGGTCACACATAAATTTAGTTCTCCTTATTATCCTCGTGCTAATGGTTTGGCCAAAAGCACAAAAAAATCTCTACTGAATATGCTTCGAAAATTGATCATGGAAGCACCGGAAAGATGGAATCAACTGCTACCTGTAATGTTATGGGCATACCGGACTACCTACAAGGTAACAACAGGATTGACACCTTTCAAACTAGCTTATGGCTTAGAAGCAATAGCACCAATGGAAGTAGTTATACCAAGTCTGCGTGTAGCCATTACCTAGAAACTGCTCCCGGAAGACTCACTGTCATTTCGGTTGGACACACTCAGAAAGTTAGACAAGCATCGATGGCTCAATTTTTTAACCATGCACGAAGTACAACTAAGACAGGCTAGGACACAAAATCGACACTTGAAGACTCCATTTTTTTCGGTGGGACAGCTTGTACTTTTCTATAATGCAAAGTCAAATAGATCCGCATAAAAATTCAAATTACGGTGGTTCGGCCCTTACAAGATCTCAGAGCAAATCGGTCCAGCAACTTTTTGGTTGACTACGTTGACCAGAAACCCACTTCCAAAAGTAATCAACGGTTCGAAGCTGCGGCCGTATCAACATGCTGCTAGCCCACATTAAAACATTCGGCGGTGGACCGCGTTTTTTTTGGTTTTTACTTTACTTTTCCTTCTGTTCTTTCCTTTTCTTTTTGTAAATAGCCGCGTTTTTAAAAGCACGAAAATCTTTATGTCATAAGCCGCCCTCCTTACCAGTTACTCGAGCATGCACGCCAAATTGAAAGCAGTATCATTCCAACACCGCACAATGATAACCATCACTTCCTACCCCCCCCCACCATAATGGCTCTACTTAATCTCTTCTGTTGCACCAAAAATCGCTATTGTGTTTTTGTGTTTGTAATCTGTGCGCCTATTGTGCTCTGTGTATCCGTGTTCTGTGTTCTGTTTTCGTGTGCACCATGGAAGCACTGGCGAATTACGCAGCCTTCCGTGATGGTATCCCTACCGAGGTAGGAGAATACCTGTGCACCCGTGGGTTGGCCAACTTCGCTGAGCTGCCTTGGCACTCAGTGGAAGCCCATCCCTTTTTCGCACAGATCATACCTGCCATCGCCCAATCCCCCATCACTGAGCGAAAATGGATCTTTCTCTCCCTGCCATCTCGAACCGTAGTAACCTTCCAAGCCTTTGCCGAATCCTTCCGCCTCACTCCACAAGGCCGCGAGACTGGCCCAAGCATCCCCGTAGCCCGCATGATAGAACTCTTTCCCCGCTATTCATCGAACGAGTACACCATCATCTGCCGCCTTGAACCCGAAAGAACTACACTCTAGTTCTTAGTCGCCATCTTGAACCTCCAGAAACACACCTACGGCATATCCCGCCCTTTCTACTCTGCCATCGACCTAGCTTCCCGAGAACCCGTTAACTTCGCCTCCTATTTCTTTCACCGGATCCATAAAGAATGTGTAGCCATAGTGAAACAGGTTAATAAAGGAAGTACTCCTCGGTCTTGATTACCCCACATCCTTTCATTTCTCTTTCCGGCCATTCTGGCAGCACTACCACTAGCTAGAGGCCCCATTCTACGACACGAAGAGTTTGTACAGCCATTAGAAGACGACGAAGAAGAAGACGAAGAAGAAATCAACCAACTATTCCGTAAGAAAAAGAATCAGGATCAGCTCATCCGAAAGTGAGGCACAAGGTTCAGTCAGAAGAGATAAAGAAAATGAAGAAGACGAGAAGCAAGAAGATGAAACCTTCCACGACACTGCCACATCCATACAACACGACTCGACAGCGCAATCCACATCCTCTGAGCACCAGGAACAAGAACGACAAACGGAAACAGAACTCATCTCGACCGAAGAAGTCTCTCAGCAACATAACGAGCAAGAACAGCAAACTGAGGAACATGAAGCTTTCGACAGACTGCTCAAAGCAGTAGAATCCGCCGTAGACAACGCCGAAGCAACGGAACAAAAGGTAATACAATCTGTCGCTACTACTCTTACTCCATCACCGGAACCTCCCATAACACCTGTTGAGCCCACCGCATCTTCCACCTCATCACCCGATTATTGTCCACCGACCTCCCAATAGATTCACACCACATCCTCATCACAACCACGGCACCCTCTTCTCCTCCCATCAATACCGGTATTCTCTGAGCTGGCATCAATGGGGCAATTGCTCATTAATCTCTCCCAGTAGCTCCTTGTCCAAATTCGCGAAGTCACAGACACTGTTCGACATGACCTGCAGCACAAAGTAGATTTATTGGAAGCAGACATCACACCACTCGAGGAAGTTGACGCCGTCAGGGCCGAAAACCACTAGCTCCAGGCGCAAGTCTCCCAGCTCCAGGCTCAGTTGGCAGAACAGCAACTGTTAATCCAACAAAAAGACGTAGCGCTGGAACAATTGGCCGCAAAGGACAGATTACTAACTGAAGCACAAACTGCAATCCAGCAATTGAAGACAGAGATTCAAGACAAGGAAGATGCCAGAATTGCACTTGGAAACCTACTACAAGAAACAAGAGTCCAACTGCAAGAAGCAATACAGAAGAACCAAGAGTAGTAGAGAGAAGCTAAGCAGGTAGAAGAACAACTACATAGAACAAAAGAATCCTTAGACGACGTCAATAATATGCTTAAACACCAATTGAACAGGGAAACCAAATATCAGAAGGACTTAGCAAATGCTCGCAGAGAACGGGATGCTTACTACAAAACAATAGAGTTTCAGAACCAACAGATTGAAAGGATAGATAATCAACTGATCAATCAGAAAGAGAGAGTAATCAACATGCAGAAACAGTTAGAAGAGCTAAAGATTTCACGGGATGCTACCCTATCAAATGATTTTTATTTACAGGAGGCCTTTTTGCAAACACAGGCCGAGATTTTATTAACCGAAGCAATAGCATTAAGCTCGGCTAGAACCGATGCCCAATTAGTAGAGCCTAGTATCTTAGTATAGATGCTAGAAACACTTAAAAAGAAAATTACCCGAACTTTTAGGCTAGCCCGTAACATGTACTTAGAAGGATTAATAGCCGAACAGTAGAAAACTTGCGGGTTCGAGTCCACCGTGCGTGCCAATGTTAGTCGGCCGCCGGAGTGGGATAGATGTAACAGATGCCAGATGTAACGGAGTTTTTTGAAATACGTGCAAAAAGTTGGTAGGCGCATCTTGTAAAATCTATATAAAGCAATGTAAAGAGAATGGTCAGAGAGACGATTTTTCTGGAATTGCCATACTAGTCGTTTGAATATGTGTAAGAGTGTTGTTTAATACTGTTGTGAAGTCTTGAGGACTGTTGTTGTTGAGTACGCTTTGCATCGTCTGCTCATACTGTAGTTCATCGTAACGATTGTTTGAGTAACGGATTGTGTGTCTGATTACTGTCATCATGTTGCGTTGTGCGTTCTTCAATTGTTTAAGTACTCTGAGTCAGTCTGAGTAGTGATATTACGGTGTGAGTTTGAATAGGCAACTTGAAGCGTTGTTGTAGTGTATCCTGTTTGTTCTACCTGATTCATTGTCTTCGGTGGTTATTATTTGTTAACTCCGAATACGAAGAAGAACTAGTACCTTCGGGTAACGTGAATCTTTTATCTGAAGATCACTGTAAAGTGTTGTGATGAATGAATCTGTCAGCTATAGTGTTATCTCTGGTTGATTTACCACATACTATTGAGTCTGTAGATCGGACTACTGCTCTGTTCCAATAGCAGGTCAGTCTGAAGAAGTTCAGCACCCAGGACACAGAAACCAAGTATTGTCCAATTGATGTTAGTAACTGATCTAAGACGCGTATTAGTGTGTTTGTCGTTGTGACGAAGATTTGGGTAAATAAGTACAGGGCCTCTGTCTAACAGACCCCTACCACTCCCAAGAACCCACGTTGGTCTGGTAACGATTTCGGATAGACAGAGACGTCACAATCTGAATCGATTCGTTTACCACCTTTAACGTTTAAAATACTTTTAACACTTAACACCTTCCCATCCTCCATAGACAATGCTATGTTTCTTGTATGCTCGAAAGGATGTGATGTGTCATCACCTGTTTCAACATATCCAAGAACTGGCAATTTTTGCAAACTACTAAACCACTCTGCATGACTGGTCATGTGATTTGAGGCACCTGAATCAGCATACCAGACATTACTATTGAATCTTGAAACATTAGCAGATATTGTATTCATCGTATGATGTTGAACCATGAACAACTTCTCAGAATCATCTGCACTTGTGGATGCATAGTTGTTTTGTTTCCTTCTAGTATTTTGATTCTTCAACTTGCAATCATGTTCAAAATGTCCAGGTTTACCACAATTCCAACATCCTTTACTATCATTACTTGAATCATTTCTTTGGAAATTTCTTCAGCCTCTTTGGCTCCCCCTACTGCGAAACTATCCTCTGCATCCTAATGTTAACCTTGGTCTTGGTTACTGTTTCCTCTTCCACTTTGAAAACTTCTACCTCTACCTCTTCCTCTGCCAAAGTAGAATACCTGCTCAGAATTGGATTTTCCTTGAGAGTTTGAGTCCTCACCAAGATTCTTTACTTCAATAATCAACATGGATACCAGTTCATCAAATTTCGGAATATTTTCCTACTCTGTATAGAAGTTTTGAACTGCTTATATGCAGCTCCTAAACCACAAAGGAACACTTCCAACTTATCATTATCATCTACATTCATGCCAATAGATGCAAGTGACTCACATATGCTTTTGATTTCTAGGGTGTAGTCACTTATCGACATGCCATTTTTCTCCAAAGTATGCAGCTCATTCTTGAGTTGCAATTTCCGTGCCTTTGTATTCGTCTCATACAAAGTGAACAAACTATTCTAAGCCTCTTTCGGAGTCTTGGCATCTTCTATGTGTCCAACCATGATATCCTATATGATAACAGATAGGGAATACACTACCTTTTTATGCTCCTTGATTCCATTCCTCAGATGCTCTTAACTCGTCTGCAATCCGATTCCTCTCTGGTAACTGTGGGGTATTTTTGTTCTCTCCTTCGATGTATTGCTAGTAGCCTTTCCCCATTAGGGAATTCATCATTCTAAATCTCTAGGCATGGAAGTTTTTGTTGTCTAGCTTATCACTCATAAGCTGACTCATTGCATTTGCATTTGCCATTTCTGCAACAATTCACAACATCACAAAACACTACAAGTAGTACTTTTGCTTGAACGCTATCATACTATGATGTGATAGTTCAATCTAAAAAAACACAATTTTCGTGTATCAATAGTACATTGAATTGCTTGAAATTTTGGATCTGGAATATATGAGTGTTGCTAAATAGGACTCAAGTTAGAATTTTGCAAACTGACTTGGTTTTTCTTTGGGCCCCACCTTGCAAGCTCGAAATGGAGGTCCAAATGGCTCGAAAACTCAGATTTGATAAAAACAGGTGACCCTAAAGGAATAAGTCTTGAAAATATTTTGGCACCTTCTACATTCATGCCAATTTTTATATCAATTAGAGGTCGTTTGTGAATCGTGCTTTCTTCATCCCTTCTCACATACTCTTCACTTTCGGTCTTCTCCAAGAGCTCTCTACAGCCACACTAGCTCTGATACCATGTCACGACGAAGGAGATAAGGAAGAGAGCTCACACATACTCTCACAATCAAAGAGAAGCACACACACACACACATAGATTGAGGCAAGGAAAAATGATCTTCTTCTTCTTCTATTATATAAAAGGAATGTAGAAGAATGACCGAAAGCAACAATACAACGAGTGCAATGTATAAAGAATAATACATAGGGAAAATCCTAATGTCCGCAAATGAGTGGGCTGGCAAGAAACAAATGTGCCATCACTCTCGATAGATAAATCAAGTAAAGCTCAATGAAGTATCCCTGACATATATCAGCATGACCACTATACATGTCAAATCATAAACCAAAGATTTCTTGATTTGTGGAATGTTGAGGTTTCATTTCACTACCAAGGATTTCTTATATATTGGCTGGGATGATGAATTTGCATAGTTCACATTAGACTGAACTATTACTTGTGAGTATGCTCAAGGTTAGGAAGACCTAGAGTGGTTTGATGGAAAATCTACCATTTAGTCGTAGATGGGTTTGGAGTCACTTTTTATGGGACTTTTTTCTACATTTAAGAGGATTCTATGGTTTATTATCTCCATTTGGTATGGTCAAGCCTATAAGCTTGGCACCTTACACTTGCTTTTTATTCTATTACTCCATAGAGAATACATTATATGGACTTAGGTCCTTTTTATTATGTTATATGTCATGGGTGTGGGAATGTTGACACACCTCAAAGAATCCATTTGGATTGATCTAGAGCTTGTTGGAAAGCTCTGAGGTTATAGTTTATATTTATTATAATATTCAAGGTTCAATCTTTGCGACGAGAGGACTTATGAAGAGTCCAATACACTTTTGCAGCAGAAATCCATATTCTCTATCATATTCAGTGGAGTTTTTGGTGACCATGGTAGCCATGTGTGAGGACTTATGAAGATTCAATACACTCTTGCAGTAAGAGTCTAGATTCTCTATCATATTCCATCTCCTGATTGATTAGAACAATATTTGAATCTTGGAAATAGGATTTTAGTAGTTTTACTACCTAACCTTAAAGATAATATGAATAATAATGATTCTCACCTTACCAAAAAGTGAAAATCCTTTTCTTACTCCAAATATTTTTTGGAAGACCTAATTACTTCTTGTATGAGAAGATTGTTCTAAGGAGAAGATATGAACATTTCATTCAAAGAAAGATATTGTATTAATTCCTAGAATATCCTATATAATGAGAAACATATGAAATATGATCATTTTATTTTTAACTTCCAAATATCGTATAGATGATCATGGGTCCATAGCCATGCTTCTCTAGTTTACATATATGTTGCTTTAGGGTGTATACCAAAACTAATTCACCAATTTTTAACCCTTTATCCTTCACGTTGTCGGGGAGTGAAGGAAGATCTATGGAAAGGAGAGCGGCATTTGCGGTTGCATCAGGCCCCATTGGGTGCGTTGTCCCCCGCGTCCAATGAGCACGGTCTGCACGTTGGGTGTCTCGCCCTGGTATGGTGGTCGTATTGAACATCGTGGGCCCACACCTTTGGAAGAGAGAGACAAGTGAATGCTCAAGCGCATGGAACGTAATCATCACGGATGTAGAATGAAATATACAATGCAAAAGTAAATGGTCCAACAATTTACATCCAATGATCAGTATACAAAATCAATCATAGAGCTAAGAATATATGCCACGATAGTGCAGTCCAGACAATAAAAAATGGACTCTCTGCTATAGTGGGGATCAAGAAATACAGTATAGACTTCCCACTACAGTGTGACAAGGTGCCCACAAGCTTCTCTTTGGTCTTCACAGCAGGAACTTTACTTCACGACACGTCTTTTCTTCACTTTTGGTCTTCAATCTTCATAAACTTTGGGTCTTCAGTCTTGCAAGAACCCATGCAAAAACCTGGAGAGAAGATCCATAGAAACGATCCACGGGGGACCAATATGAAAATAAATCATTAGTACATTTCATAAGTAAATAAACCACGCAAAATTAATTCCTTTATTTTGTTTTGAAATTTTTATTTATATTTTTTCCATATATTCTATTTACACATTCCTATCTTCTTTTTCCTCTTTCTATCTCATGCAAAACCCAAATAACAGAGGACATCTAGAAACATATAAGCTCAATAGTTCAAATAAAAATTCTTAATGTCATTCGATTGTAAGAAAACCCAACTATATCCTCCTCCTCTGAGAAAAAATAGGCCACCTTTATCAAATTCCATTTCGGTTCACTGAGACCCTCCAAAGGACTAGCCCACACACCTTCTGTAATCTACCCATCATTCATATAGTCATGCTTTGAATACATATCAACTCCGCCACTCCCGAAAGATTCAAGGCTTAAACCAATCTCAAAATTTACTAGTACAAGTCACTTTTATCTTTAGAGAGCCTCTTCTTCTAACCCATCCTTTAATACTCTCTTTCTCTCCTTCTTTCTTCTTTTTCATTCCTTCTTTTTTTCTCTTCTTCTTCTTCTTCTTCCTTTTCTTCTTCTTCTTCCTCTTTTTCTTCTTCTCTTTTTCCCTCCTTCTTTCTTCCTCTTCTTCTGCTTCTTCTTCTTCTTGCTCTTTTTCCTCCCTCTTCTTCTTCTTCTTGTTTCTTTCTTCTTCTTCTTCTTCTTATCTTTTTTCCTCCTTCTTTCATCCTTTCTTTCTCTTTTTCTTTATCTCTTTTCTTTCTACAAATGCATTCATTTGAAGTTTTAAAAAAAGGAAGCTAGAACATGAAACTTCAACTATTGAATCACATGATACTATGCATGAGAAAAACATTCGCCTAAAGCGATTTTGAAGAAAGCAATCATTCATTTATCTATCTTCAACGTCACTCTTTCTCAACACGCACATAGAGTCGTCGTTGATACAACAATAATTAGCAACCTTTCAAAGTTTGTGGTGAAAAGAAGAACAAAGAGGGAAGAGAGATAGATGCCTCTCTCTCTCACTTTCTCTCTCTATGGGCATGGTAATGGAGAGCATGAACAAGAAATTAAATATCATGACCAAGAATTGTAAAGAATAAATAAGTAAAATCAAGAAGCCTACCTAGAGAGAATCCGTGGGGAGAACCAAATGGGCACTAGATCCCTATTTATAGGTTTCCCCTAAGGAGTTCTCTCTAGAATCTTCTAATCTCCTCATTTAAATTTTCTATTTTCAAAATCTTCTTGCATGCTCTTTTTGGAGAATCTCATCTTTTATTTATATTTTGGGTTTTTCTCTTTTTATTTTTCCAATTCTTCTTTTTCTATTTTTGGTTCTTTTTCCTTTTTCCTTTTTGTTTTTCTTAGACTAAGGTTTTGGTTTCATACTTGTAAGAAAATTAAATGAAACTAAAGGGTTAGACGTAGGGTAAATGCTAATTCTAAGGTTTTAATCTAGGGCTTCCCTCAGGAAAAGTTAGGGTTTGCATACAATTAATGTCAGACATGTTAGATTAAGGGTTTATTTACACTTAGGACTTAAACTCCAAGGGTTTCTAAGGATCTAGGTTAGGTTTTTATGGGGTAAAACTTGAGTTTTCAAGTGGTTTTAAGGGGTTTCAAAGATCAAACCTATTTTGCATCTCATAACCAATAAATCAACCAAAACATGCATAGTTTTTAACTCTTTTTCAGTCAAAACATCACACAATAATAGGAAAATTAATGAACTTGAAAAATGTGATGTACACTTCCCTGAAGGATTTCATTTCGACATCCACCCCCACTAAACTTGCACATTGCGCCGATGGACCAACAAAAGCGTACCAGGGTTCTTCACAAGCGTATCAGGGTACCAAAAAAGTGCAACAATAGCGTATTAGGGTTCTTTTGAAACGCTTTTTACTTTTTATATTTTTCTCTTCAAAATTTGAAACATGATCTCATGTACTCCATGCAACTTTATAAATATTAGTACAAATTTTAGAAAATTAAGCAGATGCAAGTTTCACAAATGTCATACTATGTTTTGACTTTTGCAATCAAATAAGTAATCATGTGAATAACTGCTGGTTTCCTAGATGTTCTGTTTGTTCAACTCATTGAGATCTAGGAACTTATCCTAAGTACTAGCTTATACCAAGCTTCTACTAACTCAATTTGCAAAATATGCCCTGATTCCTCTATTTATCCCCTTCTGTCCAACTCTCCACCAGATCTCTTTTCTTATCTTTTACTTCTCCATTTTTCTTTTTCTCTTTCTTTTTCTTTTCTTTTATTTTTCACTTCATCTCATCTCAACACTTTTCTTTTTATCTTTATTTTCACAAGTCGACCTATGCCAAAATCAGGTGCGATTCATGGACTTGTCTCCTTAGCCAAGTTTACCCCACCTATCTATCGACCCGACATAGTGCATGACATACACAACGTTAACCCCACATGAAATCGATGTCAACTTGTGGCTCTAACCACCCAGCCAGAGTGACGCCACCCACCTACCAACCCATGTAGGCACATGATACCTGATAGGTCAGGCCTACAATGAAACTAGCATGAGCTCGTGGCTTTGATCACCCAACCAAGGTGGTTCCACCCGCCTACTAGCCCATCGTAGTGCTCTAACAACATGAACACACATATATAGATGGCTTAAGTATGAAGATTTTCTCTAAATCATGATCTGTATGGAGGTAAGATCTGGTAAGAAACAAATAGTAGGACCCAAAGAATCCCACTCACTAAGCATTCAAATCTATCAGCATATACATGCACTCAGTTTAAGTATGCCATCACACTCCCAAGCTTTCACTCCCAAAAGTCTCTAGTCCGCTAATTGATTCCATTCATATCATTTCTAGTCATTCATGCTTCATGCAAAACCATAATAAATGTTTGTTGTCTCGATCCCTACTCAATTTTCTTGAATTTGTATAGATCTTTATCACATGCAACAATGTAATGGATATGCTCTTTCAAAAAGAAAACAAAATTTGAAATTGGAAACGTTTCACCTGGTTAATCTTCATCATTGTTTGATCCAGTTTTTCTTCAATTTCTTGATCTATTCTTCTTCATCAACATTAACATGAGTATCATCAGAATCCTCCAGTATCCTTAGCATCATAATCATCATCAACCATCATCATCAATCATCATCATCAACCATCATCATTCATCATCATCGCTCAATCACTCTTGATCATTCTCATACATTTTGATTATGATTCTTCTTCAATCATCATTCAATATCTGCAAATATATCTTGAAAAGTTAGGTTTTTACTTCTTTTGTTCCTTTTCAAACTCTTAGCAAGCTTTGCAATTGTCCTTAGATTTCCCTCGATTTGATTAATAATATCATCAAGGAACTGTTTTTCTGCTTTGTTACCTCGTTTATCGGATTTTATATCTTCTTGAGTTTCTTCTCTACTCTTTTCTTTTTCAATTTGTTTGTCAAAGTTTAATTGGGATTGCAATTTTATATTCTTTTTGCGTCAAATGAAACATATACATCCTGCTATTCCTTTGATTTCTCTCAAAATTCTCTATCAGATTCTCTTTTATCAATTTCCATTTGTTCAACATTTTGTTTCTCAACCTTTATTTGTCTACTTTTGGTTTCTTCAGTAGGTTTCACTTGACTCTCAATAGATAGCATACTCGTTTGTTCATCAAACCTATTATTTTCATGCCTTTTAGCTTTCCATATCTTTTGAATCGACTTTGATCTAGTCTTGATCTCTTCAAAATATTCCATTATCCCACCTTTTCCTACATTCAAATGCAAAGGTGATCTACCTTGGTATTTAAAAATTTTATTTTCATGTTCACTTACTAGTCTATGTTTGCATGCACTAGTCTATGCGAGACAATCCCAGAACATGTGTCCATACTGATCACACCAAAAACATCGTATAGGTCTCATCTCAGCCCAACTTGATTTTCTAGGTATCACTCGAGGCATGTATCTTCTAAGACCTAATGATTGTTTATATGTAGATATGGTTTGAACTTTTACCTCGTTCATTATCACATCTCAATATTTGTAGGTCTTTAACTTGTTTGGTCAACAACTCAACCTTATCTTTGAATTTTGAAACTTCAGAATCCATTTCCTTTCTTATGTCTTTAATACTTATGCCCATTAGCTGAATAGTGTCAGATATTGCATTTATTGTTTGCATTAGGATCATGATGATACCAAAATTTGATTTTATAGATTCACTTGTGTTAATTTTCATTTCCCTAAATCGCTCTTTGTATTTCCTAAATTGCTCTTCAATCATTTTATTCATTTTCATTTTCTTCTTTTTACGATCTTAGCTATGAAAATGATAGATTTCTAATCTACAAAAGGAATAAGAAAAGTGTACACACATATGATCTAATCAAGTGCAGAACATGAATGCTCGTACTTAGGCAATCCAATCAGTCTTTCTATTTAAGTGTGTGGTGCAATGCAAAAAAACCAAAGAACTTCAAATTTTAATGTGCTCTTTATCTTCTACATAACAAGCTAAGATTCTTGATCATTTTGCTTGTATATGCTTCCTATCAGTATATGTTATTTTTGAGATTTGACAACTTCCTAATCGTTCCTTTTTATTATGGGTTTTTTGGGTCCAAAAATGAGAATAGGCTTAGCTGTTTAAGCGCAATTCGAGACTACTTCCAACTTGAACAAATATGTATCAAGAAGTTCATTTGATACACCTTGTAGTGATTCTCCTAAAGTAAGCCTTGTCTCACAACTACTTCAAAATCATATTCCATTAGTAAGAGAAACCATCTTACTAATCTACCTGTATTGCAAGGTTTTTTCACTAAGTAAAATAGAGCTTGGTGGTCTATAAAGAATTTAAACTTATTTGTGAGCAAATAGCATCTAGATTTCTTAACCGCATAGACCATGCCTAATCCTTCTCACTCCATGGTTGTATAATTTTGTTATGTTGCATTCAATTGCCTACTTGCATATGAAATGGGGAGACCTATATTCCCTTCACCTATATGTTGTGTTAACACACATCCAATAGCAAAATTGGAAGCATCCACATGAATATGGAATGGCTTGTTCGAATTTGGCATGGTTAAGATAGGTGCTAAACACAAACATCTTTTCAACTGATTAAAAGATGTTTTGCTAGCTCTTATAGTCTACTATAAGTCTCCAAAATTTCATTTTAAGTATCTGTACTGGTGCAGAGAAAAGTTCATAACAGTGAGCATATATCACTGCTTCTAGACCTAGTGGAGGGTAGCCATCTTCCATTGTTGCATTGGGGTGTTAGAATCATCCCCCATCAATGAAGAGTTTTGACATCAATCAGATCGCTCCTATCATTTATGGAGATAATATGAGTTGTTTGTATTTGGCAGCTAACCTTGTGTTTCATGCCTGGACCAAACATATTGAGATTCAATATCATTTCCTTAGAGAAAAGGTGATTGACAAATAGATGTGCATATGTTAACAAAAAGCTTGGATGGACTTAAATTACAGAGGTTTAAAGAAATGGTAGCCTGTATAAAGAAGAGCCAAATAATCATAATTAATGATTGAGGGGGAGCCTTTGGAGCAAGACAATCATAAATTGATTATTACAAAGAGGATTGAAGAATGAAGAATGAAGAAAAGTAGAAAGGATGAAGCATAAAGTGAAGAGAAGGCTCAGAGAGAGATGTTTTGTAAACTCATGTATATTAATCTTGTAAATAGCCCATACACACTTTGTAATAGTGAGGAAATCTATATATATGCCTATATATACTTGTATATAGACATGTCATATAAGAGAGGAGAAGAGTAGATGAATAGAGGATGAGTAGAGGATGAAAAAGTGATTTTGAGTGTGAGATTATCCATCAGATGTAAGTTCAGCTGAATAATTTTTTTTTTCAAAGAATTGTGCCTCAATCTTTCTCCAATCCCTCCTTTTGTGCTTAACCGATTGAGAAATCCTTTTTTAAGTGTCTAAGTTAATATTTTATGCATCTATGGTCAATATTAGAGATTCTAATTGTAATCAAGTTGAGAGAATTGTGAGTAGGAACATTTATGTGTGTAAAAGTGATGAGAGACTTCCGAAACACATGCAATCTCAATGATCAAAGATTTGATCAGATCTCAGTATAGAGTGTAAAGTTTTACACAGATGAGCATTCAAAATCTAAGTTGGAAGGTAAGCCATCTATGTCTAAAAGCATTTTGATTAAACTGGTTGAAGATTGAGAAAATCAAGTGTTTAAATTTGCATATGTAAAAGTCGCCTACAGAGAAAGCCTGTTTCAGACATAGGTTTACTTAATGAAGTAAATCTAAAGTTTTCTAAGTTCTTTTGAAGAACTTTCACTTGGAATAGCTGCATAGACATTAAAAGTGTTGTATCAAAGTTTCATAGAAAACTTTAATCATTTCATCAGTCCATGAGTGAGTTTTGTGAAGAAAACTTTCCTGAGTGAAGCCATGTCTCAAGAGTTAAGTGTTCATAATTCTGTAAAGACTTGGAAAATTTGTGAAGGTTTTGAGCTATGCTTGACATAGAGGTGTTCTAAACTCAAGTATAGCTTGTCTTTTGGAGATTAATCATCTCCATCAGTAACTAGTATAAGAGAGCTTGAAAGAGGTATTCTTGAGTAATAGAGTGCAATTCTCACCTTCCATTGTGACTCTCTTGTATCTACCATGTGCGTGTGTGCACTTGTGTGCTTCTCACCTTCACCTTTATGCGTATCACTCATTCAAGATCTTCATATCATCCTATCTCTTCTATGGATTAACAATTAAGGAGGTGGAGCTTCTTGATGTGGTGCTTATCCTTGTCTAGAACAACAACAACAACCTTGACATACATGTTTACAAAGTGCCTCAAGTTTTGACAAAGAGGACACCATATCACATTTCTAAAGGCATAGTATAAGTGGTGAAATTTCGATGACCAAAGCATGCATGCCAAAGCTTTGCATTTGAGCTAGCCTAAGAGCCTTGAAGTCTGCATGTTGAATCATTCATAGATTTTGCATAGTCTATGAGCTTATATAACCCTTGACATAAAATGCAAGAACCAATAATAACATCACCATTTGAAAGATCATGAAGTGTACATCTTTCATCAACGAATTTGATAACCAAGTGGATCTTGGCTAATGCTAAAACGGATAACAAAATTTTCTTGATCCCTAGAACATACAATGCTTCTGACAATGTGAAAGAATTCAACAATAGTCAAAATGGTCTTAGCAACTACCGTTACATGATATGAAGAGTTGCAAGTAGTAGTAAATGCTCATTCTTCATTGTGTGCAAGATTAGCAGACTCTATTTTAGGGTTAGAGGCCTCTATAACAAACATTCCAACCTCTTTCTTCTTTGCCTCTTTTATAGCCAATTTTTGAAAACTCTATATAACATGATCATTTCCTTTACATTATTTGCAAAATTGTTTCTGCTTTTCTGCCTTCTTCTCATCTTTGCCTTCCTTCTTCACCTGTGCAGCATTAGCAGGATTTCAACTTACTAGTAGATCAGCTCCATTTACCTTTGCCCTTCTAACTAGCTAAAAAAGCTTGATCTACAACACACATAATACACCTATTTTGCATGGACTGATCTACTTGCAACAAAAGAGAGACTAAATCCTCAAATATTAAGACATTTGGGCCAAATCGTCAAATATTAAGACATTTGGATTGCCTTTCATCAAGCAAATCTCTGATATGAATCTAGAAGACCATTAAGAACGGTTTGCACAAGTGAACTATCTAATATAAATTCATCAACAAAAATCAACTACTCCTTCAAATCTTTGATCTTCGTAAGAAATTTGTCCAGAGAATCTCCTTCATTCATATGCTTGCTCTCCAATTATTTTTAGAGGTAAGCAACTCGAGTCTTGTTTCTTGCCTAGTACAAAGTGGTAATTGTATCCCAAGCATCCTTTATTGTTCTGTAAGAGTGAACGACGGATAATGGCATGTTTGATAGACAAAGCTATCAATGCATATGCTTGAGCATCTACAACATCCGAACAAAGTTTCTTTGTAGTAAATGTTGCAAGAATTGAGCACAAACAAGAAATCGCAGATCGTCATCTTGAATGTCTTCTACATCACCTTGAATGAATGTATTTGCAAGTGTAATAGAATGTTTTTCAATGTCCTCCACAATATTCCATAGTCCTTTTGCTACCAATACATGAAGCATCCTATATTCCCACAATGGGTAATTAGTACCATCCAATATATCGTCAACAGCCAACATACAGAATATATCATTGCTTTTAGCCATGGCCACTAACTAAAAAACCCTGATGCAGAAAACTAATTATATCTCAAAAAGTTGAGTAGCACCACCTTGTCGAGCTTTACTAAACCTATAGTAAACTTTGAGGCACTTGTATTGGTTAACCAAAACCTATATATATGTTTGGCACAAAAGGATGAAACTGCCTACACAAGCTTTGTGATAGTGCATTCAGAGGCCAAAACAAGTTCATATTGAAATTTCAATGCCAGAGAGCATATTAATTTTGAGCTCCTAATCACCCTGAGTATGCTCAATAATTTTTGTGTGATTTTGAGACTATGTCTGGAGGGGTATTTATGACATCCTAGATGAAGTGGCAACCTACTATGGTACCAATTGTTGGAGCTTGAGGTCTACAAAAGCATGTGAACAACTCATGGGAATTGTATGCGAGCGTATGTCCGGTCTACACCTTTTAGGTCCTTATAACTTCTCATAATAACACAACACATACAACTACTGACCATGCACCTTTTGAAATTGTTTATGGTAAAAAGCTTCCCATTTTAATGTCACTCACTCAAACTCATATTTCTATGGCTGATTCTATTGCTCAAGTTAACATTTCAATACTTCATGATGTTCACGAGCAGATTAAGAAAAGTCAAGAATGCTACACTCATAATGTTAATAAGAAACGGCTAGCAAACAAGTTTAATGAAAATGATTTAGTGCGGTTATGTATCATTAGATGAAGTTTGGAAAATATTTTACAACATCCTAAAGTTAAACTTGCACCATGCCATGATGAACCATTTCTCATTATTCAAAAGACTAATGATAATCTGTTAAATTAGATATACCATCTAACTGAAACATACATAACTCTTTTCATATTAGTTTACTAAAACCATTCAAAGGAACTTTATAACTAACGCCTATTCTTGATTATCTTCCTTTGCTTGAAGAAGAATCTAAAATCTTAATTCCTGAGAAAATAATTCATCATGATGTAACCACTACACGTAGAGCTATTCAATATCATAGATATTTAATAAAGTATAAAAATCATTCCACTGAAGAATATTAGTGGATTCATAAGACTTCATTAACACATCATTATGATCACTTAAATTTTGCATATCATTCACAAACACATTAATTTAACTCTCCTAACATGGTGTTTTAATTGTTTTTTCTAGTTTCTTTTTTTCAGACGACTAATGGATACTTAAATTGAAATCTCTATTGCTTAATGGCTAGAAAATTAATTCAATATATGTATCCATATTTATGTATGTGTGCGTGTTTACAAAACAAAAGTGTAGTATAAGTTAATTCTAGGTTTCAACCATATCTTAGTGCAGTTGACTATTTTGAATGTGTTTAAAATTTGCATTCACAACTTTTAGTACATTTTTATTTTTATTTTTACTAACTAGGCTACCTATTGAGCTATGAATTGGATTATCGAATGGGTTTTGGACTAGGCTACCAATTACTTTGGATTGGGCCATCTGTGAGCTTTAAGATTCGGCTTTCAACTAAGATTTGGGCTACCAACTATGCTATGGACTAGTCTATTGATGGACCTACTAACTAGTTCCCATCCACTCATGTGTAGACATAAATACTAAATGAATGATTCAAGAAACAGTAGTAATTTTTCTACTACAATGAGAGGCTATTTTCTCCATCTAAAGCTAACGGTTGTTCAAATTGTTGAACCAAATAATGTTGCATTCTTCTAGTAATTTTTCTACTACAATGAGAGGCTATTTTCTCCATCTAAAGCTAACGGTTGTTCAAATTGTTGAACCAAATAATGTTGCATTCTTCTGAGATGACCATGAGAAGTACACATTCTTCTCATTCATGGTAAGGATGGGTTGAAACACATAAAAGCATGATTGACCTACCACTCTTTATTCTCACTTACATTTTTTTTTCATGTCCGGATTTAAACAAAGATAATAAAAACATTATTTTAGGGATTCGTTGTAGCCAAACTGAGTTCTCGGAAGCAATATTCCAAAATTTGAGTTTTTTCAATAAATAAAGGGAAAAAAGAAATTAAAAAAAGGGTTATATAAATCCCTTCTCTCTCTCTCTCTCAGATCACTCTCAAGAAGTTGAATCAAAACAGATAAGTTGGAGTAGTTTCAAGAGCCAAAAACTTGCTATTTATGTTCATACACCTGTCCAAAGTTTTGAACACTTCTCTGGCCGCAATAGCAATTAACTTAATTCCTTTTAGGGAACTATTATACACTTATTGAGCTAACAATCATGAGGGATTTGATAAAAAAATATGAACTACTCAAAGAGAAACAAACTTAGCAAGTCATAGGATGACCCCGATTTTTTCGGGCTGCAATAGTACTCAAACCCATGATTAGTGAAATGCACATATTTTAAGCTTTAAGAATAAAATGATTATGAAATGTTTTAGGCATATACTAGACAATATGCTGAATGTTACAAGCTTTAAATCAAAGAAAATGGTGAAGTACACACTGAGAAATAGCTCTAACAAGATGACTGTTCTGAGAGAGTGTTGCGAGAGAAGAAGAAAACCAAGTGACACAGTTGACTTGAAATGATCATAGCTGAAGATTGAAATATCCAATTGTAATGGAAATTGGTGAGCATATAATAGACTTAGAGAGCTAAATTTACCAGGTTAAATAACTGAAAATGATTCACGAAGCTCAGAGAAATCATCTCTACAATTCGATTGAGAAAACGGAGAGATATGGTAGTGAACAATACACTTCACAAGAACATGAAGATATGAACTCAAATGATCATAAAAATGAAAGTATATTGATTGTACAATACAATGGACTTACTGACATATATGTGTGCCTTGGAGTCACACCTTGATATGGCATAAAGCTCAGCTCTTGGAGGTCTTCTCTTAACCACGACTAAAACTGCCATGTATTTATAGTTGATCTTGGGAGCCTAACTTCCCTCAGTCACTCTTCAATCTATTAGTGATTGATCTGATTCTTCAACTAGCATCAATCACGAATTCATGGATTCTCTTTCCTCTTTTGATCAAGTGGACTCAACCACTTAAGATTCTTTCACTTTTACATCAAGTAGAACTTCAAAAAGTTACAAGAGGTAGTTCACAAGTGAACTTTACATTGTCTTCATTTTAAAGCTTCTTCTATGACTTTGTGGGACTCAAGCCAATACTTAGGCTTTTCATAGACTTGCTCCAACAATATTCACAAAATATCTTCGTTAAATCTTAATTCTCTTGTATGCACTGTGTGCTTCATTCCTATGGATTGCTTTATTCATATGTTTGTCATCATACGTATCGTGCCTCATCAGAACGAATTTTTATGTGTTTGATCGTGCCTCAACACAAGCTTTAATGAACTTGTTATCTATCTTTTGTACCTTCTTATATATATTCATTACTTTTCAATGGTCCGTATATGCAATGAAACCTCCAATCTTTTCTTGACTCAAGGGACACTTTCAACATGATCAAATTCCATGACATTAGGAAATATTCGGTCCATTGAAAAGTAATGACCTCTTATGTTTGCAAAGAACCTGGAGCGAGGTTGTTCACGTGCATGCCAAATGCATGACTCTTCTGTTATTTATATGAATTCGACTTCTTTTAATCAAAGGTTGATTTTATGAAAAATCAAAGAATATCATGAACGAAAAGGTCTAAACTTTACTCGTGCAATAAAATGTGTCGATATTTGAATCAGTCATTTATAGTCTAGCATATTAATTATATGACAGTTGATGTTATAGCTCTTGGGGATGTCCATCATATGATCAATGGATTCGCCTTGTTTCTGGTTTCGAATCGTGAAGGTGAAATGAGGCGAGTACATGCTCACGTTTGATTGCAAGATGTAGGATTCTTCATGTTATTTTGTATCTTGCTACTGCATTCTTAAAACATGATTACGTCGTTACACCTCATGCATTCCAATTAGATGTGATACGTGATGTATGCAAAATACTAGGTTTAATGCATCTCTTGTAAACTACATCTTAATTTTTAATTGGCTAGAAACTGATGCGTATTAATTATTCTATGTTAAGGAATTGTTTCTAATATAAAAAATTTCTAAGAAATCCATTTTTTTAATAAACAATTTACAAATTATTGTTGAGGAATTTATAAGCTCCATAAGTTCGACAACAATATTATATTTGATAATGGTTTGTTTGATTACAAGTTAAAATACAAAATCTATTTGTGGATGATTATTTAAAGGTTCTTTAATTCTCCATAGATAGTTATAATGTACACTTACCAATAGAAGCATTGATGGATGTTGCAGGAAAGGAAAGGATCTATTATGCTTTTATAGAAGATCTTTTGGTTATGGTTTGATAACACTGTATTGAAACTTTTGAACTAATAGACAAAGGTTTGTTATGGATCTATGTTGGACTGTATATTAGTCCGGATTAATTAATTATAAAAGCTTATTAAATGTATCTTCTTTAGTAAATAGAGATTTATCATTTTCAATATAAAGAAAGTTCTTAGTCAAGGAGTAGTTTGGCATCACCATTTGGTCTGATGAAGTTGTCTATATGGTAGCTTAATTATGTTGGGTGTGTGTAGAAGTGCGAGAGACACACGAGAAGCACACACAAAGAGCACAAACACAGCAAAACACACAGAGAAGACGATGGATGGAATAGCTCTCTCTATTGATCGATGAATTGAACTGAAGTAAGAGCTGAATAATATCCCTAAGTACAAAGTACCACCACATATGAGAGTATCAAGTATGTGGTAACATGGGGAAAAAACCTCTAGCCAACACTAGAGTAAAAAGTGCCCATGTATAGGGAAAAGGTTCACATCAAAGCTACTCGAGGAACACATAAGTGTAACAAACCCCCTGGAGCGAATGATGTGAACACATACAGGGAGTGACAGATCAGCCCCCACAAGGTAACAAGCCTAAAGCTTTGCGAAAAGCTTCAAACTTTTCCCATGGAAGAGCTTTGGTGAATATGTCTGCCACATTATCTTGTGTAGGCACATATACCAAATCAATATCTCCTGCATTAAGGCACTCTCTCACATAATGATAATGCACCTCAATATGTTTGGTCTGTGCATGAAACATTGGGTTTTGTGCAACAGCCAAAGCACTCTGACTATCTGTGAGAATATGCGTGGCAACATCAATCTCCATGCAAAGATCCATCAATAGGCATCTCAGCCATATACGCTCCACTGTCGCTGTGAAAACCGCCCTGTACTCATCTTCACAACTCAATGTCACCACTGTAGGTTGCTTCTTACTCAACCAAGATATGCATGAGTCCCCAAGGAAAAAGCAATTACCACTAGTGGACACGCGAGTATCATAACAACTAGCCCAATCACTATCTGTAAAAGCATGCAAGCATGGCTGAATATCTCTGCCATAAAAGAGACCTAAACTCAAAGTGCCTCAAAGATATCTGAACACACGTTTCACAGCTTGCTAATGCTTAGTGCCAGGGCTATGCATGAATCGACTCAATTGGGAAACTGCATATTGTATATCCGGCCTTCTATTGCATGCATATATAAGACATCCCACAACTTGCTGATAAAGAGAAGTGCCAAATGCATCACTGGAATCCTCAACTGAGAACCTGAATCCTATCTCAACTGGTTTCGAAATTGGCTTACAATCCTCAAAGTCAAAACGCTGAAGTAGTTTTTCAACATACTTTGCTTGATGCATAACAATTCCCCACTCAACGGATACAAACTGGATGCCAAGATAGTAGCTCAAAAGACCAAGATAAGTGACACCAAAAGTATGCTGCAAATCAGCCATAAGAATGTCAAGTTTTGCATCACATGACTCAGTCAAGAGTATGTCATGGACATAAAGATAAGCACTATAAGATCAACCCCATTTTTGCGTACATAGAGTGTGCTCTCAATCGGATTACATGTGAAGCCAAGAGCAATCAAGTGCTTATCGATTTTGTCATATCATGCACGTGGAGCTTGCTTGAGACCATACAAGGCTTTATGCAAGCGACAATCCATATGCTCTTTCCCTTTCATAGCAAATCCAAGTGGTTGCTTCACATAAACCTCTCCTTGCAAATCACCATTCAAGAAGGCTGTTTTTATGTCCAACTGATGCACTTTCCAGCCTCGATGGGCAGCCAATGCAAACACAGTATGAATGGTAGTCATGCATGAAGTAGGTGCAAATGCTTCCTCATAGTCACTGCCATATTGTTGCGCATATCCTTTGGCAACCAATCTAGCTTTGTAGCGATCAATGCTACCATCATATTTTCTCTTAATCTTGTAAACCCACTTTGTACCAATGGCATTCTTTCCTTTTGGCAATTCACGTAAATCCCAAGTACCATTCCTATGTATGGAATCCATTTCTGATTGCATAGCACTCATCCATTGTGGATCATCACATGCATCTTCAAAAGAAAGTGGCTCTTCAGTACATGCTGTAGCAATAAGAGAATAATCCACAAAATTACTTGATGCATGGTGAGAGCTTCATCTTGTTCTACCAAGAAAAGATGCACTCAATTTTCTATCCTGTAAATTTTGTTTCACCCTCTTTGGCATAGATTGTGCACTCTTGATAGACATGCGTTCATTATGTAAAACATCTTCAATATGTACATGGGGCATGGACTGAATTTCATGCTCAGTTTCAGCCATATTTTGATGCAAATGGTCAGCCATATGTGGCTGGAAATTTTCAGCAGTTTGGACATTTTTTTACTGAAAGTTTTCAACCATGTTTGGATGGAAATTCTCTGCATTTTCAGCCCTATTTGGCTTGAATTTTTCAGCCCTTTGAGCCTCAGTTGGCTGGTCTACATGGCCATAGTCAAGCGCACCATTTTGGAACAAAGGCATGAGTGTATCGAACACATCTTGTGAGCTAACTGTTGGCAGTTTTTTGCATTCAAGTAGAGGGAAAACTGAATTTTCAGCAAATACCACATCTCGACTCACAATAATTGTGTTCGTCAATGGATGGTACAACCGATATCCCTTACTTTCAGCACTATAACCAACAAATATGCATTTCTTTGCCTTGTCATCAAGTTTGTGATGTTGTTGTGATGGCACAAGAGCATATGCCAAACAACCAAATACACGCATATGAGTAACCATAGGCTTATGACCATTCCAAGCCTCATAAGGAGTGATGACTCTTAATGCTTTTGTAGGGCAGTGATTCAACACATAATTTGCACACATGAGTGCTTCCATCCAAAACTTATCAGGAAGATGCTTTCCTTTAACCATACATCGTGCCATTTCAAGTAGAGTTATATTTTTACGCTCGGCAACACCATTTTGTTGAGGTGTATATGGCACCGTACATTGGTGTGAAATACCTCTTTCACGAAGAAAAGCATTAGACTCATGTGACATGTACTCACCACCACAATCCGTGCGTAGAGTCAAAAGCTTTTGTGAAGAAAAATTTTCAGCCATAACTAAAAAAGCTTTGAAGCAAGAAAATACCTCATTCTTTGCTTTCATGGGATACACCCATGTATGGAGAGTAGCATCATCAATGAAGGTAACAAAATATACATGCTTCCCAAAAGATGGAGTCTTGATGGGACCACATACATCACTATGAACATGCTGCAATTTTCTTGTAGTGTGTGTATGACCATCTTTTGGAAAAGAAGCACGGTGCATTTTTCCAACACTGCAACCTTCATATGCATGCTTTTCAATGGACTCAAGTGTAGGTAAGCCAATAACCATGTCCTTCTTTTGCAAGTAGAGCAAACTATTGAAGTTCAAGTGACCGAAACGAGCATGCCATTGCTCCATTTCAGCCATGGAAGAAGTATGAGCAACTAAGGCATTCGAGGCAGCCCTCTTGTATGTATCCATGCGATACAAACCATTACATAATGTACCGGACATCACAATAACATCGCCATTGCTGAAATCATAAAGCATAACACTTATCATCAACAAAGTGTACATGAAGTCCAACTTTGGCAATCAACGGAACTGAAACTAAGTTCTTCTTGATACCGGGCACATACAATGCATTTATCAAGAGAATCACACCTCCATTTGCAGCCGTAAGCTCAATTTCTCGTACTCCAATGATAGGATACGAGGCATTGTTTGCACACACCACATGTCCTCCTAGGTGCATCTTTCAAAGAGGCAAAAAATCTTTTGCATGATGTTATGTGCTTTGAAGCACCACTATCAAAGAACCAATCCGAATCAGTCTCACTCACAACCATACATTTAGAATGTAAAGAAGCATCATAATGACATGTAACAACACATGCCCAAAAATCTTGAGCCATGTTAGCTTCATCATTCTTTGCATTTGCTGAATTTTCAGCAATACACATGCCGGATTCCTTCTTCTTTTCATTGCGTTTAGCAAGCTTTCTACACTCATCAATAGTATGACCAGCCTTTCGGCAATATTTGCATCTCTTCTTCTTTTGCAAATCACCACCATTAGAGGAATGAGTGGAAGAGGAAGCTTGAGGTTTTGGTTTTGATGAAACCAAAGCTGAACCATACTTGCTTTTTCCTTTTTGTGAGATAGCAAGTGCTTGAGTTCCCTCAATCAAACCACTCCTATTCACTCTAGATTGCTCTTCTTGCAAAAGAAGAGACACAACCTCATCAAATGCATACATATTAGGATTTCCTTTTGCAACCAAACAGGGTGTAGTAGCAAAGCTTTGAAAAGATTCTGGTAATCCTTTCAACAATGTGGAAATGAGTGATGCATCCGGAATGATCTCATCTATGTTTGTGAATTGCTCTTTCAAATCCTTGATGCGTGTCACATACACATCCACCGACTCATTTTCAGCCATACATACATCCTCAAGTTGCTTCCTCAAGTATGCAACACGTGCTTCATTACGCACGGCATACAAAGAAGCAAGAGTGTCCCATGCCTGTCGTGATGTAGAACATGACCGAATGTGTGGAACTATATGACGCTTCATTGAAAGCGCAATCAAAGCATGAGCTTCAGCATCTTTCCCATGCCATCTAAGCTGCTCCTATGTAGGTGGAGAAGGAGAAACCACTATACTAAAAAAAGAAGCTCCATCTCTGATAGTAGACTGTGAATTAAAAGCGCCTACTGGTCTTCGGTCTACATCTGCCACTATGTCCCAAAGTTGTTTTGCAACAAGAACATGCTTCATCATGTAAGACCACATCGGATAGTTGGTCCCATCAAGCTTATCCTCAGCTTGAAGCATGCCAAACAAGTCATTGCTGCCCGCCATTTCAGAAAGGAACAAGAATGTGACAAAAACTTTACTTTGACGAAAGCTGAAATAAGTGCTGAAATTTCAGCTCACAAGCCATCACTCTCGTGGCAATTCTGACTGCACAAATGGCTTTGAAATGGGGGTAAAACCCCAACGCACGTGGTGGAAAATTTTCCTCGCTGCTGAAATTCACAGTTCTATGTATGTATGTATGTATGTATGTATGTATGTATGTATGTATGTATGTGTGTGTGTGTGTACACGTGTGTATGTATGTATGTCTTTATGTATGTATGTATGGTGTATGTATGTATGTATATATGTATGCAAGGTTTTATGTAATGTGTGCATGTATATGCATGTACATATGTATGTATGTACTATATGTATATAGGTTTGTGTGTATGGATGACATGTGTCTGCATGTTTATCTATATTGAAGTGTTTATGTATGTAGGTGTGTGTATATGTATTTTTATGTGTGTATGTGCATATGTATGGTGTTTGTATGTATGCACCTATGTATGTATGTATGTATGTATGTGTGTGTGTGTGCATATGTGTATGTATGTATGTGTATATGTGAATTTGTATATGATTATGTATACATGTATGTACACATGCATGTTTGTGTACATAAACGTGTGTATGCATGTTAGTTTTTTCATATATGTGCATATATAAATGTGTGAGTGTTTAAGTGTGTATGAGTGTAAGTTAGAAATCATTTTTTTATTGTTCAACTAGATATAATTATTGAAAACTTATAAATAACTAAACCTTCGATCTTTGTCTCTTTATGCAATCATGATTCATGTTCAATCTTCTATTAGAGATCCAATTTTGATGTGTCAAGACACCATTACAAGAAAATATAATTGTTTGTATCACACATTTATATTGTGATTAAGATTTTTTCATGTCTTCCCTAATTATTGTGATATCTCTTGGTGTATCTAAAGTGTAAAGTATTCAATGCCTATTGTGTAATGGATGGCTCTAAAATACATATCTAATTCACCACTATTTTAAAGGGTGATCAAATCTTTAAAGAAATCTAAAAATTCCCAAGAGGTGTAAGCACACATCCCCATCTCCTCTCTGATCAATTTGGAAGTTAAAAATAAAATGATCATATTTCATCTGTTTCTCATTATATAGGATATTCTAGGAATTAATACAATATCTTTCTTTGAATGAAATGTTCATATCTTCTCCTTAGAACAATCTTCTCATGCAAGAAGTAATTAGGTCTTCCAAAAAATATTTGGAGTAAGGAAAGGATTTTCACTTTTTGGTAAGGTGAGAATCATTATTATTCATATTATCTTTAAGGTTAGGTAGTAAAACTACTAAAATCCTATTTCCAAGATTCAAATATTGTTCTAATCAATCAGGAGATGGAATATGATAGAGAATCTAGACTCGTGCTGCAAGAGTGTATTGGAATCTTCATAAGTCCTCACACATGGCTACCATGGTCACCAAAAACTCCACTGAATATGATAGAGAATATGGACTTCTGCTGCAAAAGTGTATTGGAATCTTCATAAGTCCTCTCGTCGCAAAGATTGAACCTTGAATATTATAATAAATATAAACTAGAACCTCAGAGCTTTCCAACAAGCTCTAGATCAATCCAAATGGATTCTTTGAGGTGTGTCAACATTCCCACACCCATGACATATAACATAATAAAAAGGACCTAAGTCCATATAATGTATTCTCTATGGAGTAATAGAATAAAAAGCAAGTGTAAGGTGCCAAGCTTATAGGCTTGACCATACCAAATGGAGATAACAAACCATAGAATCCTCTTAAATGTAGAACAAAGTCCCATAAAAAGTGACTCCAAACCCATCTAGGACTAAATGGTAGATTTTCCATCAAACCACTCTAGGTCTTCCTAACCTTGAGCGTACTCACAAGTAATAGTTCACTCTAATGTAAACTATGCAAATTCATCACCCAGCCAATATATAAGAATTCCTTGGTAGTGAAATGAAACCTCTACGTTCCACAAATCAAGAAATCTTTGGTTTGTTAACCATTACCTTTTTTGTTGGGATATCAAGCTCAACATGTGATAATCCAGGATGACACGTATCACTTTTTCATTTCTCTGACATGTATAGTGTCATGCTGATATATGTCAGGGATACTTCATTGAGCTTTACTTGATTTATCTATCAAGAGTGATGGCACATTTGTTTCTTGCGAGCCCACTCATTTGCGGACATTAGGATTTTCCCTATGTATTATTCTTTATACATTGCATTAGTTGTATTGTTGTTTTCGGTCATTCTTCTACATTCCTTTTATATAATAGAAGAAGAAGAAGATCATTTTTCCTTGCCTCAATCTATGTGTGTGTGTGTGCTTCTCTTTGATTGTGAGAGTATGTGCGAGCTCTCTTCCTTATCTCCTTCATCGTGACATGGTATCAGAGCTAGTGTGGCTGTAGAGAGCTCTTGGAGAAGGCCGAAAGTGAAGAGTATGTGAGAAGGGATGAAGAAAGCACGATTCACAAACGACCTCTAATTGATATAAAAATTGGCATGAAGGTAGAAGGCGCCAAAATATTTTCAAGACTTATTCCTTTAGGGTCACCTATTTTATCAAATCTGAGTTTCGGAGCCATTTGGACCTCCATTTCGAGCTTGCAAGGTGGGGCCCAGAGAAAAACCAAGTCAGTTTGCAAAATTCTAACTTGTGTCCTGTATAGCAACACTCATATATTCTAGATCCAAAATTTCAAGCAATTCAAGGTACTATTGATACAAAAAAATTGTGTTTTTTTTGGATTGAACTATCACATCATAGTGCGATAGTGTTCTAGCAAAAGTACTACTTGTAGTGTTTGGTGATGTTGGGAATTGTTGTAGAAATGGCAAATGCAAATGGAATGAGTCAGCTTATGAGTGATAAGCTAGACAACAACAACTTCCATGCCTAGAGATTTAGAATGATGAATTCCCTGATGGGGAAAGGCTACTAGCAATACATCGAAGGAGAGAACAAAAATACCCCGTAGTTACCAGAGAGGAATCGGATTACAGACGAGTTAAGAGCATATGAGGAATGGAATCAAGGAGCATAAAAAGGTAGTGTATTCCCTATCTGTTAGCATATAGGATATCATGATTGGACACATAGAGGATGCCAAGACTCCGAAAAAGGCTTAGAATAGTTTGGTCACTTTGTATGAGACGAATACAAAGGCACGGAAATTGCAACTCAAGAATGAGCTGCATACTTTGGAGAAAAATGGCATGTCGATAGGTGACTACACCCTAGAAATCAAAAGCATATGTGAGTCACTTGCATCTATTGGCATGAATGTAGATGATAATGATAAGGTGGAAGTGTTCCTTTGAGGTTTAGGAGCTGCATATAAGCAGTTCAGAACTTCTATACAAAGTAGGGAAAATATTCCGAACTTTGATGAACTGGTATCCATGTTGATTATTGAAGTAAAGAATCTTGGTGAGGACACAAACTCTCAAGGAAAATCCAGTTCTGAGCAGGTATTATACTTTGGCAGAGGAAGAGGTAGAGGTAGAAGTTTTCAAAGTGGAAGAGGAAACAGTAACCAAGACCAAGGTCAACATTAGGATGCAGAGGACAGTTTCGTAGTAGGGGGAGCCAAAGAGGCTAAAGAAATTTCCAAAGAAATGATTCAAGTAATGATACTAAAGGATGTTGGAATTGTGGTAAACCTGGACATTTTGAACATGAATTCAAGTTGAAGAATCAAAATACTAGAAGGAAACAAAACAACTATGCATCCACAAGTGCAGATGATTCTGAGAAGTTGTTCATGGTTCAATATCAAACGATGAATACAATATCTGCTAATGTTTCAAGATTTAATAGTAATGTCTGGTATGTTGATTGAGGTGCCTCAAATCACATGACCAGTCATGCAGAGTGGTTTAGTAGTTTGCAAAAATTGCCAGTTCTTGGATATGTTGAAACAGGTGATGACACATCACATCCTTTCGAGCATACAAGAAACATAGCATTGTCTATGGAGGATGGGAAGGTAAAACACCTTGCTAATATGCTCGATAAGAAAGAATCTAGTTTTTGTTGGACAAATGGTTGACCAAGGAGTACAAGTCAGGTTCAATGTTGATGGGTTATACGTAGAAGATTATAAACAGGATGGATGATTCATCGCCAAAGGAAACAAAGTGGGTAGGATGTTCACCTTAAATGTGAAAATTCCTAAAATGAATGCAACCATGTTTGCAAAAGGTGCAGGTCCAGTTATTGTTGATATAGAGATCTGGCATAAATGAATTGGACATGCAAACTTGCAAAGATTGAAATTGATGCAGTCCAAGGAGATTGACAATGGACTACCAAATTTCAAAGTTGTAGAAATGCAAAAGGTATGTGTAGCATGTCAATTTGGTAAATAATGAAGAGCATCATTTTTGCATGACAAGCATGTTAGTAAGAATGCACTAGAAATAGTACATAGAGATATTTGGGATCCTGCAAAGACCACATCTATGGGTGGCTGCAAGTTTTATGTTACTTTTATTGATGACCATACATGGAAAGTATGGGTATATTTCATGAAAGAGAAGAGTGAGGTGTTCACTCACCTCCATGATTTTAAGGCTATGGTGGAAAAGCAGATAGGAAAGTATATTCAGATATTAAGGTGTGATGGAGGAGGTGAATACATGTCAAATGAGTTCAGTAACTTTCTTAAAAGCCATGGGATTTGATGTCAGTTTTCATGCAAGTACACACCACAATAAAATGGCGTTGCTAAACGCAGAAATAGACATATTATAGAAATAGCAAGAGCTTTGATGGTTGAGAAGAATATTCCTCATTGTTATTGGGAAGAAGCTGTGCATAATGTACTATACATCATGAATAGAACTCCAACTATTGTTGTACATCAAGTTACACCTGAAGAGAATTTTACAGGTAAAAAGCCAAACTTATCACATATGAACATATTTGGTTGTATTGCATATATACATGTTCCAGATGAGTTGAGGATGAAGCTTGATCCAAAAGTAGAAAGATGTATCTTCACTGGATACTCCATGTTGGTGCAGATCAATCACCAATTGAATGTTTGAAGACTAAAGAATGAAGGATGAGATCAACTCTTGAAGCTTGGAAGGAAGATACATTCAGAGTATGTGAGGAATGTACACATATGTACATAGTTCACTTAGATCTTTGATTAGTCATAGACTTGTACAAATTTGCCTATAAATACTTTTGGAAAATGTCGGGATATAGAGAGAAGACAAGGAGAGACTATGTATGAGCATAGGAATAGAGATATTAGTGATTGTAAATGTCAATAGACAGATGAGAAAGGAGTTGAAGTCTCTCTCACTTTTCAGTTGTAGTCTTCTCCTGAAATGAAAGAAATGTTGCGCCCGATGTTTCTGTGTCTACTCCGTCTGTGGTAGATCATTTATGAAATCCTTTTGAGGATATCTAAGTTGTTAGTTAATGAGTTTGTGACTTGAATTTCAGAGTCTAATTGTAAACAGGTTAAGAGAATTGCTAGTAGGAACATTCACATGTGTTGAGTGTTCACAGTTCTCTGAAACAGGCGCACATTTCGAGTCCAAAGAAATGATTAGTGCTCAGTGCACAGTGTAAAGTTTTACACATATGATAGCTCAAAATCTAAGTTGAGAGATAAGCTATCTTCAGCCAAAAGGATTTGGTAAAACGGGTTCGACATTGTGAGAACCAAAGTTAAGAAGTTAGGGGTGTCAAATCGACTTCTCAGAAGTACAGATTTGGACATAGGTAACTTGTGAAGTTGATTTCTCAAGTTATACTAAACCTTTTTGAGAACTTTAACTTGGAGGAGGTGCGCAATCTCTAGGCGACACTCCATACAAAATTTCATAGAAAACTTTACATGTTTGATAAGTCAATGAGAAGAAATTGTGCAGCAGACTTTTTGTGTTTTATCTTCTTCAGAGAATTTGTTAACTTTTGATAATTTGGAGATTGGACCTCTAATTTAGTGAAGGTTTTGACTTACTCTTGATATAGAGGTGTTCTAAATTCAAGAGTAGGTTATTCTTTTGGAGATTAACACTCTCCATCAGTGGTATCAGAGCAGGAGACATCAAATCAAGGAAAGGAAGGTCCCGACTGCTGCAGATTCAAGAAATTTAACAGTTGAAGAACTAAAAGGTGAAAGTTTGAAGGCAAAGCAAGAGGAGGAGACTATACGACATCAAGAAGGACAAAAGGAGTCTAATTCGAAGTAAAGGTACATATATTGTTTATAAAGGTTGAAGGTTTCAATACACAGGTAGACACAAGATGGGAGATTCTCTACAGATAGAGAAATTGGATAGGGAAAACTATCCTGCATGGTCAATGAGGATGGAAGCTCATCTTATGAGCAAAGATTTAATTGCTTACATCACAGGAGAAGAAGAGAAGCCACAGTTCAGAGATCCTAGTGTTCCAACTAGGGAAGAGTTAGCAGATTTGAAAAATTGGATGAAAAAAGATGCTCAAGCTAGGAGCATTATCTATATGGTAGTCAATGATTACTTGTTACCTCATATTCGAGGTCTTGAAAGTGCAACTGATATTTGGAATGCTTTGGAGGAGCATTTCCAGAATACTACAAAGTCAAGGAAGACATCCTTATGGGCAGAGTTTACAACTTTTAAGAAGAAGGCCTCTCAATCTATTTCGGACTATGTAACAAGGATGAAAGACATTGCAGATGCATTAGGAGCTGTTGATGAGGACATTGAGGAGGATAAATTGGTAAGGCAAATCCTTACAGGTTTGAGAGGTGATGACAAATGGAAGCCATTCATTCTGTCTACAGAATTATCACTTGACCATTTCACTCCTGATTTAAATCAATTGCTAGGTCATATGCTAACATTTGAGCAGGATGTTAAAGGAGATGGTGACAAGAGTGCAGGTCATGCAATGTACTCAAAGGACAAGAAGAAGAATAGCAAAGGAAAACAACAAGCAGGTGAAGATGAAGGAACAACTACTCAAGCCAACTTCCTAAGAGGAAGAGGAGGTGGCAAAGGTAGAGGAAGAGGCAGAAACAACAAGGATGGAGGCAAAGCTTGCTGGATTTGTGGTAAGACAAATCACTTAGCTAATGATTGTTGGCATAATAATCAGAATAATAGTGGATACAATCAAAATTATAATTCAAGAGGAAGAGGTGGCATAAATCAAAGAGGTAATTTCAGAGGCAGAGGTGGTAGGAGTTACTTTGGAAGAAATGCAGGTAGAGGATTCCAAAGTCAACAATATAACAACACCTACTACAATTATGCTTTAGATCAAAAGGAGGATTCAACATTGATAATGAATGCAACTTGTGAAAGGCAGAGTGAAGATCAAAGAGTTTTCTACATTGACTCAGGGTGTAGCAATCACCTGAGTGGTAATATATCCTTGATGACTGATTTGGAGAATAATGTTTTTAATCATGTTGTTCAAACAGGTGACAACACAAAGCACAATGTGAAGTCAATTGGATCAGTGAAGGCCAAGGATGGTAGCACCTTATTGAGTAAGGTCTTGTATGTTCCTACAATCCCTAAAAATTTGATAAGTGTAGGACAAATTGTTGAAAAGGGATATGAAGTAAGGTTCACTAATGATGGAGTATATGTGGAAGACCCTAGCCAAGGGTATAAACAGATTGTTTCAGGGAAAAAGGAAGGAAGATTATTTACATTGAAGATTCAAGGCAATATTGGTCATGCTATGTTCATATATGGAGGACATAAGATCTCTGAGTTAGATCTTTGGCACAAGAGGCTTGGACATTTCAATGAAAGAGGTATTAAAGATATGGTTAACAATGGTTCAGTGCTTGGATTGCCTAATGTTGCAGGTCAACATATGACATACAAATGTGAGGCATGTCAATTAGGTAAGGCTCATAAGAATTCTTACTCCAAGCATAGTTTTATGCACTCAAAGAAGCTTGAGTTGGTACACACAGATGTGTGGGGACCATCAAAAGATTTCAGTATAAATGGGTCAAGGTATTATGTGATTTATGTTGATGATGCTACTAGATGGATCACTATCTATGTGATCAAAGATAAGTCAGAAGTGTTTAATACATTTAAACACTATCATGCATATGCAGAAAGAATTACAGGTCATAAGTTGAAAAGATTAAGGTCAGATGGAGGGGGAGAGTATTTCTCTAATGAGTTCAGTGATTACTTATGGAATGCAGGTATAAAAAGGGAAGTTACTTGCAGGTACTCTCCTCAAAAAAATGGTGTTGTAGAAAGGAGAAATAGAACACTTGTTGAGTTTGCAAGATCCATGATGAAGGAGAAAAATTGCCCTAATTATTTGTGGGCTGAGGCTGTAAATACAGCCACTTATTTGGTCAATAGGTTACCATGTAAAGCCTTGCAGGGTATGACACCATATGAGGCTTGGTGGGGTAAGAGACCTACCTTGGATCAAATTTGCAGAGTTTTTGGATGTGTGGCATATGCATATGTGCCATCACAATTAAGGCACAAGTTGGAGCCTGAAGCTGAAAAATATGTTTTCATTGGTTATGATGATAAGCAGATGGGCTATAGATTGTGGAGTCCATCTACAAAACAATTCATGGTTTCTAAAGATGTTACATTTGATGAGCAAAGTACTTGGTATGCAGGTATAGTCAATATCAATACAGGTGATGAAGAAGAAGTGAACCAAAGGAAAGGTAAATCAAAGGTTCAGATATTTAATGAACAAGAGAATAATGAAGTGCAGGTTGAAGTGGAAGAAACACCAAGATTTGATCCTGAATATGAAGAACCAGAAACCTCAAGAAGTGGAGAGCTTAGGAGGTCTACAAGGAATAAGTGGCAACCTACAAGGTATAGCTATGATACTTCATTTTTGGCCACAAAAGATTATGCTTATATGGTGAATACAGATGAAGACCCTTCTACATATGAAGAGGCAAAAGGTAAGGAAAAATGGGAGAAAGCTATGCAGGAAGAATATGATGCACTATTGGAGAATCAAACATGGGACTTGGTTCCAAAACCAAATAGTCAGAAAATCATTGGATGCAAGTGGGTTTACAAGACCAAGAGATTTGCAGATGGAAGTGTGTCTAGATACAAAGCTAGACTTGTTGTCAAAGGGTTTGCTCAGACTTATGGTGTTGACTATGATGAGACTTATAGTCCTGTGGCAAAGATGACAACCATCAGGACTCTTATTGCTATTGCTGCATGTAAAGGTTGGAAGTTATGTCAACTTGATGTGAAAAATGCTTTTTTGAATGGTTATATTTCAGATGATGTGTTCATGGAGCAACCTCAAGGGTTCAGAGATAAAAGGTATCCAGATCATGTGTGCAAGCTCAAGAGAGCTTTGTATGGCTTGAAGCAGGCCCCAAGGGCATGGAACTATAGACTTGTGAAGTTCCTAAAGGAAATTGGATTTCAGGTGTCTAAAGCAGATAGTAGCTTGCTTGTCAAAGCAAGTGATAATGGTTTCATATACATGTGCATATATGTTGATGATATAATCCTTACAGGTACAGATGAAGAAGGAATACAAAGACTCAAGAAGCAAATGGAAAAGGAGTTCAAGATAAGTGACTTGGGAAACTTGTCATACTTCTTGGGCATGGAGATTACATATACTCAACATGGAGTATTTGTGACCCAAGAAAGGTATTTGAAGAACTTGTTAATCAAGTTTAAAATGGATGATTGCAGGGTAGCACCTACACCAATGGAGGTGAATCACAAATTGAGTAAGTTTGGAGGTGAAGAATTCAAGGACATGAGACAATATCAGAGTTTGATTGGTAGCCTTATCTATGCTACTTTAACTAGACCTGATTTATCATATGCAGTTGGAGTTTTGTCTCAATTCATGCATTGTCCTAGGAAAGAGCATTGGATTGCAGGTCAAAGAGTGTTGAGGTACATTAAGGGTACACTCAATGAAGGTTTGTATTATGGGTTTACCTCAGATACAAATATCAAAATTTATAGTGATGCAAATTGGGCAGGTAATCTAGATGATAGAAGGTCAACTTTTGGATACATGTGTTATGTGGGAGATAAACTTATCTCATGGTGTTCCAAGAAGCAACATACAGTTGCTTTATCTTCTACAGAAGCAGAATATAAAGGCATGGTTGAAGCTGCAAAGGAAGTAATCTGGCTCAAGACTTTGATGAAGAGTTTTGACATTGTGCATGGGGTACCAATTATATATGGAGATAACATGAGTTCATTGTACTTAGCTGCTAATCCTGTTTTCCATGCCAGGACCAAACACATTGAGATTCAGTATCACTTTCTAAGAGAGAAAGTGATGGATAAGGAGATTGAAGTCATACATACTTCAACAAAAGATCAGATAGCTGATATGCTTACAAAGAGCTTGGATGGACCAAAGCTACAGAAGTTTAAAGACATGGCAGGTATAAAGAAGAAAGGAGAAAACCTCAATTGATGATTAAGGGGGAGCTGTTGGTGCAGATCAATCACCAATTGAATGTTTGAAGACTAAAGAATGAAGGATGAGATCAACTCTTGAAGCTTGGAAGGAAGATACATTCAGAGTATGTGAGGAATGTACACATATGTACATAGTTCACTTAGATCTTTGATTAGTCATAGACTTGTACAAATTTGCCTATAAATACTTTTGGAAAATGTCGGGATATAGAGAGAAGACAAGGAGAGACTATGTATGAGCATAGGAATAGAGATATTAGTGATTGTAAATGTCAATAGACAAATGAGAAAGGAGTTGAAGTCTCTCTCACTTTTCAGTTGTAGTCTTCTCTTGAAATGAAAGAAATGTTGCGCCCGATGTTTCTGCGTCTACTCCGTCTGTGGTAGATCATTTGTGAAATCCTTTTGAGGATATCTAAGTTGTTAGTTAATGAGTTTGTGACTTGAATTTCAGAGTCTAATTGTAAACAGGTTAAGAGAATTGCTAGTAGGAACATTCACATGTGTTGAGTGTTCACAGTTCTCTGAAACAGGCGCACATTTCGAGTCCAAAGAAATGAGTAGTGCTCAGTGCACAGTGTAAAGTTTTACACATATGATAGCTCAAAATCTAAGTTGAGAGATAAGCTATCTTCAGCCAAAAGGATTTGGTAAAACGGGTTCGACATTGTGAGAACCAAAGTTAAGAAGTTAGGGGTGTCAAATCGACTTCTCAGAAGTACAGATTTGGACATAGGTAACTTGTGAAGTTGATTTCTCAAGTTATACTAAACCTTTTTGAGAACTTTAACTTGGAGGAGGTGCGCAATCTCTAGGCGACACTCCATATAAAATTTCATAGAAAACTTTACATGTATGATAAGTCAATGAGAAGAAATTGTGCAGCAGAATTTCTGTGTTTTATCTTCTTCACAGAATTTGTTAACTTTTGATAATTTGGAGATTGGACCTCTAATTTAGTGAAGGTTTTGACTTACTCTTGATATAGAGGTGTTCTAAATTCAAGAGTAGGTTATTCTTTTGGAGATTAACACTCTCCATCACTCCATTGAGCAAAAGGGGTATAAATGTTATAACCCACTCACACAATAGGTAATGGTAAGCAGAGATATGGTGTTTGATGAGATGTCAAGCTTCTATACAGATGCCAAAGACGGAATTGATCTTGAACCAAATGACAAAGAAAATGCTAAAAACTCAAGTGAAAAATCTTAAATTTTGAGTGGAACAAATGCATCACCAAGCAATAGTTCCAACTCAAATCCATGGAGTCGAAGATCGCATGGAGATTTTAGTCCAAAAAATTCATCAATTACATCAGCGAAAGGTAAAGAGAAGCTTTCTACTGGAGATTCAAGGGGTCTAGAGAAGAGCCTTCATGAGGAACTTGGATTGCCCTCTTTGAAGACTCCGAGAGTTAGAAAGACACATGCAAATGATACAAGGAGAAGTGACCCATGACCAAGATGATCTAGGAGGATGTGGAATTTGTGCAATGATTGACGTATGTCAATTATATGGCTTATCATTGTGCCTACATGACTAAGGTAATACAAGATGCTGAGCCTTCTTGTTTTGAAGATGCAATTGGAAATGCAGATTGGGAAAAAGCTATGGATGAGGAGATGGCTGCCCTTTATAGAAACGGTACATGGAAGCCGGCTCAACATCACCATTTGACACATCATGAATTGTACATCTGTCATCAACAAATTTGACAACCAATCCAATATTGGCTAATGCTGAAACTCATAACAAAGTTTTCTTGATCCATGGAATAAACAAAGCATCTAATAATGTAAAAGAACTATCATCAACAATAGTTAGAATGATCTTACCAAATTCCATTATAAGACAAGAGGATTTGCCAATTCATGTGTAGTATTCCCTCCAACGGAAGGCTCAAGTGAAATAAAGAATTTATGTTGAGAGGTACTTTTTTTGGTTGTCCCAGTATCAAAATAACAAACATATGAGTCTACTACATACATACAGTGCTCTTGAGAGCATGGGTCATAGCTGCATACAATGGTAAATGCCCATTCTTCATTTTGCACAAGATTAGTAGCTCTTCTCTAGGTGTAGAGGCCTCTGCAATAACCATTCGAGCCCCTTTCTTCTTTGCTTCTGTTGCAGCTAGTGTTCGACAATTCTTTATGACATGATCATTCCCTTTACAATATTTCCAAAACTTCTTCTTTTCTATTTTCTTTTCATCTTTTTCTTCCCTCTTCACTTTTGTAGCATTAACTGATTTTTGCTTACTGGTAGATGAGATCCATTTATATTTGCCCTTTTGACTAGCTAAGAAAGCTTGATCTACAACACACATAATAGACCTGCTTGACCTTGACTAATCTTCTTGCAAAAAAATAGATACTAACTCCTCAAATGTTAAGACATTTTGATTGCCTTTCATTATTAATTCAAGAGTAGAGAAAAAACTCTCATATGAATTTGAAAGGTCATTAAGAATAGTCTACACAAGTGAACTATCTAGTAAGACTTCATCAGCAAAAATGAATTGCTCCTTCAAATCTTTGATCTTTGCCAAAAAAAATTCCATGGAGTCTCCTTCATTCATGTGCTCACTCTCAAACTGTTTTCGGAGGTATGCAAGACGAGCCTCATTTGTTGCCTAGTATAAAGTGGTAATTGTATCCCAAGAATCCTTTGTTGTTTTTGCAGGAGCGCAAGTGGGGGATGATGGAAATTTTGATAGAAAAAGCTATCAATGCATGTGCGTAAACATCTCTTCCAACCCAAGAAATTCGTTCTACAATAGGGGCAGTAGGAACCATTGCACAAACAAGAATTTGAAGATAATCATCTTCAATGCTAATTGCATCACCTTCCATAACTATATTTGTAGGTGTAGTAGGACTTTTCTCAATACCTTACACAAGCTTCCTTTAGACCTTTTGTTAACAAGACTTGATGCATCATATATGCCCATAATGGATAATTAGTACCATCCATCTTGTCCTCGACAACCAACATATAGAATACATCATTGCTTTCAGCCATGGCCACTGACAAAAATACCTTGATGTAGAGAAATGATTGTATCTGAAAAAGTTGAACAAAAATACCTTATGGAGCTCTGTTAAGTCGTAGCAAAAGTTGAGGAGCTTATACAGGTGAACCAAAACCTATATAGATGTTTGGCACAAAAGAATAGAATTGCCTTCATAGGTAGTGCAATAGTGCATTCAGAGGCTAAAAATGAACTCATATCGAACTTGTGATGCCACCAAGCGAAGATGTTTTGAACTCCTAATCCCCTTCAGTATGCTCAACAATGTTCATGCAATTTTGAGACTATGATCAGAGGGGTATTGATCATGAGGATGCCCTAGATGAAGCAGAAACCTGCTTTGATACCAACTTTTGGAGTTTGAGGTGTGCGGAAGCACGCAAACATCACAAGGAAGAAGAAGAAGAAGCTTGGAGCACAACACACAATACTGAATGAACTACCAAGTGAATGTACAAAGTTAATTGACCTATTAGGGTTATAGGCATACATTGAATCCAAGGGAATAAACCTCCTAAAGAGGCAAAAAAGTGCTCCAATGGTGCTAAGTGTGTTCACACACATCACCACAAAAATATATCAATAGGTAGCTAAACCTAGGACTTTGGCTAGACCAAAGGCTCAAAGTAGTGCAAGTGAAAGGATACAATTACCAGCCCAAGAAGCTTATGTTCTTAATTCTACTGATGATCGAATTCCTTCCTCTTTAAATCATTACTCCCATGAGTTCTTGAGATAGATCCAAGAGGAGAAATGGGCCAAGGAGAGCAAGAATCCTTCTTCTATACAACAAGTGGATGATCTTCATGATCACTCCCCTCATGATATTCCCTCCATATATGGGGAGCAAGAAGAGGTGCAATCAAGAAAAAGAATAGATTGAATCCAATTCCTTGCAAGAATTGCCTCACTTTATAGCCCCTTGGGAATCTAAGTCTATTAAGATGAGAGCCCCCATAATCATGGTAAGAAATGATGAATCAATCATACCAAGGAACGTGGAAGCTGTGAAGAATGCTAAAGTGTAGTGCCATCTCCCTTTAGAGGATCTATGTAAGATTAAACCTGAGTTGTGGAAACATGTAGCTAACCAAATGCTAGAAGTAGTCAAGGCCCCATCTTAGGTACGATGACATAAGATGGTGCCAGATAGCTGGGAGCAGGAGTAGCTATTTCTATAACTTCCCTATGGAAATGATAGGGCAAGCCAACTCTAAGATCCACTAGGATGAAATTGCAAATGCAAGATAGACATATAGAGAAACCCTTGGGTTTCTAGAGGGGATAACTCTCATTACTTGTGGTGTAGAGTTTGAACACACTTTTGCCATTTGTAACTTTGGAAAGAATCATGTCGATGAGATGATTCTAGGTATAACATTTATGAGGGAATTGCATATAGTGCAGGATTAGGGAGCCAATTCCTTGTACTTACAACATTTAAGTGTAATTACTAAAGTCAATCTCAAAGACTATTCTCACAGGTATGTACCACTACTACAATGAGACCTAGTCCATAGATCAGTTCATAAGACAGAATTGGTGCATTCCATAGAATCAGAATCTTCATGGATGCATGAAGGCCCGCACTTATGAATACATGAAGTTGTTGTGGAAGAAGAGAGGAGATTTTACGCTAGAGATGTAGGTGCTAATGAGAATCCTAGATGTGATCAAGACGTAGTCAATGCATCTATGGTATTACTTGATGAAGAAATTGAACCCCATGGTTGGTAAAAAATCTTAGCCATGTTAGATATAGCTATAAATGAGGAACAATGGACACTACATTGTGATAATGATGGCTATGCCATCTCGCTTTTGAAAATAGAACCACTTATGTTTTATCCAATTATAGAAGAGTGTGAGACTACTATATCTCTACTAATAGAAGCTATTGATGTTGATGATGAATCCATCATCATGGAACCATTTTGTGCTTCAGAAGAAGGATACCTATATCTAGTAGATGCTAGGACACTAGAGCAAAAAGAATGCAAACCTAAGAAAAAGTTCACTATGACAACTCGTGATAAGATTGATAAGAAGAAAAATAAAGCAAAAACTAATCACACAAGAAAATGAAGAATCCTTGTTCAAAGTGTGAGAGAATTTCAAAATATATGAGGTAAGAGGATAGGAAGATCATAATGTGAATGCCTAAACAAGAAGCTCTCAGAGAAGAAGCCTATGACAACAAAGAAAACAATAGGAAGATGAAAGTGACCATAAAAGATGGAGAAGAGAGATGCACATACATAGGACATGATCTGAGTGAAGAAGAAGAAATCAAGTTAATAGAATTCTTGAGTGAATATAGGAATTTGTTTGTGCGGAACTACAAGGACCTGAAGGGAGTGGATCCAGATCTGTGCTCTCATAGGATCCCTATCACTTTGGAAGCCCAACCAACCAAACAGAAGCCTTACACATATAATGATAGTTATGCAACCAAGATCAAAGAGGAAATTCATAGGCTAATAGAAGTAGGATTTATTTATTAAATTGAGCATATTGAATGGGTATCCCCCATTCTGGTAGTGCCCAAAAAGAATGGAAAGCATAACTTAAAAAGTTAATGCTACCACCATAAAAAATAGTTTTTTTTTTTTATATAAAGGAAGTTCGGCCTTAGTCTACTCTCCCGGACTTGAATTAAATAAAGGAAAAATACAAAAGAAGGGGCTAGTGCCCACGGGACCCCCCGAATCCCATAGAGCGGGGGAATATTTTACAAAGTGTAGATGGGTTTACAAGAAAAAGGTTAATCACCCACAAGTGGGGCCCACATGGGTAAAGTGTGTTCTTGATCAAAAGGAATACTTGATGACTCCTAAAAAAGGGGGGGCAGTTTCTTACAATTAGCAATCCTCTTGCCAAGGAGGAATAGTGATACTCAATCGACTAGAGCGTGGAGCATTCCGGAGAGTCGCGGAGCAAACACAAGCTTCACCCGGCAGAGCTGGCTTCCAATTGAAGTATTTTAATTTTCATTCTGATGATCTGCCATAGTCTTTGTGGTAGGCCTTGCAATTATTACATAGTGTTATTGAGGAGGTTGATAAACCTTGCATCCCCATCATGTGGAGCCCACTTGGTTTTAAGCTTATTGTTGACATACTGTAGCTCTTTGTGATGCCTGAAGGGGGGGGGGGTTTCTTACAATTAGCAATTCTTCTATCGAGAAGGAAAAGGGACTTCTCTATCGACCACTCCTTGGGGCTATTGCCAAAGTTTTGAGCACATCTTTCTCACCAAATCTTCCAAAGGAGATCTCCCCTAATCGCATTCCACAACGTCGCAGAGCAACCGATCCCTTCACCAATTAGGGCTTGCTTCCAATTGATTTGTTCTTGGAGTCCCAAAGAACAACCAAGGACCCTCCATAACCGTAGGGATTTAGGGCAAGCAAAGAATAGGTGATCTATATCCTCTTTGCTATGGCAACATCGCTTGCACCAGGGTGGGACCCCACAAATCTTGTTAGCTTTTGCATTGGTCCATATTCCATGGTGTAGGATTTGCCATAGGAGAACTGACTTTTTGTTTTCAATGAGAGGGTGCCAGATAGACATAAAATTCATATCCCATCGGAGTGGCGTCGAGTTGAGACACCATTTCTTGTTGAGATTGATGTGAATGTCATTGCAAGCTTCGACGTATGGAAGCTTGGAGAGGTGATTACCATTATACCATTTAACGCCCATTGGGTTCGGAGAGTCCTGTCCCATAAGTAGTCGGATTTTAGATCGGTCCCAAGCATGGCGTCTGCTCAGTAAAACATTCCATTCCTCATATGTGACCACAGTAGTAGGGTCAAGGTCCTCAAAGTCCACCCATCTATTCATGTCCTGTTTCCAGAGGTGCTTCCATTGTTTGAATCCCTTGTTCTAGAGTCTCTTGGCACTCAAGACATTCCAAGGCTCCACGTTTCTCATGCCTTGGATCGGGAACCTAATAGAGTCGTTTTGTCTTATACCTGCAGCCCACTTCCAATCTTCATTGATTCTAATGTGAGGTTTGAATGTGTTCCAACTCGACCACAAGGATCTAACCAAGATGGATCCTTTGGGTGAGACCGGAATTGGAGAGAATAGGAGGGTGAGGATGTCGAGGTTTTTCCATCCCGGGTATCCTACTAAAGTAATCGCGTTTGTGTTTCTGAAAATTAATGTGGCCCAAGAGGAATCTCTGTTGCACCACGCCTTAATCATCCACTTAGCCGCAAGTTTATTGGCCATACTACCAATGTCCATAATACCCAGACCTCCATTCTCCTTTCGGCTAGTGCATATGGACCATTTCCTTTTAGGCACTCCCCTCCTGTTATGATCACCGGTCCAAAGAAAGTTCCTGCAAGTACTTTCTCCAACAAGAAAGAAAGTATATGATTGAGGATATGAGGAAAGTGTTGATCACCATGGCCTGACGAGCAAGATTGATTTGCAAACCCCTCTAGTAGTTAAGTTTATTATTAAATCTAGCGAGGATCCAAGCCCACCTTTGTTCCAGAGTAACACTGAATCCCAATGGGATACCAAGAATGCGAATGACCTGACCAGATTGAATGATTTGGCATCCTTGCACAGTGAGGAGATTGGCTTGATTCCCTTTGATAGCCCTAAATGCAGTCTTGGTATGGTTAATTCTGGAACCAGAGGCCTCACGAAACGTGTCGACGCACCACCAAAAGGTTTCTAAGCTAGTATCATCATTGTGAACAAAGGCATTTGTGTCATCCGCAAATAGCCTCATGGTCATTTGCCCAGAGTTTTGTGGCAAAGTGATGCCTCTTATGTGACCAAGCTCCATCTGTTGCTCCACAAGTCGGCTCAGCCCTTTAGTGGTGATGGCAAAGAGTAGCGGGGCCAACGGGCAACCTTGCCTGATGGATCATTTCAGTTTGATAGCCTTTGAAAGTTGTCCATTGACATTGACTTTAGTCGAAGCATTGCCGAGGAGAGTGGCGATCATCCTGAGGAATCTCCGACTACACGCGAGGTCTTTTAGCGATTGTAAAATATAGTCCCATTCCAATCTGTCGTAGGCTTTGTCGAAGTCAATCTTGAGGAAGATGATGTCTTGATTAGATTCTTCAGCGTATTCCAGACCTTCCCAGATATCAATGATGGCTTCCAAAATTGACCTTCCCTTAATGAAGCCTTTCTGGTCTTTGCTAAGCCACTGATCTAAATGACAGGATATCCTGTTGGCAATGACTTTAGCAAGAATCTTGTATCCGGTTTGAAGCATTGTGATAGGTCTCCAGTTCTCAATTCTGTTCCTCTCCCCTTTTTTATGTATAAGTTTGATGATGCCGTTGTTGAGACAAGTGGGAAGGGCGCCGAACTCGAGTGCCTCAAGCCAAACGAGACGCAAGGGGGTGGCCACCACATATTTGAATGATTTAAAGAACTCATTGGTGAGCCCATCAGGCCCCGGGCTCTTGCCGTTTGGAAGCGAATCAATAACTTCTAGGATCTCTTGTTCAGAAATGGAGGCATCAAGCAGAGCACTTAGGTTGCATGGGATTCTATGTGGGGAAGTCCGAGAGATGGTGTCCATGCAATCCTGCCTATGGGGGGAGAGGGGACAGGCACTACCTAAGAGACTCGTGAAGTGTGCTTCTATTATGCAAATGTTTTCTTCCGCTGTTTTACATTCTGCCCGGTCCTTATCAAGCAGTAGCGGGATCTCCTCTCTACTTTGTTTTCTTCTGAGAATATTGCACATCTCTTTGGAAGGTCTATCTGCCTTACCAGCCCACCATTCCTTAAAATAAATTTGAAGATTTCTCCTTTTTATCTCCTCCTCGTATCTTAATCTTCCTCTGATATTTTGGAGTCCCTTCTGAGATTGAATCTTCCCTTTATTAACTTCTTCTTCGAGTCTCTGGAGCCGACGGTATAGGTTTTCTCTACGTCTTCGGCGGATGGTTTTGAGAGATTTTGTAGTCCTAATCAAGATCTGACGAGACTTTTCCACCGCGTTTCTCCAACACTTGGCTGGAGTGGTGCAGATAGCAAAGGCCTCAAGCCACACGTTAGTGATCTCATGGCGGATAGAGGGGAGTGAGAAGACAACCGGGCTCGCGTGAAACCAAGGTGCCTTGCGACTTTTAGATGGGGGGGAAGGTGAGCACCATTGGGTAATGGTCTGAGATGGTGAGGTCGATACATTGTGTTAGGGTGGGATGGCCCCATTGATGGACGAGATTCTGCGAAATGTAGCGTCTGTCGAGTCTCGCTTTCCTCAAGTCCTCACCCAATTGAAGATTGGACCAAGAAAAGCCATTTGGGTCCTTGACTTTGACCAAATCTAGAAACAGTTTGGTTTGGTCCCATGTGTCTTTCTCTTGGCCATCAATGATACGGCCCTTGTTGTTCCACCTATCAGAGGGGCCTCCACCATATTGAAGTCACCGCAAATCAAGACATTATGCGAAAAAAAATCCAAGGAGGACCACGTATCAATCCTCGTTTGGAGCATACATAGAAATTAGGGAGAATTGTAAGGGGGTGTTGAATGTAACTGCCAACCACCTATGTTTTTTGTCTTCGCTCATGTAGTCAAGCGTACTAGCCTAGAGGTGATTGATACCAATGGCAGTTCCACCAGAACCACGCTGATGGGTTGTGGAAAACCACACATGGGATTGAGAGACGCCCTTAAGTCTTTTTTGAAGGTCTTCTCCTTCAATTTTAATCTCCTGAAGACAGATGAAGTCCGGGTTTAAGCTTATGTCACAGAGCCATTGACCAATAATGGTGGCTCTTGTGGGGTTAGTTAGCCCCCTAGTGTTTAGTGAAACGATGATCATCAAAGAAAGGCTCCTTAAGAACAAAGCGACAAACCCATGCGAACTTCTAGAACTCCACTGGCGGAGGTGTTGAAGAGATCTTCAATCTTAAAGTTAAGAGATTTATTGTTCTTTGGATCCCTATTGATAGATTTAAAATTGCAAGGAAGACCACGTGAAAGTTAGACCTTTCACTTCTCTTTTAAAATAAAGCTTTCGCTGTCTTTTTTTTTCTTTCTCTATTTAAAGTAAAAAGATAGTCTGGCGTGAATCCTGGAGACTGACGTGCACCAAAGTCAATACTTTTGTCGCAGAGTCCCAAGAACAACCTGGCAGCATCTGTCGCATACAGGGCAGTAGGCAGTCAGGCGCGCAACAAACCCCGCCGGCAAAAGTAGAGAGGTTAAAAGGTTGGCCGCCTTAGCCCGCCACAAGCGGACAACGAACTAGATAGAGAAACGTGGCAGGCCCGGCCTGGTTGGCCGACGATCCCCGATGGACAACGGACCAAGTTAGCCAACACACAAGAGATCTAGTTCTCCTCAGGATCTGGTTGGGCGTCGATCGCGATGAACAGGAGACAATCTGGTTGGGCGTCGATCGCGATGGACAGGAGACGGGTTGGCCATCAATCGCGACGGACAGGAGACAAGGCCGTCGATCGCGATGGACAAGAGATAGCAGCGGGTAACATCGCCAGCAGTCAAAGAAGAGGCTACAACAAGGTTGTAGGCGGTCTACGTCCGTCAGAGGAGAAGTTGTCGAAAGCACTCCAGCGATCGTCTCCAGCCTCATTCTACACCCCCAAGAAAACCTCTCACTTTCTCGTTGTCTCTGCACGTAGACGAACTCCATAGCTGCGCAATCTCTCACTTTCTCAAAGAAATATGTTAGGCATATGTTAGACAAACGCCATAGCTGCGCAATCTCTCTACAATCTTGATAGTCGAGGGTGTTTTTGTCTCTGCACATAGACGAACGCCATAGCTCGATTCCAGTCAGCTCTGAACCTCCTTATTTTCTCTCATCTTGAGAGTTATCCACTTCCTATCACTAAGCATTTATTAGAATGAGTAGCAGGAAAGGAAGTTTCGTAACTTCCTTGTTGGTTTCTTAGGTTACAATCAAGTAGGCATTGCCCTTGAAGATCAACATAAGATGACTTTTGCCAAAAATTGGGGAAATTTTTCATTTCACATGATGCCGTTTGAGCTCATCAATGCACCCATTACTTTCCAAACGACTTCTTGAGGAAGAATCTAGAGGTTTATGTGGATGACTTATGGGGTCATTCCCACATGAGACAAGCTTTACATCATACCAAATGGATATTTGAGCTCGGAGAAGTACCCTCGGCAAGATAGGCTGCCTGTTTGCAACACTCTCTACCTATGTGTAGAGATATACCTTCACAAAGTTGGCAATTTCTCATAACTCACTTAGTCAAATAACTTGAACCTTTGGCAAAGTTGAGGGCACTATATGAGAGACCAAATGAAGCTCGAATTCAATGAAAATGAGTACAATGAGAGAGAAAACAATGCTTTGCAATATGGTACAATCCGATTTGGAAAAACCTAACTACACCTCTAGATAGAGAGGAGCGAAATCATGAGAAAATGAGGTAAGCAAGCAAGGGGGCTGCTTGCTGGAGTTTATGAATTCACTAAACTAAGTGGGAAACTCATGGAATGCATACAAATCAAGAAATAAAGGTGGGGTGATGCTTATGTAGAGTTTTACTTTTCCTACAATCTAGCTAACCACCTAGCAATCAGTGTAGGTGCACTTTTTGATGGTTGATTTGAAGTGATTTGAATTTGAATGAGTTTCGTGGAGCTTCTAACTTTATTCCACGACTTTGGGTCCTCTTTTTTTATTGTTTCACTTTCAAAACTCGTGGATTAGCCCTTTTGCATGATTGAGACTTGATTTCCAACACTCCCCCTCAAGTCTCAATGCTTAGGCCCTTGATTTTAATGCATGCCTTCAAGTGTTGTAGCTTTACTCCATCGAATGCTTTGGTAAACATAACTGGATATTGGTCCTTTGTATTGACATGCTCCACCTTGAAATCCTTTGACATGATTTTCTCTCTAATAAAGTGGTAATGCACTTCTATATGCTTTGACCTTTCATTGAACATCAAATTTTGAGCCAAGCATATGCTACTTATGTTGTCATAAAAAATAGGTAGTTGCTTCATTCACTGATCCTTTGAGGTATCTAAGTACCCTTTTGGCTGCAACAAGATGAGGTACTCTTGGAGCTTGTAAAAATTGAAATAACACTCCAACTACATGTGCAATATCTGGTCTCATCATAGTAGTATCCAAGAGAGAAACAATTATTGACCTATACGTGGTCACATCCTTCGGTTCTTCACCTTCATGATCACTTAGTTTAATATTTACTTCTAATGGATTTGAATGGGGCTTGCAATCACACAAGCCAAACTTCTTCAAGAGATCTAGAATGTATTTCCTTTGCATCAAGTATATCCCTTCCTCTTTATATAGTACTTCAATCCCCAGGAAGTACCTTAAAATCCCTAAATCAGAGATTTTAAAATCACATCCAAGATTCCTCTATATGTCCTTGATTTTGGCTTCATCATCCCCTGTGATGATTAAATCATCAACATATATACAAATGAACAGAATTTTGCTACCTTTCTTCTTCACAAAGACAGATGGGTTTGCATGACTCTTATTGTATCCACATTTTACCAAGTATTCCACAAGTCTTTGGTTCCAAGCCCTTGGGGCTTGCTTGAGTCCATAAAGAGCCTTCTTATTCCAACATAAATGATGTGGAACCCTCTCATCTTCAAAGCTTGGGGTTACTCCATAAAGACTACCTCTTCAAGCTCTCCATTTAGGAAAGCATTCTTCACATCCAACTGGTACATCTTCCAACCTTTTGAGGTTGAAATTGCAATCAAACTTTTGGTGGTGGACATGTTAGCTACTGAATTAAATGTTTCCTAAAAGTCTATGCCATAGGTTTGAGCAAAACCTTTGGAAACCAGCCTTGCTTTATACCTAGAGATGCTCCCATCTGCATGCCTCTTTACCTTGTACACCCATTTGTTGCCAATGACTTTCATGTCCTTTGTTCTTAGCACCAATGACCAAGTATCATTTTCTTCAAGTTCCGTGACTTCCTCCTCCATGTCTTCAATCCATTCCCTATGCATATTTGCTTCTCCAAAAAAGTTAGGTTCTTCACAAGCTATAACTTGACTCATGTAGGCATAGTGTCTTGCAATGAATGAATCATAAGTTAACCTTTGAACAGGGTATTTAAAACTATTGGATGACCTTACCTCACCATTAGGTGGTAGGAATCTCCTCCTTCCCCTTGGTTTAGATGCTTTAAATCATGGAGTTTCTAATTTTTCCATATCTTCATCACTTATAGATTCCATGTCTATCCATCGATGCTCTTCGTCATTTGCCTTTTCCTTTGCTTTGCTAGTTCCTTCACTTGAATGAGCTTCATTCCTTATCCTTCTAGGCCAAGCTGATGTAGTACTTTCCTATGATGGCATGCTTGAAGTGGTTGGACCACTCATTTCCATGCTTTGTTGTTGCTCTTTGAACTTCTTCTCGGCTTCATATGCATCATCAACTTGTAACACATCTTTGCTACCATATCAAGGTAGCAACTCATCAAATATTACATCCCTAGACACCTTAAGCTCTTTGGTGCAAGGATTATAACATCTAAAACCTTTTTGCTCTGAAGAATATCCAAGAAATATACACCTATCTGCCTTCGGGTCTAACTTGCGTCTCAATTCTTGAGGTATATGAACATAACACACACAACCAAATACTTTGAGATGTGAAAGGTTGGGTTTCTTACCACACCAAGCTTCATAAGGTGTAACGCCATGTACTGGTGAGGTTGGACACCTATTCATAATGTATATGGTTGTATTTGTTGCATCAACCCGATAAGAGTTAGGAATATTCATTTCATTTAACAAAGCTCTAGCCACTTTTGCTATGTATCTATTCTTCCTCTCTCTCACCCCATTTTGTTGAGGTGTATACTTGCAATTGAATTGCCTTTTGATGCCATGGTCATGTAGAAAATTTGAAAATTCATTTGAAAAATACTCTCCCCCTCCATCCGATCGGAGAGTTTTTATATACTTGCTTGTTTCCTTCTCCACTAGGTTTTTGAGCCTCTTGAAGTGGTAAAACACTTCTGACTTTGACTTCATGCAATACATCCAAACAAACCTTGAATGATCATCTATAAATGTGACAAAATATCTATTAGCTCCGATGGATGGCTCCCTTGTAGGTCCTCATACATCTGTGTGTATGAGATTCAACACCTCATTGCTCACATGTGCTCCCTTCTTGAATGGCAATTTGCTTTGTTTCCCTAATTGACAAGCATGGCACAAATGTTGCATATTCTAAGATGTAAGATCAGGTAGACCACTCACCAATCCCTTCATTTGCATTTCCTTCATCCTTTGTAAGTTTATGTGCCCATTTCTTTTATGCCATAAGTCGATTTCTGCAATTTTTTTATTTCCAGTTGACAAGTAGATAGTGTGAGGGGTTGATGGCTTTTTTGTTGAGATATCAAGTTCAACATGTGATGATCCAGGATGACACGTATCAGTTTTTTGTTTCTCTGACATGTATAGTGGTCACGCCGGTATATGTCAGGGATACTTCATTGAGCTTTATTAGATTTATCTACCAAGAGTGATGGCACATTTGTTTCTTTCCAGATCACTCATTTGCGGACATTAGGTTTTTCCTTATGTACTGTTCTTTATATATTGCACTTGTTGTATTCCTGTTTTTAGGTCATTCTTGTACATTCCTTTTTATGTAATAGAAGGAGAAGAAGATGATGATCATTCTTCCTTGCCTCAATCTGTGTGTGTGCTTCTCCTTGAGAGTGAGAGTGTGTGTGAGCTCTCTTCCTTATCTCCTTCCTCGTGACATGGTATTTGAGCCAGCGTGGCTGTAGAGAGCTCGTGGAGAAGGCGACAGTGAAGAGTATGCAGCAAGGCATGGAGAAAACGCGATTCACAAACGACCTCCATTTGCTACGAAATCGGCGTGAAGGTAGAAGACCTCAAAATATTTTCGAGAGTTGTTCCTTTAGGATCACTTGTTTTTGTCAGATCAAAGTTTCGAAGCCATCTCGACCTCCATTTTGAGCCCAAAAGGTGGACCCCGCAAAGAAACCAGGTCAGTTTTAGAAACTGTAACTTGCGTTGTGTTCAAAAACACTCATATATTCTAGATCCATAATTTCAAGCGATTCCATGTACTGTTGATACACGAAAACTGTGTTTTTCTGAGATCAAACTATCACGTCATAGTGTGATAGTGTTCAAGCAGCAGTGCTACTTGTAGTGTTTTGCAGTGTTGTGAATTACTGCAAAAATGGCAAACGCAAATGGAATGAGTCAGCTTATGAGCGATAAGCTGGACAAGAACAACTTCCATGCTTGGAGATTCAGAATGATGATTTTTCTTGATGAGAAAAGGCTACTGGAAGTACATTGAAGGAGAGAATGAAAATGCTCCGTAGTTAGCAGAAAGGAATCGGACTATAGATCAGGTAAGAGAATATGATGAATGGAATCAAGGAGCACAAAAGATAATGCACTGGCTATCTGTTAGCATACAGGATAGCATGATTGGACGCATACATGATGCCAAGACCCCAAAAGAGGCTTGGAACAGTTTGGTCACATTGTATGAGACCAATACAAAGGCACGAAAATTGCAACTCAAGAACGAGTTGCATACATTGGAGAAGAAGAGCATGTCGGTAAGTGACTACACCTTGAAAATCAAAAGCATATGTGAGTCACTTGCATCTATTAGCGTGAATGTAGATGATGATGATAAGGTGGAAGTGTGTCTTCGTGGTTTAGGAGCAGCATATAAGCAGTTCAGAACTTCCATATAGACGAGGGAAAATATTCCGAATTTTGCTTATCTGGTATCTATGCTCATTATTGAAGAAAAGAGTCTTGGTGAGGATTCAAAGTCCCAAGGAAATCCGAGTTTTGAGCAGGTATTCTACTTTGGTAGAGGAAGAGGCAGAGCAGAGGCTTGGGAAGTGGAAGAGGAAACAGTAACCAAGACCAAGGTCAACAAATGAATCATGCAAGAGGAAGATGACAATTTTGAGGCAAGGGGAGCCAAAGAGGTCGTAGAAATTTCCAAAAACATGATTCAGGTAATGATAGCAAAGGATGTTGGAATTGTGGTAAACCTGGACACTTTGAATGTGACTGTAGGTTGAAGAATCAAAATAATGGAAGGCAGCAAAACAACTATGCATCCACAAGTGCAGATGATTCTGAGAGGCTCTTCATGGTTCAACATCACATGATGAATACGATGTCTGCTGGTATTTCAAAATCGAATGATAATGTCTGGTATGTTGATTCAAGTGCTTCAAATCACATGACCAGTCATACAAAATGATTTAGTAGTTTGCAAAAAATGCCAGTTCCTGGATATGTTGAAACAGGTGATGATACATCACATCCTATTGAGAATATAGGAAACATAGCATTTTCTATGGAGGACGAGAAGGTAAAACATCTTGCTGATGTGCTGCATGTTCCAAATATAATAAAGAATCTGGTTTCTGTTGGACAAATGGTTGACCAGGGATTACAAGTCAAGTTCAATGCTGATGGATTATATGTAGAAGAGTACAAGTAGGATGGACAATTGGTTGCCAAAGGAAACAAACTGGGTAGGATATTCACCTTAAATGTGAAGATTCCTTAAACGAATGCAACCATGTTTGCAAAAGGTGCAGGAGTTATTGTAGATATAGAGATGTGGCACAAACGGATTGGACATGCAAACTTGCAAAGGCTGAAATTGATGCAGTCAAAGGAGATTGTCCATGGATTACCAAATTTCAAAGTTGCAGAAATGCAAAAGGTATGTGTAGCATGTCAATTTGGTAAATAGTCAAGAGCATCATTTCCACATGACAAGCATGTTAGTGAGAATGTACTAGAAGTAGTACATACAGATGTTTGGAGTCCAGCAAAGACCACATCTATGGGCGGTTGCAGGTTTTATGTTACTTTCATTGATGACCATACACACAAAGTATGGGTATATTTAATGAAAGAGAAGAGCGAGGTGTTTGTTACACTTATGTGTTCCTCGAGTAGCTTTGATGTGAACCTTTTCCCTATACATGGGCACTTTTTACTCTAGTGCTGGCTAGAGGTTTTTTTCCCATGTTACCATATACTTGATACTCTCATATGTGGTGGTACTTTTGTACTTAGGGATATCATTCAGCTCTTACTTCAGTTCAATTCATCGATCAATAGAGAGAGCTATTCCAGCCATCTTCTTCTCCGTGTGTCTTGTTGGGTTTCTGCTCTTTGTGTGTCCTTCTCGTGTGTCTCTCACACTTCTACACACACCCAACAGTGGTATCAGAGCAGGTTCAGCTTCTTCTCAAGTTTCAGTTTTTCGTGTCGCGGCACGCGTGCACTTTAACACTACAAATCGACTTCGGAGCATAGAACAGTGAATTTCAGTAGCCCGAAGACATTTCTACCAGGCACGCTAGGGTTTTACCTCCATTTCGAAGCTATTTGTACAGTCAAAATTGCCATCAAAGTCACAGTTTGTGAGCTGAAATTTCAGCACTCATTTCAGCTTTCATCGAAGTGAAGATTTTGTCACATTCTTGTTCCTTAGTGAAATGGCGGGCAACAATGACTTGTTTGGCATGCTTCAAGCTGAAGATAAGCTTGATGGGACCAACTATCCGATGTGGTCTTACATGATGAAGCATGTTCTTGTTGCAAAACAACTTTGGAACATAGTGGCATATGTAGATCGAAGACCGGCAGGTGCTTCTACTTCACAGTCTACTATCATAGATGGAGCTTATTCTTCGAGTACAGTGGTTTCTCCTTCTCCACCTACACAGGAGCAGCTTAGATGGGATGGAAAATATGCTCAAGATCATGCTTTGATTGCTCTTTCAGTGAAGCATCATATAGTTCCACACATTCGGTCATGTTCTACATCGAGACAGGCATGGGACACTCTTCCTTCTTTGTATGCCGTGCGTAATGAAGCACATGTTGCATACTTGAGGAAGCAACTTGAGGATGTATGTATGGCTGAAAATGAGTAAGTGGATGTGTATGTGACATGCATCAAGGACTTGAAAGAGAAATTGGCAAACATAGATGAGATCATTCCGGATGCATCACTCATTTCTACATTGTTGAAAAGATTACCGGAATCTTTTCAAAGCTTTGCTACTACACTTCGTTTGGTTGCAAAAGGAAATCCTAATATGTATGCATTTGATGAGGTTGTGTCTCTTCTTTTGCAAGAAGAGCAATCTAGAGTGAATAGGAGTGGTTTGATTGAAGGAACGCAAGCACTTGCTATCTCACAAAAGGGAAAAAGCAAGTATGGTTCAGCTTTTGGTTCATCAAAACCAAAGCCTCAAGCTTCCTCTTCCACTCATTCCTCTAATGATGGTGATTTGCAAAAGAATAAGAGATGCAAATATTGCCGGAAGGTTGGTCATACTATTGATGAGTGTAGAAAGCTTGCTAAACACAATGAAAAGAAGAAGGAATGCGGCATGTCTATTGCTGAAAATTCAACAAATGCAAAGAATGATGAAGCTAACATGGCTCAAGATTTTTGGGCATGTGTTGTTACATGTCATTATGATGCTTCTTTACATTCTAAATGTATGGTTGTGAGTGAGGCTGATTCGGATTGGTTCTTTGATAGTGGTGCTTCAAAGCACATAACATCATGCAAAAACCCATTTGCCTCTTTGAAAGATGCACCTAAATTTGCAAAAGAAGGACATGGTTATTGGCTTGCCTACACTTCAGTCCATTGAAAAGCATGCATGTGAAGGTTTCATTCTTGGAAAAATGCATCGTGCTTTTTTTCCGAAAGATATTCATACACACACTACAAGGAAATTGCAACTCGTTCATAGTGATGTATGTGGTCCGGTCAAGATCCATCTTTTGGGAAGCATGTATATTTTGTTACCTTCATTGATGATGCTACTCGCCATACATGGGTGTATCCTTTGAAAGCAAAGAATGAGGTATTTTCTTGCTCCAAAGCATTTTTAGCTATGGCTGATAATTTTTCTTCACAAAAGCTTTTGACTCTACGCACAGATCGTGGTGGTGAATACATGTCACATGAGTTTAATGCTTTTCTTCATGAAAGAGGTATTTCACACCAATGTACGGTGCCATATACACCTCAACAAAATAGTGTTGCCGAGCGCAAAAATAGAACTCTACTTGAAATGGCACGATGTATGGTTAAAGGAAAGCATCTTCCTCATAAGTTTTGGATGGAAGCAGTCATGTGTGCAAATTATGTGTCGAATCGCTGCCCCACAAAAGCATTGAGTGTCATCACTCCTTATGAGGCTTGGAATGGTCATAAGCCTATGGTTAGTCATATGCGTGTGTTTGGTTGTTTGGCATATGCTCTTGTGCCATCACAACAACGTCACAAACTTGATGACAAGGCAAAGAAATGTATATTTGTTGGTTATATTGCTGAAAGTAAGGGATTTTGGTTGTACCATCCATTGACGAACACAAGTATTGTGAGTCGAGATGTGAAATTTGCTAAAAATTCAGTTTTCCCTCTACTTGAATGCAAAAAACTGCCAACAGTTAGCTCACAAGATGTGTTCGATACACTCATGCCTTTGTTCCAAAATGGTGCGCTTGACTATGGCCATGTAGACCAGCCAACTGAGGTTCAAAGGGCTGAAAAATTCAAGCCAAATAGGGCTGAAAATGCAGAGAATTTCCAGCCAAACATGGCTGAAAAAATTCAGCCAAAAATTATCAAAATTGTTGGAAATTTCTAGCCACATATGGCTGAACATTTGCGTCAAAATATGGCTGAAACTGAGCATGAAATTCAGCCCACGCATGATGTACATATTGAAGATGTTTTACATAATGAACGCATGTCTATCAAGAGTGCACAATCTATGCCAAAGTGGCTTAAACAAACTTTGCAGGACAGTAAATTGAGTGCACCTTTACTTGGTAGAACAAGATCAAGCTCTCACCATGCATCAAGTAATTTTGTGGATTATTCTCTTATTGCTACAGCATGTAATGAAGAGCCACTTTCTTTTGAAGATGCATGTGATGATCCACAATGGATGAGTGCTATGCAATCAGAAATGGATTCCATACATAGGAATGGTACTTGGAAGTTATGTGAATTGCCAAAAGGAAAGAATGCCATTGGTACAAAGTGGGTTTACAAGATTAAGCGAAAATATGATGGTAGCATTGATCGCTACAAAGCTAGATTGGTTGCCAAAGGATATGCACAACAATATGGCATTGACTATGAGGAAACTTTTGCACCTACTTCACGCATGACTACCATCCGTACTGTGGTTGCTTGGACATAAAAACAACCTTCTTGAATGGAGATGTGCAAGAAGAGGTCTATGTGAAGCAACCTCCTGGATTTGCTATGAAAGGGAAAGAGCATATGGTTTGTCGCTTGCATAAAGCCTTGTATGGTTTCAAGCAAGCTCCACGTGCATGATATGACAAAATACATAAGCACTTGATTGCTCTCGGCTTCACATGTAGTCCGATTGAAAGCAGACTCTATGTATGCAAAAATGGAGCTGATCTTATAGTGCTTGTTCTTTATGTCGATGACATACTCTTGACTAGTTCATGTGATGCAAAACTTGACATTCTTATGGCTGATTTGCAACATACTTTTGATGTCACTTATCTTGGTCTTTTGAGCTACTATCTTGGCATCCAGTTTGTATCCGTTGAGGGGCGAATTGTTATGCATCAAGCAAAGTATGTTGAAAAACTACTTCAACATTTTGACTTTGAGGATTGCAAGCCAGTTTCCACACCAGTTGAGATAGGATTCAGGTTCTTGGTTGAGGATTCCAGTGATGCATTTGACACTTCTCTTTATCAGCAAGCTGTGGGATGTCTTATATATGCATGCAACACAAGGCCGAATATACAGTATGCAGTTTCCCAGTTGAGTAGGTTCATGCATAGCCCTGACACTAAGCATTGGCAAGCGATGAAACGTGTGTTTAGATATCTGCGAGGCACTTTGAGCTTAGGTCTCTTTTATGGCAGAGATGTTCAGCCATGCTTGCATGCTTTTACAGATAGTGATTGGGCTGGTTGCTATGATACTCGCGTGTCTACTAGTGGTAATTGATTTTTCCTTGGAGACTCATGCATATCTTGGTTGAGTAAGAAGCAACCTACAGTGGTGACATCGAGTTGTGAAGCTGAGTACAGGGAAATTTTCACAGCGACAGTGGAGTGTATATGGTTGAGACGCTTATTGATGGATCTTTGCATGGAGATTGATGCTGCTAAGCATATTCTCACAGATAGTCAGAGTGCTTTGGCTGTTGCACGAAACCTAGTGTTTCATGCACGGACCAAACATATTGAGGTGCATTATCACTATGTGAGAGAGCGCCTTCATGCAAGAGATGTTGATTTGGTATATGTGCCTACACAAGATAATGTGGCAGACATATTCACCAAAGCTCTTCCACGAGAAAACTTTGAAGCTTTTCGCAAAGCTTTAGGCTTATTACCTCGTGGGGGCTGATCTGTCACTCCCTGTATGTGTTCACATCATTCGCTTCAGGGGGGTTTGTTACACTTATGTGTTCCTCGAGTAGCTTGATGTGAACCTTTTCCCTATACATGGGCACTTTTTACTCTAGTGCTGGCTAGAGGTTTTTTCCCCATGTTACCACATACTTGATACTCTCATATGTGGTGGTACTTTTGTACTAAGGGATATCATTCAACTCTTACTTCAGTTCAGTTCATTGATCAATAGAGAGAGCTATTCCAGCCATCTTCTTCTCCGTATGTCTTGCTGCATTTTTGCTCTTTGTGTGTGCTTTTCGTGTGTCTCTTGCACTTCTACACACACCCAACAGTGGTATCAGAGCAGGTTCAGAGTGACAGTTTGTGAGCTGAAATTCACAGTTCTATGCTCCGAACTCGATTTGCATTGTTAAAGTGCACATGCGCCACGACACAAAAAATCGAAACTTGAGAAGAAGCTGAACCTGCTCTTATACCACTGTTGGGTGTGTGTAGAAGTGTGAGAGACACACGATAAGCACAGAGTGTTCATTCTTTTCCAAAATTTTTAAGCTATGGTGGAAAAGCAGGTAGGGAAGTACATTCATACATTAAGATCTGATGGAGGAGGTGAATACATGTCAAATGAGTTCAGTAGTTTTCTAAAAAATCATGGAATTCGGCGTCAGTTTTCGTGCATGTACACACCACAGTAGAATGGCGTTGCCAAACGCAAAAATAGACATATTGCAGAAATAGCAAGAGCCTTGATGGCTAAGAAGAATATGCCTCATTGTTATTGGGCAAAAGCTGTGCATACTACTGTATACATCATGAACAGAACTCCGACTGCTGTTGTACATCAAGTTACACATGAAGAGAAGTTTATAGGTAAAAAGCCAAACTTATCACATTTGAAAGTTTTTGGCTGTATTGCATATGTACATGTCCCATATGAATTGAGGACAAAGCTAGACCCAAAAGCAGCAAAGTGTGTCCTCATTGGATACTCCCTTGAGCAAAAAGGATATAAATGTTATAACCCACTCACACGATAGGTAAAGGTGAGCAAAGATGTGGTATTTGATGAAATGTCAAGCCTCTATGTAGATGCCAAAGAAGGACTGAATCTTGAACCAAATGACAAAGAAAATGCTGAAAAATTAAGTGTAGAATCTCAAGTTTTGAGTGGACCGGATGCATCACCAAGTAATAGTTCCAACTCAAATCCATGGAGTGGAAGATTGCGTGGAAATTTGAGTCTAGCAAATTCATCAAATACATCCAAGAAAGGTAAAGAAAAGATTTCTGTTGGTCATAAAACATGTGCAGGTTTTGAAGACGTTGATGGAGATTCAAGCGGTTCAGAAAAGAGTCTTGATGAGGAACTTGGATTGCCATCTATGAAGACTCTAGGAGTAAGAAGGGCACATTCAGATGATACAAGGAGAAGTGACCCAAGACCAAGAAGATCTAGGAGGATGCAGAATTCAGTGCAACGATTGACGTATGACAGTTATATGGCTCATCATTGTGCCTACATGACAAAGGTAATACAAGATGCTGAACTTTCTTGCTTTGAAGATTCAATTGGAATTGCAGATTGGGAAAAAGGTATGGACGAGGAGATGGCTGCACTTTATGGAAATGATACATGGAAGCTGGTTCCATTGTCGCAAGGAAAGAAAACCATAGGCTGCAGATGGGTTTACAAGGTAAAGCACAATGCCGATGGTAGCATAAGCAGGTATAAAGCACGATTGGTAGCTAAAGGATATGCATAGACATATGACATTGATTATGAGGAAACATTCAGCCCTGTATCTAAAATGTCTACTGTTAGGACACTTGTTGCATTAGCTACAACAAAAGGATGGAATTTACATCAGATGGATGTGAAGAATGCTTTCCTACATGGTGAGTTACAGGAAGAAGTATATGTTGAAGAATCACTCACAAATTTGACGTACAGACAAAGAAAGATAAAGAGAAGCAAAATCAAAGTATTCAGAAAATCAAAGCCTTAGTGAAGGGACAAATTCACGCCTGTAATATACAGCGTAGAAACTTCCAGAATTAGAGTTTGCTACACCGGATCAAAATTGTATATAAATGAGATAGGAAGAATGAAGAGGAGAGAGAGCATGAGTGTGCGTGAGAAGAGCGCGCAGTGTGAATAGAGCGCATATAGAAATCAAGAATAGGTCTAGAAGATGCCAGAGATTGCGTATGTAAAGATGAATAACAAAAACCTAAAATGTCAAGTATTCATCTGAGAGAGATGGTAAGAAGAAACTACTCAGTGTAGGAGAGTTTCTATAGCTTGACCAAGAAGAGGTCAAGCTAGTTTTGTACACATCTTCTCTAATAGAAAACACATGTTCATGTGGAAGTTGCGCGCATTCTTCGTATGTGAAGAAATTTGAGCATTTTCATGTTACGGTATAAAGTTAGTTAACAGTTACAGTTTTCTCAGTAAACGTATTTTTCGGTCAGTTACAGTTCTTTTAGTAAACGTGTTTTTCGGTAGAACAACGAAGTAGATATAGCAGAATAATGCAAAGCTTTGTATAGCTTATCTTGTAGCTAGACATTTCTACTATTAGTTCATCAAAGATTTTGGTGAAATGGATATGTCACGCAGTACAAAGTCGGACCGGAAAAAGGCATTCTGAACTTGTGAAGTTTTTTTCCTTAAACTTCAGAAAGAGTTCATTCAGTGAAGGAAGTTCATGCATCACTTCTTTACTTCATGTATATTCACTTGAAGTAATTACAAATAGAATTGCAGTTGATTCCTGTAAGATTCCGGTATAATTACGGTGACTGTCCGGTGATAGTTCGGTGAAGTTCCAGTGGAATTTTTAGTAAATTCAAAACACAGTCTTTTATGTTTGAGTGACAGTAACTTTGCTAAGCTAGTGCTGATTATAGAGGTGTTCTAATATCACTCTAGCTTAGCCAACTTTTTAATGGCGCTATGAATTCCACAGGCTTGACAAGGTTCAAGTCTTTGCCACGTCATCAACAAGTGGTATCAGAGCAAAAAGATACTGAAGAGTAGAAAGATTCTCAAAGAGCAAACGGAAGTGAAGATACAAGAGAATTCGAAAAACTTTCATAAAGAAAGGTGAATGCTGAAGAGATCAACAGCAAACGGTATCAACAAGTATCCCGAAGTTATTTTCAAGGCAAAGGTTTACAAAAGGTAAAATTCTTTAACGATACACTCACCAGAAGAAACAGAAACAAGAAAATTATGGCAGATCATGTTTCAATTGACAAATTGGACAGAGATAATTATCCCGCATGGGTAATGCGCATGGAAGCCTTACTTATGAGTAAGGACTTAATGATGTATGTGACCGGAGAAGAAAAGAAGCCGACTTTTGAAGACATTAGACAACCAAAGGAAGAAGAATTAGAAGCCTTGAAGCTATGGCAGAAGAAAGATGCAACGGCAAGAGCTTACATTTATAATACCATTATAGATCATCTACTACCGCACATTAGAGCTCTGGAGAAAGCGGAGGACATATGGAGTGTGTTGGAAGATCATTTCCAAAATACTACGAAAGCTAGGAAAGCTAGCTTATGAGCTCAAGGTATTATGTTTTATTCATTGATGATGCTACAAGATGGATAACGTTATATGTTTTGAAGGAAAGATCAGAAGTATTTGAAACCTTCAAGCATTTTCATGCATATGCTGAAAGACTCACAGGACGAAAGCTTAAGAGACTGAGGTCTGATGGAGGGGGAGAATATTTTTCCCAAGAGTTCAATGATTATCTTTGGAATGCAGGTATTAAGAGAGAAATAACCTGCAGGTATACACCACAACAAAATGGTGTAGCAGAAAGAAGAAACCGAACTCTAGTTGAGTTTGCACGAGCTATGCTCAAAGAAAAGGATTGTCCAAATTATCTTTGGGCTGAAGTTGTAAATACAACTACATACTTGGTAAACAGATTACCTTGTATAGCTTTAGATGGAATGACTCCTTATGAAGCTTGGTGGGGAAAGAAACCAACACTTGATCATTGCAAAGTGTTTGGATCAGTAGCTTATGCTTATGTACCATCACAACTCAGACATAAGCTTGAACCAAAAGCAGAGAAATATGTGTTCGTCGGATATGATGAAAAGCAGATGGGTTACAGGTTATGGAGTCCTCTAACAAAATAGTTTACTGTTTCCAGAGATGTTACATTTGATGAACAGAAAAGTTGGTATGCAGATCAAAGTCATCAACTGAAGAATTTGAAGAAGAGGTAAGAAGAAAAGAGAAAGGGAAATCAATTGTGCAGGTGATTAGAGAAGACTATATGCAAGCAAGTACGTCCAGAAATGGATTAACAAGAAGGAATGAAGAAATTTCTATATTTGATGAAGAAGTGTATTCAGACACTTATGAAGAATGTGAACCAAGAAGGTCAAGTAGGACTAGAAGACAACTAGAAAGGTATTCTTATGATACTTCGTATATAACTCAAAAAAATTATGCATATATGGTCAAAGATGATGAAGAACCTCAAAACTATGATGAAGCTAAAGGTAAGAAGCAACGTGAAGAAGCAATGGAAGAAGAGTTCAGCGCACTGGAGGAGAACAAGACATGGTAACTTGTTCCTAAACCAAATGGTAAGATAGTGATTGGAAATAAATGGGTTTTCAAAGTTAAGAAACTTGTAGATGGAAGGATAGCCAGATACAAAGATAGACTGGTTGTCAAGGGCTATGCTCAGATGCATGGCATAGATTATGATGAGACGTTTAGTCCGGTGGCAAAGATGTCAACCATAAGGACAGTGATTGCTATAACAGCATCAAAAGGATGGAAGCTAAGTCAACTAGATATAAAGAATGCATTTCTGAATGGATATATATCAGATGAAGTCTACATGGAACAACCTGAAGGGTTTGTAAGTTCTAGATACCCAAATTTTGTTTGCAAATTAAGAAAAGCACTTTATGGACTGAAGCAAGCTCCAAGATCTTGGAATTACAAACTTGTGAAATATCTCAATGAATTTGGATACCAAAGTTCGAAGGCAGATGCAAGTCTACTCATCAAGAGAACAGAAGAAGGTATGATCTACATTTGTATTTATGTAGATGACATTATAATCACAGGTACATCAGATGAAGGAATCAAGGAGGTAAAGAGATTACTTGAAAAGGAGTTTAAGATCAGTGATCTAGGAAAGTTATCATACTTTCTTGGAATGGAAATCACATACACAAATCATGGTGTATATGTTTCACAAGAAAGGTATCTCCTAAACTTACTGAAGAAGTTTAATATGGAGAATTGCAGAGAAGCTTCAACACCGCTTGAAGTAAATCATAAACTCAGCAAATATAGTGGTGCAGAGTTTAAAGATATAAGGAAGTATCAGTCGTTAGTGGGAAGCCTAATTTATGCTACACTAACAAGACCGGATCTTAGTTATGCAGTGGGAGTTCTCTCACAATTCATACATTGTCCGAAGGATCAACATTGGGTTGCAGGACAGAGAGTTCTTAGATATATGAGAAGAACTATAAAGGAAGGATTATATTATCCTTTTACGTCAGATATAAAGTTGAGAGCATTCAGTGACTCAGACTGGGCAGGAAGTCAAGATGACAGAAGATCAACACATGGGTATATGATATACCTAGGAGATAAGCTAGTGAGCTGGTGTTCGAAGAAACAACACACAGTGGCTTTATCGTCAACAGAAGCCGAATATAAAGGACTTGTAGAAGTAGCTAAAGAAGTGATATGGATGCAGACCTTGTTCAAAAGCATGGGTATTGATCAAGGTATACCTATCATACATGGAGATAATATGAGCTCGTTGTATCTTGCAACAAATCTAGTATTTCATGCAAGAACAAAGCACATAGAGATTCAGTATCATTTCCTGAGGGAAAAGGTAATGGAGAAGGAGATAGAAATAGTATACACTCCAACAAAAGATCAGATTGCAGATATTTTGACAAAGAGCTTGGATGGAACAAAGACAAACAGATTCAAAGAAATGGAAGGTATAAAAGAAAGAAAAATATATGAAAGACAAAAAGAGTCAAATTAGTGATTGAGGGGGAGCTGTTGAAGAATCACTCACAAATTTAACGTACAGACAAAGAAAGATAAAGAGAAGCAGAATCAAAGTATTCAGAAAATCAAAGCCTTAGTGAAGGGACAAATTCACGACTATAATATACAACGTAGAAACTTCCAGAATTAGAGTTTGTTACACCGGATCAAAATTGTATATAAATGAGATAGGAAAAATGAAGAGGAGAGAGAGCATGAGTGTGCGTGAGAAGAGCGCGCAGTGCAAATAGAGCACATATAGAAATCAAGAATAGGTCTAGAAGACGCCACAGATTGCGTATGTAAAGATGAATAACAGAAACCTGAAATGTCAGGTATTCATCTGAGAGAGATGGTAAGAAGAAACTACTCAGTGTAGGAGAGTTTCTATAGCTGAGTTTCTATAGCTTGAGCAAGAAGAGGTCAAGCTAGTTTTGTACACATCTTCTCTAATAGAAAACACATGTTCATGTGGAAGTTGCGCGCATTCTTTGTATGTGAAGAAATCTGAGCATTTTCATGTTACGGTATAAAGTTAGTTAACAGTTACAGTTTTCTCAGTAAACGTATTTTTCGGTCAGTTACAGTTCTTTTAGTAAACGTGTTTTTCGGCAGAACAATGAAGTAGATCTCGTAGAATAATGTAAATCGTTGTATGAGAGATAGCTTATCTTGAAGCTAGACATCTCTACTATCAGTTCATCAAAGATTTCGGTGAAATGGATATGTACACACAATACAAAGTCTGACCGGAAAAAGGCATTCTGAACTGGTGAAGTTTTTTTCCTTAAACTTCAGAAAGAGTTCATTCACTGAAGGAAGTTCACACATCACTTCTTTACTTCATGTATATTCACTTGAAGTAATTACAAATAGAATTGCAGCTGATTCCGGTAAGATTCCGATATAATTACGGTGACTGTCCGGTGACAGTTCGGTGAAGTTCCAGTGGAATTTAGTAAATTCAAAACACAGTCTTATATGTTTGAGTGACAATAACTTTGCTAAGCTACTACTGATTATAGAGGTGTTCTAATATCACTCTAGCTTAGCCAACTTTTCAATGGCGCGGCGAATTCCACAGGCTTGACAAGGTTCGAGTCTTTGCCGCGTCATCAACAGTATATATGGACTAGCCACAAGGATATGAAGATTCAACGCATCCAGAATATGTTTGCAGGTTGCAAAAGGGTTTGTATGGGTTGAAGCAAGCCCCTCGTGGATGGCATGCAAGGATTGCTGATTACTTAACTAGCATTGGGTTTTCTATGTGTGATGCAGATCACTCACTATATGCAAGGAAGGCTGATGATGGCATCACTATTGTGGCTATTTATGTTGATTACCTAATTGTAGGTGGTGATAATGAAGGAAGCATGGAAGAGGTAAAGCAACTTCTTATGCAAGAATTTGACATGAAAGATCTTGGTGTGCTGCGCTATTTCTTAGGCATTGAGTTTATACATACAAAAACAGGCATATGGATGTCGCAAAGGCAATATGCCTTGAATATGTTGCAAAAGTATGGTATGGCTGATTGTAAGCCAATTTCTATGCCATTAGATCTGAATTTGAAGTTGATCCAACTTATCCTCAAATCCAACATATGGAATACATCATTACTTTAAGCCATGGCTAATGATTAAATACTTTGATGTAGAAAAATGACTATATGTCAAAAAGTTGAATATAAATACCTTGAGAATTTTTGCTAAACCGTTAGCAAACTTTGATGCACTTGTAGCAAGGATCCAAAACCTGTATATATGTTTGGAACTTCAAATTTTCCCACATAGTCACTGCAATAGTGTGTTCGGAGGCCCAAACAATCTCATATCAAAACTTCCATGCCACATAGTGAAGCAATTTTGAAGTGCTAATCGCTCCAAGTATGCTCACCAATTTTTGTGTGATTATGAGACCATGACCAAAGGGGTGTGGACGACATCCTAGATGAAACAATGACCTACTCGCATACCAATTGTAGGAGTTCAAGGTCTCTCGAAGCACACAAACAACACAAGGAAGAAGAAGAAGATTTGAGCATAACACAATACTGAATGTATTACCATATGAATGTACAAAGACAAGTCACTTGTTAGGGTTATAAGCATATATATAAGTCGGGGGGAAAAGACCTCCTAAAGAGAGAAAAAAGTGTTCCAGGTTTCCTAGGTGTGTTTAGACACATCATTATCAAAATATGTCAGCAATCTTAAAGTTTCATCACGTGATCCAATCTCTATTTGTATGAGGAACATATTTGGTTTATGCATCTTGCTGATTTGTGGATACGATTTCTCGTTGTGGTTAGCTAATGTGGCTTCTAACATTGTGGTTTTTTCCTTATAATCACATAGGGCTCTCCTCATTTTTACTAAGGCCTTCTATTCCTTTGGTTTTTGTTCTATGATCTACGTTGCTAACGCATACTCTTTGGTTGACGCACGTTCTTCTCCCTTGGATGTTGAATTTTTCTTTTGAATTCTCATGCTTTGGTTGTTTCCATTGATGGCTATCCTTTCTCCTCCATATCACAGTGGTGTTCATTATTCAATTATTTTCCCACATTTTGGTTTTGTTTCTAGAACTCCTCCATTCTAGATGCTTTCTTCATTTTCGACTTCTTATGTTTATTTTGTACGAGAGAGTCCCTCAATGCATAATTTGTTTAAGAACCCATATGTATGGAAATACTTGTTGAGGCTCTACAAAGTTCTTTGGTAGGGGAAACTTTTGCATTTAATTTCAGCGGTTACTCTCTCGCTATTTGATTATCTTTTTTTTTTTACCCGAATCTTAATTTTTTGATATTGGTCAGTAAGTCTTTAAAGTTGGCCTCTTATGTTGTTGCTCTTGTAATATTTCTTGAATTTACCGTCTTTAGTGACATGTTCCTTGGGAGATAGTAGTTGTGAGGGTATCTTTGACTAATCCCATTGGATTATGTTGAAGTAGAAACTCATAAAAGCAGAGACATATGAAGAGAATGATGAAAAGAAGGTTGGGGTTGTGTCAGATCAGAGCTAAGGATGTAGGCAATATAACGAAAATCCCAATTCAGGGCAATATATATTTTGAATTCCCCTTCAATTTGACCATTTACACATAAAAATCTTACTAGAATACGCCCAAAGATAATATTTGTGAAATTAATCTACTTTTGTAAATTCTAATTATTGGTCGAGCCTCTAAAGTGACAACCCAAGTCTTTATAAATTATTTTATTTTCAAATGAGATGTCAAATTAGAGACATTTTTAAGTTAGGGTTAACATTAGATTATGTGCAAGGCACAAACTTAAAAAATTTCTATAAAAGTCAATGGGTTATCATTTGTTATGATTAGCTCTTGTATTCTTCTCTATTCTTGTGAATGGAGGTGAGTTTCATGGAGCTTGCGCCATCTTGCTCATGATAGGGCCTTTCATGTATGTGTATGTGCATATTTGTACATGTGTGAGTGCATGTATCTTTTTTGAGTGGCATGTCATGGGCGTGGAGATCTCACGGCATCTTGTATTCTTCTCTATTATTGTGAATGGAGGTGAGTTTCTTAGAGCTTGCGCCATCTTGCTCATGATAGGGCCTTTCATGTATGTGTATGTGTATATTTGTACATGTGTGAGTGCATGTATCTTTTTTGAGTGGCATGTCATGGGCGTGGAGATCTCACAGCACCAACTCTAATGCTAGCTTGAAATTATGAGTTGTGGATGCTACACTTCACACCTTTTTATTACATTGTGTAAAGTGATAGACATATTTTCCATGCATTATGGTTTAGAGGGTTCAATGCATAGTCTACGTGCATAATAGAATGAGAGATGTAGTTATCACCATGTCATTCCAAAGCATCACTGTTTTGGATGCAAGAGGATATATTGGATAGAAGGAGAGTAGCACACACATCATTCACGTCTTCTTTTCAAAGCTTGAAAGAGAGATTTTACGCCAGTCCTACATTTGGTATGAGAGCAATTTTTGTAGAATCTTGAGTCATCCACATGTGAGTTTCTTTTAGCCACCTTGGGAATTGCATGCTAATCATCATCTTCATTTTTGTATGAGTTGCCATCGCAAGGAGTTGCAGAATTTGTTTTGAAGCAAAAAGAAGGTTTTGATAGCCCCAAGAAAGGAGCTTGATCCCCCTCGGGGAGCCCACGAAAAGACAGTCCAACGTCCACGTGACGGATCCTACCCACACCGGTCAAGAGAGTGCCCACTACCCGAGTAGAGGAGGGAGATCCATTCCCCATTCTTCTCATGTGTTGGAGAGTTAGAGATTCACCTTTTATATGAAGGCATTTAGCTTGGTGTTGCCATCGAATATGGGATTGTACAGATCATGCACGCCTATTTCATGCTGAAGGAGATGCTATAGAGGCTCCAAATCGAAGTTTTGTTTGAAGTGCTACCTTACAACCTCTTCATAAGACCATATTTAGTATACATGCTTCCACTGTAATGGGAATATCGCAGTCATTTTGTATCCAAATTGAGTGATTCCACTCTTTATGGAATCCTTGCTTAGAGATCTATCCATTGAGTGGTGATAAGCTATCATTTGAACCCACCTTCATACCTATACATAGCTCCAAAGTTGGCTATTCAATAATGAAGACCGCCGTACAAGCACATTTTCAACACAATAACCATTGAGATACTCTTGGAGACTCAAGAGGAGTGTGTTGTGACCACTTCTAGCACCTGCAAAGATTTGCACATCAAATTTTTGGATTCGAAGGTAAATTTATCTTGTCAATTTTTATGAATTCTTGCTCTTTTCATGTATCTTTGGGCATGTAGAACAAGCATAATGCATAACGTATATAGAGCAACAAAAGAAAGAGCCCACGACAAGGGAGAAATTTAAAGTCTTGTTCTATAATAATTTTGTATCACCTAGCAAGAGGTCTAGGGAAATAGACACTTGGCTTTTTATCAGTTAGAAAAACCAAACCGTTGAGGAGTATGCACATAAGTATAGAGAGGTACTTCTCAAAGTACCTGAATCTATCCCGGAGTTTCTCCAAGTTCACAAGTTTTTCTTGGGACTTAGAGAAACTATTCAACCTTTAGTTCAGAAGGAGAGGTGTCACTCTTTAGCACAAGCCATAGGGATGGCTCTAGTTTATGAGGAATATGGTTACATGGGCATAGGATCCGAGGGTCAGAGATACTCATGGACTAAGATGATCTGACCCTTTTCAACATCCACTCATAGATCGATGAGTGCATAGCCTTAGAAATAGGCTAAGTAGGTGCACATGATCAAGACAATTCAGGAGGAAAAAGAAACGTATCTACTCTGGCTGAGAGGGCATACAATAAGTTTATCCTTACTGCTCAGTAGAAAGAGAATGCAATGAAGGAAGGTTTGTGCTATGGATGTCGAGGATAGCACCTTTTCAAGGACTGTCCTAAGAAGAAAAAGGTAGCAGCTACCATAATCATCAATCCTACAAAGGTGGGGAGTGATGGAGATGAGGATTTTGGTGATTCCCCATCCCAAATATCATCTCCCATACTGGCCATGATGGTCATGAAGAAGGTTCCTATTGTGCCACATGTTGTGCTTTTGCTAGTGGCATAGAAAGGATACCAATTCCCAGACACATAGCTCATCATCATGTGAGGAGTCATTGCAGGACAACATGTCAAGGTACTATTTGACACTAGGTCTACACATAATGTTATTAGTTCTTGACTAGTCAAGAGGCTACACTTAGAGATTGTGCAGTCATCTTATACCTTCACAGTGGAGTTAGCCGATGAGAAGGGAAATAAGACATGGGATCGATGAGTAGTAGGTCTACCTATTTAGATCCATTCCTATGAGGACAAATTGGATTTTGAGATAGAAGGACTGGCCCATTTTGATGTAGTCCTAAGTAAAAAGAGGCATGCTAGGAAATGAACACTCATAGACTTTGATTCACATGTTTACCAGTTTGAGCATGAAGGAAGGCCACTACTAATTTGTGGAGAGCCAGATCTCCAAGAGACGTGATTCGTGATCACCACCAAGTTGCTCAAGATCAATTGTAAGTATATTTACTTTCTTTATTTTGTGTATTCATTGTGTGTAGTGATGGATCCATGCATTGAAAATCTAGTTGGAATGCTCAATTACTTTTAGATAAAGTAAGAGTGGAACTCCAAGAGTTGTTTTTGAAAGAATTACCTTCAGCTTTACCTCCTTGCAGGAACATTGAGCATAGAATCGAATTGGTACTAGGAGCGAGTCGAACCACTCGATCACCATTTCAAATGAGCTTGCAAGAGGAGAATGAAGTCTGAAAGGTTGTGGACGAGTATTTGTAGAAAGGGCTAATCAAATCCAACTATTCACCCTTTGCAACACCAACTCTTCTCATGAAGAAGAAAGATGGATCTTATAGGATATGCATTGACTATAGAGCACTCAATAAGATTACAACCAAGCATAGATATGTCATGCCCATGATAGATGATTCTTTAAATGCTCTAGGTGGAGCCATTGTATATAGCACATTGTGGCAAGCTCATTTTTAGAACAATCCCCCCTTTGAGCTTGATTTTGATGATTTTAGGGCATGGGTTTTTAGGAGTTTTAGACTTTACGGCATCCTAAGTGGGTTTTAAGATCTAGTGGCATATGGCACCATCTACGTTTTAGGTTTTAATTTGGTTTTAGGACCACTATGAGCTTTTCATGGTTTTAAGGGCCTTTATAGATGTAGGCCTTTTACAATTGGTTTTTAGAAGGGGATTTTACAATATATCACTATCATAGATGACAGAGTTGATTTCATCATGTTCTAATTCTTCTACAGCATGAGCTTTACCTTTATCCTTAGTGTTGTTCTTGTTGCGTCCTCCTTGATCTTCATGTTTGGTTTTGAAGAAGCATCTCGATGAAGGATGATTTTTCTTCTTGCAATATTTGCATGGTTCAAAAACTTTGTTCCTTTGCTTTGAGTATGTTGCATAGGCTCCATTCGTTGATAAGCTTGTCTTCTTTTCTTCTTCCTGAAGTGAGTTGATGGCGTCCTCCAAACTAGGGATTGGAACTTTCTCCTTGAGGATGGTTATGATATTGGAATATTGCTCTGGAAGTGCTTTAATGAAGATAGCCACTTTATCTTCATCATCGATCTTTACATCACAATGTCCTAATTGAGTACAAAGACTTTTAAGCCTATTAGCTAAGGATGCAATGCTTTCTCGATTTTCATGCATTAGGCTATACAATTGAATCTTCAAGGACATTTTTGAATGTTTGGCTTTAGAGCCAAATAGTCGCTCAAGTGTACACTAAGCTTCATAAGAGGATTGGGCTTCATCATGATGTATGTATTCATCATCTAATGAGGTGAGAATGATGCCTAAGGCTTGTTCGTCTTTAGTTGCATATTGAGCATTTTGAGCCCTAGTTGTAATGGTTGCATTGGTAGATAAAGGCTTTACAACATTCCACATGCTTTTCTTCATTAAATATCCTCGAAGTTTGGTTTGTCAGGTATGAAACCCTACCCCTTTGAACTTATCAACTCCTTTATTTCACTCATTGTGTGTAGGAGAGGTGTTAACTCTTGGAGAATCTCCAAGGTCAGTGTCTAACTCCTTTACATATAGAGATCTTATATGCTTTAGAAAAACATGTGAAGTGCTCTTAAATCATATGATCGAATATAATCTACCCATGCGATCTTTTTTAGAACTCACAAATGGAGCTGACCTCTTCAGATAAATAGCATAATGCTCTTTAGATAAATAGCATAATGCTCTTTAGATAAATAGCATAATGCTCTTTAGATAAATAGCATAATGCTCTTTAGATAAATAGCATAACATAGATAACACTAGATATCATAGCACATGCCTCAAACAAACATTTCTGAGAGGTTATATTATATGGTTTTCAATCATCAAAGGCTTCTGTACCAGATTATCTTTATGCAAACATAGTCACTTATACCGATGCCTATACCAATGCTTATATTGACGCGCATACCGGTGGTTGCAAAACATCCTGACAATCTGTTTTAAACGATCATACTGACGATTAAGTGATCGTCCGTATGCTTAATTACATTTTTCCAACGTTTATACCCACGCAAGGCGTGACCGTCGGTATAGGTAGCATCGGTATACCCCTCATATGTTGTAGTGTATACATGTCAGAGAAATGAAAAAATGATACGTGTCATCCGGATCATCACATGTTGAGCTTGATATCTCAACAAGTTGGTCATAGGTGCTCGATAAGCCTATTTGGCTTCTTTTAGGTAATTGATTATATGCAGTGGAGTCTGTGATTCCCTATGCAAGTAAACATGTTAGTACTTGCAGTTTTATGAGAATTTGATGATAGTCATATGCTCATTTTCCAGAGGATACTCTAGCAAAATGTTCTAGATTTTTGGTTTTATCAACTATATAGTGGTCGATTTACTCCTTGATACACTTATTGGTGTGAACATATTTATTCACATATAATCCTTTTCGTTGGTCATTGCTGTTCATTAATTCATTTTTTTGGAAAGATTGTTGAATTCTCTCCTAGAATCTAACGCTTGGTCATCCTTCTTTGAGCCTTACTGGTATTTGGACTCTTTTAGCTCCATTATCATTCTATTCAATTGTCAACCATGATGGCATCAAAGGTCTCAAGCATGTTTGGTGGATCAGGGTCTAGTGCCAGTGTTTCGAGGAGGATCTATAACTTGTACGACAAAGACCACTTTGAGATCCAAAAATTTGATGGCATAAACTTTTCTCTATGGAAGAATTAGATTAAAGATGTGGTAATTCAAAGATGGAAATGGAAGCCACTAGATGGAATCTCAAAGAAGCCTGCTGACATGGATGAAGATGATTGGGATGAGTTAGATGAAATGGCCAGGTCTACCATTCATTTGCACCTAGCAAGTAATGTTTACTTTATGAATTAGAGTATGAAAGTGCAGAGGAGCTTTGGAAGAATTTATGCAATACATATGAAAAAGAGACGACATCAAACACAGTGTATCTCATGAGAAAGTTATATGACCTTTGCATGAAGGACATAAATAGTGTTTCTACTAATCTAAATGAGTTTGATGCTATATTGTCCCAGTTACAGGCGTAGAAAATGGATGTAGCTAATGAAATGAAAGCACTCTTGTTGTTGTGCACCTTGTCATCATCATGAGATACATTTTGCATAGCTATTAGCAATAGTGCACCTGGTGGTAAACATGTCTATGATGACATATGTGGAGCACTCTTGAATGAGGAGATTTGTAGAAAATCTATGGTTGAGACTCAGAGTGGAGATGCATATCATTATCGTGATTCTTACCAAGGAAAGAATCAACAATGTGGTAGGAGCATGAACAAGGAAAAGAATGGTCAATGGAATAAGAGTAGAAGTAAATCAAGGAAGAGGGATATTGAATGCCCTTATTGTCATAAGAAGGAACACATGAAGAAAGATTGTTATGCATTGAAGTATGCTAAAGGTAAAGGACAAAATGTTGATGGGCATGTTAAAAAGTTACCTGCACCATCTACTTTGACTGTGATGATTGAAGAAATTAATGCTATTTTTGATGATATTGATGTGTTCACACTTGATAGTACTATTCCAACTGAGGCTCTTATGGATGATTCTCTTTCCCACACATGGGTGCTAGATTCTGGTGCTTCTTTCCATGTGACACCACACAGAGAATGGTTCTCTAATTATGTAGCAAAGTCTCTTGGTACTGTGAGACTTGGTGACTCTTACCAGTGTGATGCTGTGGGGATTGGAGATGTGGTTGTGCAGTTCATTGATGGTTCAAAATTTACTATGCATTATGTAAGTCATGTACCTTAGTTATCATGCAATTTGATGTCACTTGGTCAACTTGATGACTTGGTTACAATGTGGTGTTCTATGCTCATTCCTTTCGCATATCAAAGGGCAATATGGTTATTGCAAAAGGAAGCAAAGTTTGCTCACTTTATCCTTTATTCGTATCACACATAGAACACTTGTTAGATGTTACTAAACAACCTATGGCTTGCATTTGGCATGCTCGTTTGGGGCATATATCTCATAGTAGAATGGAAAATCTTTCTCATTTTGGCTACTTACCTATGTTATCTTTCTCTGATTTTTTATTTTTGAGCATTGTCAATATGGAAAGCAAACTAGAAATATGTGTAAAATGCACATTGACTCTTAAATTCAGCCTTTAGATCTCATTCATATAGATGTGTGTGGTCCTATGACAACAAGGTCATTAGGTGGTTCTCTTTACTTTGTCACTTTCATAGATGATGCTACTAGAAAATTTTGGGTATATCCTATCAAATCAAAGTATGGTGTATTCCCTACTTTCAAAAAATGGCTTGCTTTAGTTGAGACTCAAAAAGAAAATAAGCTCGAAGATTTACATTCAGATAATGGGGGTGATTATACCTCGCATGAATTGAGCATTTTTTTCCAGTCTACAAATATCTGTAAAGAGTTTACAACTCCTTATATCCTAGTAAAAAATGGTGTACGTGAAACGATGAATAGAAATACTCAAGATAGAGTAGTCTCTATGTTGCATCATGCAAACCTTTCACAATGCTTTTAGGCAAAAGCAGTATTGACTATAGTTCATGTGATTAACCTTTCACCTAGTATTGCCAAAGGTCTAAAAGTGGCACAAGAGTTATGGAGAGGGAATCCACCATATTATGATCATCTTCAAGTTTTTGAGTGTGAAGCATATGTTCATATACCCAAGAATCTTAGACAAAGATTGGACCATAAGTCAACAAAATGCATTTTTCTTGGATATGGCTGAGCAGGACAATTTGGATATCGCTATGGGATCCTCAAACAAGGTCAGTGATTAGAAGTAGTGATGTCATTTTCAATGAGCCAAAGATACATAAACAACCCATTAAGGAGGTTGAAGTGAGAAGAGTGGTGTTTGAGGATTCTAGTTGTAATATAAGTCTATGATCCAAGGGTCCGACCCGCTCAGATAGATCTGAAATCCGACACCGTTTGGGCAACTGTGTGTATGACCAAAGATCTTGAGTTTAGACTTACTAGAAGGTCATTTACTCTTGTAACCAAGTGATCCACTTATCCTAGTGGTTAAGTCTCAAGGGCGTGAAGGAGGAGGTCTTGGGTTTCACCCCCCTGGGGTACGTGGGGAGAGTGTTTTGCCTAAAGAGCTCTAGAACCTTCTAGAAGCATCCACTTCAGTTAACTTTGGTTAACTGGGAAACTTGACACACATGCAGTTACATGGATGACACATGGATGGTTAGTATCCACCTGCCCAAGAAGACAGTTCCTTGGAGAGAGCTATATATAGAGGCATTTGGTTGGGCGGAGAGTCATCTCTCTAGCACGTGGTGGTCGTAATCTTGCATTGGTATCAGAGCTCTAGGCAAGCTTCCATGGTGACCTTGGTGGTTCATCATTATTCTTTAGATGTAGAGCTTCAATTCATCAACTCATCACCAATATTTCATCATCGTCTTCGTCAAAAACTTGTGGGTGGTTGTCTTTTTGGCTTGTGGGTGTGCTACAGATCAAATACGAGTCTGATTTGGTGGGGTGAGAGAGGCATAAAAGAGGATTAAAAAGAATTTTATCTTCATCTTGAGGAGGTAGCAGGAATCAAACCTGCTATCTACAAGTGGCGGAGTTTATCTCCTAACCAAGGAAGCAGAGGTGTTCGCGTGGATATTTCTGCAGAAGATAATATGTAGGGCTCTTCGTGCACTGAGTAAGTACATCAAGCATAAGCAAAAATGAGGTTGTAATCAGTGTCACACATGGGGATAGAACCCACGACCTCTTCATGAAGGAGGCTCTCTCTTAGCACAAAGAGCAAGGTTGTTTGGTGAGCTCTTTCTCTGCAACGATAGATACAACCTTCATCAGCATTACAGAAGTACATCATGAAGACAATATTATTAAAAAAAAGGATAAGGTCTCCTCATCAATCATGCAGGCGTGATTTCTCAAACCCATGACCTGTACTTCAAAGGTCTCTCTCTCAATCAATTGGGCTAGGATGCTCGACGTTGAAGTTCTTCGCCTTTAAAAGGATGTCTGGTGCTCTTCATGCCCGCATGAAATTTAATAGAGTTTTTGCTCTTATCACCCACCTCAAAAGGAATTGAGCTTGTGTATAAAGCTATGTTGACTGCAGGAGTTGAGCTGGTGACCTCATTCAGAGAAAGATTCCTCTTATCCACTTCAGCTATGTTCTCACATGAGAAGATTGATACCAGAAGCTCTAACTCTGTGTCCTCCATGGCTGTGAGGAGAGGCAAAAAGACGTGGACAGAGGGTCACAAGCCGGTCTTGAACCTATGGTGTTCTTGAAATGAGCTCTATCTTACATCCGCAAGAGCAGACGCATTCTTTGTTTTTCTTTTGCTTCTTTTTAAGTTATATATAAAGCCCGCTGCAGGTTCTTTGTAGATCAAAGGAATAAAAGCACAGTCCTATCGGGTGGAGGTGCACCGGATTTGAACTCCCAACCTCTATGAATAGAAGTGCTGGTGTTTATCACTCAGGCAGATGAGTTTCATGTTTGGCTTTTATGCCAATTGTTAATAGTTCTTTTGGGAACTCCTCAATCATTACTCTAGTAGAAATCAGGTACTATTACATATTCTTGATCACAAATATTATCTATGAAACCCCAATTTAAAAGCCATCTAAATCAAAGTGAAGCAAAAGAAATGGTTATTGATGGCTATTATGTACCATAGGTGGATTTGAATCTATCACACATCGATAAAACCCTTGTATGCTATACAAATATGCACCTTGGGCTCGAATGCAAAGCTAGAAGCATGAGATGTTTTAGAGGGGAATCAAACTTGTGTCATCCTTGAATTGTTCAACAACCGTTCATATTGATGGTGGCCTCCATCTAATATTTGAAGTCACAAACGATGAAGGATGGATCTTCTACAAGCACTCAATGCTGGATGGCTAAGCTTTGTGACAGATATTCTTCATGATCTATGATGATAGTGAGAGTGGAGAATGGTTCTTCTCAAGGATCAATGGAAGGACGTAGCTCTATTTTGAGATAATTATTTTATAAGTTAATGATTGGTTTCAATATTTGTTTTGCTCTATGCTTTCATATAGAATGCATTGCGATTATCATTTAAGTAGAAAAGAAATCTTCAATTTTGAAAGCATTGTATGCAAGTTAATGAACGCAAAATAAGACAACATCAAAGTAGGGAAATACTTTTCATGCATAGGCATACATCTATGAAATAATGGTGGTGCATTTCTCCCCTTTCAAAGAATGTTTTTATGCACAAAACATGTTTGCTTCTTGCTTGAAAAAGATCATTAATGCTCAAGTTTATGCACATGGACGGTTAAATATTTTTTAAAAGATAGCAAGAATAATGTTTGTGCATGGATGATTGGGAATATGCATTTTCAAGCTCAAGAAACTGCTTGATTTAAGTTTCGTGCATGAAAGGAGAATGCCAACACGTGCATGCACTCACATGCATTTGCATGCAAGAACATGTAGTTGCATGCAAGAATATGCATTTGCATATGCATGATTGTTGGTTAAGTAGTTGAATACTTCTAATTTCATTACCTTCTTTTTCTAACTTGACTTAGATAGCTAGGAAAAATAGCAAATTAGGTAGTTGTAAGGCTCTTGGTTGCCATGCACCTCAAGTAGCTAGTAGTAGGCCCTTCCAAAATCAAGTATTCAATTTTCTTGCTCATGGGAATGACAAGAAAATGGGACTCCTTGAAAAATTCCATGATGACTCCAAGTTTAGGGGAAAACTTAGAGAATCCCAACGACAAGCCCAAATGTAGCCATTTTCTTGGATTTGAGAAATCATGCATCGAAGTAGGTTCATAAAGTTTCCTTTGGTAGTTTTATTTGGTTCTATCCCAAGCCATGATAAGAATCAAATAAAATCAAATGGAACTTAAATCAATTGAACTTTCAAGCTCAAATGATAGTTGATATGTTCTAAATTTGAAACAAAAATCATGGAGATTTTTAACGTTTTTCTTTTGGTTTTATTCACGAGAGTTATGAAAATCAAAGAAGTGAATGAACTTTAGTATCACTTGAACTTTAGTGTTCTTAAGTACTTCGCTAAGGATGAGAAAATTATGCTTGGTTTTGTCTAAGCTAATTATAGCTTAAAAAAGAAACCAAAATAACCTTTGGGAATCAAGATATTTTCCTAAACGATGCGTCAAAGTAATTTTTTGGGAATTAAGCTACTTCAGATAAGCCAATAAAATGAAATAATCTGGTCAACTATTTCATTGGTCAAAAAAATATCTTTTGGACAACCAATAAAGCTTTTAAATCTTGGTCTTCTCCAAAAGTCAAGAATTTGTTTTGAAGATCATTCTAGTAAAGAAAAACATTATTAGATGAATCATTAGACTTGAAAGCAAAAGATTCCAAGATGAATCGTTGGCTTAGTGTTACTTGATTCCTTGGTAGGAATCGAAAATTTCTTGAAAGAAAAAGTCTCTCTAGATATGAAGCTAGAATCTTTCAAGAAAAGTTTAATAGCAAGTAGTTCCCAGCAATTCCCAAACCACCATTCTTGGTACTTAAGTCAAAATATTGATATAACCTAAAGGTGTATCAAAGATTCTTAGCTTTGGAATCTGAGAAGCATCAGTGTATGCTTGGACTTAAGTTGAGGAAAAGATCTCTAAAATTCTGCAAGTAAGCAAAGAAGCTTAAGATAGTTCAAGAGATCTTAATAATAAAGACTAAGTCTTTATTCTAATCGCACAGTCAACCAGACTTGATCAAGCTTGGCCATGATCTCCCAAGTATTGGCAATAAAATTCCTTGTGGGAGTTATTTACTCAAGTTCCATTTATCCAATGGAAAATTGTGAAAAGAGTAAGTTGTTCCAAGTCTGAACAGAGTGAAGAAATTCCAAGAATGTAGTCTGCAACTGTAAAGATGGTACTTAAGTCTATCGAAGGTAAAATTGTTTGGGTATCCTTAAAGGGATTTTGGTACAAATCTAAAAAGCATGAGTGCATTCTTAAACTTATGCAGTAGAGAGATCCTGTAAAGTCAAGGCCAGGATTGGTACCTTAAGCATCAGTAGGAAAGGAATCTAAAGAGAAGAAGTCAAAAGATCTTGTCACTATAAATTGGTCAAGAATAAACCAACTGAACTTGAATCTATGAAAATTCAAGTACTTGGAATTCTAATTGGTTTTCATTTTGAAACCCTAGCAAAGAGGAAAAAATATTTTATCAAGAGGTTTTCAAGTTTCCAAGGCAAAGCACGTGATTATGAGACCATCATGTGAAGGAATCAAAACCTAAAATATCTAGTTAGAGGTAATGCTTGAAACTTCAAAATTCTTGTAAAGAATTGAGGAAAGAAGGTAATCTATCAAGGTATGTTTAGACTTTAGGATAAGTATTGTCCACACATTAATGTGAATATAAAATAGTGTGGTATGCGACACCAGATTTTATACTCAGATTGATGTAGGAAAGATGGTATGGGACATCCGACTGTGGATGATAATTATCTTTTAGTCCTAGATTGGATCTTGAACTTAGGTTTGAACTTAGGGAATTAAAACTTCCAAGAAAGAGTTTAAATTCAAGGAGGATAAAGTAGTATCTCAAGATATTTCAAGATAGCTTCAAGGTCAAGGAAACAGAAGATATGAAGAAAAAAACTTCCAAGATCTTCTTGAAACACTTCAAGATAGAGTGTTCTTAATTCGAAAACATTTTTCATAAATTTTTGAAAAGTTAGAATTTGTTTTGAGTTGATTTTTTCAACCAAGGATTTGATTGAATAAGTCAGCACCAAGTTCCTAGTATCTTGTGGTTGGATGATGTCTCGATTTGCTTTGAATCTTTTTGAGAATATAGCTTATTTCTCTTTAAAGATAGAAAAAATGCTTCAATACCCTGTTGAAACACTTCTTTGACAAGTTAAAGTCCTGAGTCATCTAGACTTTGACCCATAGCAAGTTTACGTATTTTTGAAGTTTGAATTGGTTGAATAGAGTTTTAGTTCTTTCTATTTGTTTTACAAATCTTTTGGATTTGACTCAGATACGGTGTTTGATTCTTTTCATATAAGTCAAGGGATAACGGGATAGAACTAGGTAACTAAATTAAACATCCTAGATAGATGTTCTATACAAGAACCTTTTCAAACATCGAACTATGAGAAGTTCAAGATTGACTTATTAATTTGAGTTTGATTCAAGTTATAACATAAATGATTTCCTAGAGTCCATTATACTCTAGAATAGAGAAGTTAGGAATTGCTCAGCAGACTCACAGTTCCCAAGAACTTTTAGCTCAAGCCTTTGAGAAAAGTGTCCTAAGTTAGACAATTTTCATTTGAATTTGAATTGGTCAAGTTATAGTATGGTTGACTCAAAGAAAATGGTAAACTTTCTCCTAGAGTTTACATAGGATTTTAAAACTCATTAGTACAAAGTAGTCCTCTAGTCGGGTGATAAAATCGAGTAACTATTGGATAGGAGTTAACCATTGTACAAACATCCAAGTTAGATGTTTGGGACAACCAAACTTCCAGTTCTCCAAAAAAAATACACGTGAATCAAGAGTTCTCAAAGTCTTGCAAGGGATAAGAATCGTGCCTTTGTTACCAAGTCCATGCACCAGCCATGCCCAGAAATGGACTAGTAATTTGAATCCACCCAATTCACATGTCTATGCCTAGCTCACACATCGCAAAACTATGAATTGGCCATGGATATTTTTAGATCAACCCTTATTATTCATTTACTACTTTGTACTTTGACTAGTTTATCAAAGTACAAAGCGAGACAATGTTTTGAATCATTTGGGGAGAGATGCCTCCACAAAGATGAGACATGTTCTTCCAATTCTAGAACATGACCATGTTCTTCCAGTTTTAGAACATGAGGCTCGGGGGTTGCCTACATTAGATATATAGCTCTATTTTTGAGGATGAAAATATTTTTTCTAAGGGGGAAGAATGTAACAACGTTGGTCTATGATCCAAGGGTCCAATCAGTTCAAATAGATCTGAAATCAGACGCCGTTTCGTCACCCATGTGTATGACCAAAGATCCCGAGTCTAGACTTAGTAGAAGGTCATTTACTCTTGTAACCAAGTGATCCACTTAGCCTAGTGGTTAAGTCTCAAGGATGCGAAGGAGGAGGTCTTGGGTTCAACCCCCATGGGGTACATGGGGAGAGTGGTCTGCCCAAAGAGCTCTAGAACCTTCTAGAAGCATCCACTTGAGTTAACTATGGTTAACTTGGACACTTGGCACACATGGAGTTACATGACTGACACATGGATGGTTAGTATCCACTTGCCCAAGAAGGCATTCCCCTAGAGAGAGCTATATATGGAGACATTTGGTTGGGAGGAGAGACATCTCCCTAGCATGTGGTGGTCGTAATCTTGCACTAGTCCTCCAATTAGCATGCATAAAAATGTTGCACATAGGGATATTCAAGAGAATGTCCAATTTGATCAGTCTGCAAATGTTCCTGTTCAGCAACCATTGAGACACTCTGCATGTGTCTCACATCCACATGATATTTATGTTCCAGGTTTAGATTTTGTTATGCTAACAGATGCCAGTGATCCGTCTTGCTACAAAGAGGCTATGTAGATAGAGGATTATGTCACTCATGGAGATGGCGAATAGTTTCTAGCTTGAGGATGTTATGTGTGCAACATATGTACCTAATAGGTGTCCCACTAAAGTGCTGCAGTCTATCACTCCATATGAGGCTTGGCATGGTCTCAAGCCATCTCTTGCTCATTGAAACTTGGATGATAAAGCAATAAAATGTATTTTTATTGGGTACAATTTTGAGCATCATCATTGAAACTTGGATGATAAAGCAATAAAATGTATTTTTGTTGGGTACAATTTTGAGAGCAAAGGCTATCATCTGTATTATCCACATAGTAAACACATTTTTGTTAGCCGTAATGTTGTATTTGTGGTAGATGCTATTCAACCCTTACTTGCATGTACAAAGGAGACATCTGTTAGCTCCAAAGACATGTATGATACTTTGCTACCTCTTCTTACAAGTGGACAGTCTAGTGCTAGTCCTAATGAGGCAACTTCTCAACCTTTATAGGTTTCATGTGATGATGCAGATCATTCCATTTCTGATGTAGATTTACATGATGCACTTGTTGATGAGAAAGCTGATATTGAGAATGCACAAACTATCCCAAAAATGCACACTTTGCGTGATATTAAATTAAATTAGATGCATCTCTATCATATCCTACTCGTTTAGGCTCTCATAGTGCCTCTTTTGCATCATATTGTTATGCTATGGCTGCATCTAGTCTTCTTCCACCACCATCTTCACTGACAATCAGAGCACATTGGCAATTGCGAGGAACCCTGTGTTCCATGCTCGTACTAAGCACATTGAGGTGCATTATTGTTATGTCAGGGAGAGGTTCTCAGCTGGGGAGATCAACTTGGCATATATGCCTATGTAGGAGAACATTGTAGACCTTTTCACGAAGGCTATGACTAGGGAGAATTTAAAGCTTTCCATAAAGCTTTGGGCTTACTTCCTTTTGTGGATTGATTCCATGTAGCTTCGCACTGTTGGTGCAATTCAAGCCTTCACAATTTGGCTTGGATTACTTCATGAAGACATCACTTGAAGGAAGGACCATAGGAACTTATGCTTATAAGTTCTTACCATTTTACCCATGTAAAAGTCTAAAAGTCTAAATGACTTGGAATCTTTTTATACACCTACTTGATTGAGTCGTGGAAAAGTAGGACATGTGATTGAGGAAATATCTCCTTACATTTAGATACTACATTGAAGGGATCCAAGAATTCAAATTTGAGTTCAAATTCTTGCTCACTTCATATATAAGATGTACTTGAAAAGTCGCGAATAGAGTGAGTCCTCCCGAGCTTCATTTTTGCTATCATTTGAGTGTGTGAGAGAGCTACACCATAGCTTACACATCTCTACCTCATTAGGCAATGCTTGGCATGCCAATGAGTTTGTAAACTAATGTGAATCAATACATACATTTACATCTATCACTTCTGTGTACTCTGAGTTTCTACCTCCAAGTCTGTCAACTTCAAAGAGGCATATCTCAGTGCCTACGTCACCAAATCAAGTGATTCAAAGCTTGGTGGATCTAGCTCAAAGCATACTACAAGAATACAAAGTTTGAAGCAACTTGGTTCAGTCAATCTCGAGAAATCGCGGTCGAAGTGCTCACTGGTATTTGTCTGCATACTTCCTAAAAAGTCAGGGGTGTCCATAAATTTGCTAAAGTGATTACTCCTAGTATAGTTTATCATTTTGTATGATTCCACTTGTAAATGGTAGCTTACTAAGCTAATAGAATACCTCTACAAGGAATTTTGCCAATTGTAAGTGTACTGGCCATACTGAGTGAAAGACTGAGCAGGTATCAATACCAAAATAGAAAGTTTTCTAGCTTTGTGATTCACAAACTCATCTGTTTTGATCAAGTCATTACTCAAACCTTTTCCAAAGTACATATAGGATCTCTTGGTATCATTTGCAAGCTAAGGGTGTCTACCAATCATATCTGGAGTCACTGAGGGCTGCTGCAAAGCAGGATTAACAGCACCAACTCAATCTTCTGGAGGATCCATCCATCTCTCCCTACAGTGGTATCAGAGCAAACAAGGTAACATGGGAGATGGTTTTCCTTCATTCATTGATAAATTGGACAGGAACAGTTATCAAGCTTGGTCTCTGAGGATGAAGACCTATCTACAAGGAAGAAGTCTATTTGGATTCATCTCAGGAGATGAGGAATTGCCCTCATTCAAAGCAAGGCATCTACCCACCAAGGAAGAACAAGAAAGGCTTAATACATGGTGTGCAAAAGATGCATTGGCAAGGTCTTATCTTCTTAACTCTATATCTGATTTCCTTTTACCTCACATAAAGAATTGTAAGACTTCCCAAGAAACTTGGGAAACCTTGTCATCATACTTTTCATCTAATACAAGGGCCAGGAAGAATCAATTGTGGATTCAATTCACAACCCTTAGGAAGCAACCAAAGCAATCAGTCTCAGAATTTGTGACCAAGATCAAGGATGTGGCAGACCAATTAGCAAGTATAGGAGAGGAGATTGAAGAGGAACAAATAGTAAGGCAAGTAACCAATGGACTAAAGGTAGATGATAAGTGGGAAAGCTTCACCACTGCCATGGATCTCTACATGGACATGCATACCCTAGATCTCACAACTCTGATGGGCCAACTATTCACACATGAAGCAAAGTTCACAAAGGTTGGAGATACATCAAAAGGTAACACTCCTTCTGCCCTATATACTGATAAAAAGGTTAAAGACAAAGGTAAAGGTAAAAAGCAAGAAGATGAAAGTTCTACCTCTCAAGCCAACTATGTAGGGAGAGGTAGATCTTCAAAAGGCAGGGGCAGAGGAGGTAAGCAAGGTAGGGGGAGACCCTACAATTCATCACCATGCAATATTTGTGGATTGTCTAACCACACCACAGATGAGTGCTACAAAAACTACAAAAATCAGAGAGGAAGAGGCTATCAAAGAGGTGGATACTCTCAAGGCAGAGGAAGGTTCAACCAACACCACGGCTACAATGGCTACAACAATAACTACAACAACAATTACAACAACAACCATAATGGTAACTACCAAGGAGGATTCAGAAATAGGAAAGACTACAATAACTACACAGAGGAGCAAGATGACTCCCTATTGATCATGAATATGACTTCCAAGTCAGGTATCAATGATGATCATCTGTTTTATATTGATTCAGGGTGTTCTAATCATGTAGTTGGCAATGTGGCACTACTCTCTGATCTTGAGGAACCAAAGGGCAAACATCAAGTACAGACAGGTGATGATACTAAGCATTCTGTAGTAAAGATTGGAAATGTAAAAACTTGTGATGGTAACCAGAACCTATTGAGCAGGGTACTTTATGTACCAACCATTACCAAAAACTTAATGAGTGTTGGTCAGATTGTGGAGAAAGGTTTGCAGGTCAGGTTCAATCAACATGGAGCATATGTGGAGGACCCAAGACATGGATTCAAAAGGATAGCCAAGGGAGAAAAATCAGGTAGATTATTTACTTTTGAGCTAGAAGACACCAAAAACACTGCTTTATACAATTACAAGGATCAAACACTTTCAGAATTAGAAATATGGCACAAGAGATTAGGTCACATAGGTGAAGAGACCTTAAAGCAAATGTGCAAGGACCAATGTGTGCTTGGGATACCTAATGTATCCAAGCAACACATGATTTACAAATGTGGTGCTTGTCAGTTTGGTAAGTCTCACAGATTGCCCTACTCAAGGAAAGGTTTTATGCATGAAGACTACCTAGACTTCGTACACACAGATGTTTGGGGACCTAGCAAGGATCCCTCCATTTCAGGATCAAGGTACTATGTGTCTTTCATTGATGACTATAGCAGATGGACTGTGTTATATTTTATGAAGCACAAGGATGAAGTGTTTAATTGTTTCAAAAGATATCTTGCACTAGTTGAAAATCAAACAGGAAGGAACTTGAAGAAGCTAAGGTCAGATGGAGGAGGTGAATACTTCTCCAATGAGTTTGAGGACTTCTTGCAGGAAAGAGGCATCAAAAGGGAGATAACCACAAGGTACTCACCTGAACAAAATGGGGTAGCTGAAAGAAGGAATAGACTTATAGTTGAAATAGCCAGGTCCATGCTTAATGAAAAGAAGTTGCCAAATTATCTTTGGGCAGAGAGTGTATCTACTGCCACCTATCTCATAAACAGGTTGCCATCAAAGTCACTTGATGGAATGACACCTTATGAAGCTTGGCATGGTAAGAGACCATCATTGGATCATTGTAAAATCTTTGGTTGTGTAGCATATGTGCATATTCCCTCACAGGTAAGGGGAAAGCTAGACCCTAAAGCAGAAAAATGTATTTTCATTGGTTATGACTTGAATAAAAAAGGGTACAGATTCTACAACCCAACCAATAAAGGGTTCAAGGTAAGCAGAGATGTCATCTTTGATGAGAATGACTCATGGTATGAAAATGAATGCAGGAAGGTTAGTCTACCCTATGATTTGGAAGAAGAGTTTCCAAAACTCTCAAGGGAGGAACCAAACCAGAAGGAAGACTCAAGTTCAGAAGATGATGACACAATTAATCTTGAAGAATTCAAGGCATGGAAGTCCAGAGGCAAGATAAAGATGAAGAAGCTTGAGGATATACCAGAATCTTCAACTCAAGCAATAAGGAGATCTCAGAGAGAAAGTAAGAAGCCTATCAGATATGGGTATGATACATCTCTTGTAACTAAGCATTCAATTTATCTTGCAAAGGACTTGTTAAGTGAAGAACCAGATTCATATGAAGAGGCAATCACCAAACCAGAATGGAAAGGAGCTATGGATGAAGAAATAGAAGCTCTCAAGGAGAGTGATACATGGGACTTGGTACCCAAGAAGGACTCTATGAAGGTGATAGGATCCAGATGGATCTACAAACTAAAAAGGAACTCTGATGGTACAATCAACAGGTACAAAGCTAGGTTGGTAGCCAAGGGTTTTGCACAAACCCTAGGCATTGATTATGAGGAGACATTTTCTCCTGTGGCTAAGATGCCAACAATCAGAGTATTGGTGAGTGTAGCTGCATCAAAAAATTGGAACATGTACCAATTAGATGTCAAGAATGCTTTCTTGAATGGATGGATATCTGAAGAAGTCTACATGTCACAACCACCTGGCTATGAAGATCCCAAGAAGGTAAATTATGTTTGTAAATTGAAGAAGGCTCTATATGGATTGAAGCAGGCACCTAGGGCATGGAACTACAGGTTGACAACATACCTCCAAGACCAAGGGTTTACTATGAGCAAGGCAGACACTTCATTGTTTATCAAAAGGAGCAATTCAGAGGTAATCTATCTCTGTGTTTATGTTGATGACATCATCATTACAGGTAAGGATGTCCAAGGAATCAGAAGCATCAAAAACTAGATGATGAAGGAGTTCAAGATAAATGATCTTGGATTATTGAAATACTTTCTAGGACTTGAATTGGTTTATACTAATTCAGGTATATATATCACTCAGAAAAAGTATGTACAAGACATGTTGAAGAAGTTTAACCTGCAGGATGCTAAAGTCTCAAGTACTCCAATGGAAGTCAACCTAAAGCTAAGTGCTCATGAAGGGGTTGAAGTCCAAGACATTACAGGATATCAAAGTATGGTAGGTAGTTTGAACTATGCTACCTTGACCAGAATTGACATAGCATATGGAGTTAGTGTGCTAAGTCAATTCATGCACAAACCAAGGATACCTCACCTTGAGGCTGCAAAGAAGATCTTGAAGTATCTAAAGGGAACTCAGAACCATGGTTTGTACTTTCCTTATACATCAGATATTGACATTAAAGTGTATTTAGATGCAGATTGGGTAGGATGCAAGGATGATAGGAGGAGCACATCAGGATACTTATCTTTTGCAGGTGATAAACCTATTTCTTGGTTAGCCAAGAAACAACCAACAGTGGCATTGTCATCCACTGAAGCAGAGTATAGAGGGCTAGCCAATGCCACTCAAGAAGCTGTTTGGTTAAAGCTTTTGTATACAGAACTAGGCCTATACACTAGGCCACCAATTATCTTTGGAGACAACACAAGCTCTCTTCACCTTGCAGCTAATCCAATATATCGTGCTAGAACAAAACACATAGAGGTTCATTACCACTATGTGAGAGAGAAGTTACTAAGCAAGGACATTCAGTTGACCTATGTATCTACTAATATGCAATGTGTAGATTTACTCACTAAAGCCTTGGATGGAAACAAATTATGCAGATTCAAATCCATGATTGGATTGCAGGATGTGATTGAAGATTGAAGATGAAGACTTAAGCCAAAGTGTTTGGCTTGAGGGGGAGCTGTTGGTGCAATTCAAGCCTTCACAATTTGGCTTGGATTACTTCATGAAGACATCACTTGAAGGAAGGACCATAGGAACTTATGCTTATAAGTTCTTACCAATTTACCCATGTAAAAGTCTAAATGACTTGGAATCTTTTTATACACCTACTTGATTGAGTCGTGGAAAAGTAGGACATGTGATTGAGGAAATATCTCCTTACATTTAGATACTAGATTGAAGGGAGCCAAGAATTCAAATTTAAATTCAAATTCTTGCTCACTTCATATATAAGATGTACTTGAAAAGTCGCAAATAGAGTGAGTCCTCCCGAGCTTCATTTTTGCTATCATTTGAGTGTGTGAGAGAGCTACACCATAGCTTACACATCTCTACCTCATTAGGCAATGCTTGGCATGCCAATGAGTTTGTAAACTAATGTGAATCAATACATACATTTACATCTATCATTTCTGTGTACTCTGAGTTTCTACCTCCAAGTCTGTCAACTTCAAAGAGGCATATCTCAGTGCCTACTTCACCAAATCAAGTGATTCAAAGCTTGGTGGATCCAGCGCAAAGCATACTACAAGCATAAGAAGCTTGAAGCAACTTGGTTCAGCCAATCTCGAGAAATCACGGTCGAAGTGCTCACTGGTATTTGTCTGCATACTTCCTAAAAAGTCGGGGGTGTCCATAAATTTGCTAAAGTGATTACTCCTAGTATAGTTTATGATTTTGTATGATTCCACTTGCAAATGGTAGCTTACTAAGCTAATAGAATACCTCTAGAAGGAATTTTGCCAATCGTAAGTGTACAGGCCATACTGAGTGAAAGACTGAGCAGGTATCAATACCAAAATAGAAAGTTTTCTAGCTTTGTGATTCACAAACTCATCTGCTTTGATCAAGTCATTACTCAAACCTTTTCCAAAGTACATATAGCATCTCTTGGTATCATTTGGAAGCTAAGGGTGTCTACTAATCATATCTGGAGTCACTGAGGGCTGCTGCAAAGCAGGATTAGTAGCACCAACTCAATCTTTTGGAGGATCCATCCATCTCTCCCTACACGCACTTCCTTATACATGAGTGACAGGTCCTTGTTCACCACATCACTCCTAGGAAGGATTTGTTGATATATTTAGGTAGTGATGTGTGTGAACACTCTAGTATCGTTGGGGTGCTTTTTTCCCTCTTTAGGAGGTTTTTGTCCCCTGGCTTGTATATATGCCTATTGCCCTAACGGGCTACTTATCTTTGTACATTGTAGTGGTAGTACATTTTCAGTATTGTGTGTTAAGCTCCAAGCTTCTTCTTCTTCTTCCTTGTGTTGTTCGCGTGCTTCCACAAACATCTAACTTGAATAGAAGATAGTTAAGAAGCTTAGTGATGTTGCATACCAATTAGAGCTTCCTCTAGATTGTAGAATCCATCTAGTGTTTCATGTCAGTAAACTTAGAACGTATATTTCTAGGGAGGATAATCTAATAGAGGGTATTGTTTCTTTGCAAGAAAGTGATAGCACAGATCATTCTCCAGACAAGATACTAGATCACAGATACACGCAATTGAGAAACCGTGTTATCTAGGAACATCTAGTAGCTTGGAGAGGATTATCGCTTATAGACTCTACTTGGGAATGAGATTCTCTAGGTTTGAAGTAGTTTCCTACATTTATCATTGAGGAAAATGATCTTTAGAAGGGGGAGAGAGTGTCAGACATTGGTCTACACAGACCACCTCATGTGTGTGTGGGACAAGGGCCACCCATAGCCAAGGTTGCAAGCTTAGAGAATATCCTAAGGTGTTCAATGGTAATGGGGATGAGTGTTGTATGATGGCCACATTATGGCACTACATCATCCCAGAGCATTACTATGTTGAATGCAAGAGGATATATTGGATGGGAGGAGATTGGCACAGACATCATTCACAAGTCGTCTTTTCAAATCTTGAAAGAGAGATTTAAGGCTAGTCCTACATAGTGTCTTTGATATATGTGTTTGTGTGTAAGTATATGTATGTATATATATCAAATTATGCGTGTGTATGGATATGTGTGTCTTTGTGTTAATATGTAATTGTGTATGTGTGTGTGCTGCTACGCGTGTGTACGTTTGGGAAGATAGAAGAGTAAAATTTTAGGAGAGTGACGTTGTAAAGAGAGGATAGAGGAAAACCAGGGTTTAGAAAAGAGGAGTGACAAAAACGATAGTATATGATTGAGATGAATCAAACAATTTCTTTAACTTCCCATAGTAAGAAAAACGATATCCATATGGTCCTTTGTATATTCATATCTATGTGCATTTGAATTTCCATTTATAGAATTATATAAAGATAAACTATTCCTTTTCGATGGCCATAACTATTGGAGATTGAGATGATTGTTCAAGTAAATTGATAATCAATTTCTTTTTTGTGACCCATATACCTATGTTTCGATTGAAATACATAGTGGCTCTTGTTGTGACATGCTTCATTTGGAAAACTATGCAATAAGAGAAATTTATCTATGACTTATCACCCAATATGTGATAGTGATTCAGATTTATCATATAATAAATAAAGACATTGAAGTGCACTACCGCTGATATGAGACATTACTTTCGATTGCAAAGGAAGCTAAAGTAAACTATAAATAGAAGAAGCAACAAGTCCTATATATGGTCACAGAACTTTTGGACATAACAAAGCCAAGTGCTTCAATTCTAATGTTGGATGAAGGCCATAGGTGAAAGAAGAAATTTGAAGCTTGAGGAAGAGTGTTGAAAAAAGAACCAAACATTAGTAGCTAAACAGAAAATAGGATGGGAAGATCAAGCTCAGTTAAGTTACTTAAAGTATCTATGAACTTCAAAAGATATGATCCTAAAATATAGATAAAAAAATATAAATTAAGTTCTCAAACAAATGCTAGAAATCTGAATTTATGTTACCTCTTACATTTTTGTAGGCCTTTTAGCTATTGTTTACGCATTTTGTCAACGAATAATGCAAACCTAGGATGGCTTATCCACTTCAACGCTTCCATCTCGAGTATACGCTTGCATAACCGATGGTGTTTATATGTAGATCTACAATATAATTATTGTGAAAGATAAAACATACATTTATCTTTATAATCATACATCCGCTACTTTCGTACTCTCTGTTGGAAGGTCTCATAGTGTCCTAAAGCTCTCGTAAGTGTGAAGCTATCTCGAGTTACTGTGTTATAAGTGTATAGCTATCTATAAAGATGGAGGCGAGTGGATAGACTACATAGGAAATGATGAAGGGTGAAGTTCTCAGATCAAGGGTAGGCAAGGGAAGTTCTATAACCTGAATTCAGCAGATAGTATAGTATAGTATGATTTAGCGAGACATACCTTGATTTTCTTTTATCTTGACGTAGTTATTGCTCGATTACATACAGCTGCTTGGATGTTTGGATTCTAGAGATGTGAGATGAATGAGGAATCGACAGAATAATATTTCAAAAAAAGGAATTAAAGCCTGATCAATGAAATGAAAGAACAATTTTGAAGTGGGGGCTCGCTAAAGATTATACATCTCATATTCTGAAGCGGAAAGGACATGAAAAAGTGAAATTTATAATTAAAGTAATTCTTCAATAGATAGAGCTAATATGTTACATCAAGCTCATCGGCGAAAGGAGGGAAAACTCGATGATAGGATGGAGGTTGGGAAAGGATATGCTATTTAAAAAAAACCATCCATTGCTTATTTTCACTGCCCATTCCGTAGCACAAGACTAAGATATTGGAAACTATTCCTTGGACGCTCTCTTGCTCTCCTCTCGAATAGGGTTAGGAAATATCCATAAATTTATATTTCATGATAGCTAAATGAGAGAAAATTCATTATTCCAGTTGGCAGATGATAATTTTTATGTCTGCTATTAATTCAAGCTTGGGAGAGTAGGCTGTAGCCAAACTTCCTTAAAAACAAAAACTTGGCTCTCACATTCTTAATAATAATACCCTCGATTATTTGCACAGAATAGGACAATTGGTTGGGTTGCTTGCCTCCCTTGAAGTGGGGGAAAAGGTCAGAATTGAACGAGTTATAAAGTTTTTGGTTGTTTCCTTCTTGTGCTACTTTTCGAGTTTGTCTATTCTCGTTGTACTCTTTTTGAGCTTGTCCATTGTGTCACCCTTGCTTAGTGGCACATGCGGCACATGGGAGGTCCCATGAGTACTACGATCCTTCACCTGTACAATTGTTTTTTTCCATTAATTGAAGCTAAGGAAAATTTTTTATGCACGGCCAATTTTGGTGGAAACACAATAGTTTGCTCCTATTCAAACATATTGCACATATCTATGTATGTGTGGATATATGTTTCCATGTATGCGTGCGTACCTATGCATGTGTGAATATAAAGTGCGTTTGTGTATGTTTATGCATGTATGTGTGCATATACGTATGCATGCATGTATAGATGTATGCATGCATGTATAGATGTATGCATATATGCATACGTACACGTACATATGCATGTATGCATTTCCTCATACATGTATTCAAGAACGTATTCATGTGTACATGCATACACTTAAAGTGGGCATGCATTTTTGACTTTGTATATGAATTTATCGTAAACGTATTCTTGTATGTATGCATGCATGTACTCGTACTCTTATGCGTGTATGAACGATATTTTAGGTATATGTGCATACGTATGTATGTCTGCATGTATTTGTGCATCTATGCAATCATGAACGTATTTGTGCATGTATACATGCAGGTATGGTTTTATGTATGCTTGTATATATAAGTTTATCTTATGCATCTATGCACATAACTATCTTTGTACGGAACTATTTATTTGTGTGTATGTATGTGTATACGCATGGTTGTATGAGAAATATATGGACGCATGGAGTTATGTATATAGTCTAGTATCTTTGATATATCTGTTTGTGTGCAAGTATGTGTATGTATATATGTTTATTTATGTGTGTGTATGCATGCGTGTGTCTCAGATGTGTTCCTATGTAATTTTGTACGTGTATGTGTCCATATGCGTGTGTACGTTTGGGAAGATAAAAGAGGTAAATTTGAGGAGAGTGACGATGTAAAGAGAGGATTGAGGAAAGCGAGGGTCTAGAGAAGAGGAGTGTCAAAAACCATAGTATATGCTTGATATGAGTTGTTAAACGTTAACGTGAGAATAACTATCAGAAACGCGTTTAAACGTTTATTGGGTTCTTGGGAGTGGTAGGGGTCTGTTAGACAGAGGCCCTATACTTGGTTCCCAAACTAACCATTCCATACAGCACTATACGGATGCGCAAAACTCTATTAAGTCTCTGTTATGCTTAGGAGCCTTACAGTTCTCGATCAAAATCCATCCAAAGTGTACCGAATACACTAAATTGCTACACTGTTCTGCACATAAACTTACTGAAATACCAGAGACAATAGCAGTATTTCAACCTTTACCGAATAGGTACAAACAATCAGATGACACCGAAGAGACAGAGAACTCAATAGTTTCAGATACACAGTACTGCAGATTCAGTATACAACTTGGAAAGACCCTGACTGTATCTTAATCTTTGCCATATGAAGATAGACCTCAACACTGAAGACAACACGATACAGATCAGAATACCAGAACCACTACCACAGCTACATAGACTTCACCAAACAAGTGGCAGAACATTCCAAGAAAGAGTAACACCACGATATGCGTAATTAATACAACAATCGCAATAGAGACTCGCCAGCGACTCACTCCGACAACAGTCCGGGGATCTACTAGATGTCGAGGAAAACTACAACAAACAGGTATCGATAGACAACAGAACAGAATCAGAACCATACAGTACAGTATACTCAGAATGGATTCAACAATACTACAACAACGCTCAATCAATCACCTAGACATACAGTCTGGTGAATCCCACGAATGTCACTCTGTGTCTCTTTTTCATTGCTTTATATAAAGATTACAAGGTGTCTGCGTAACAACCTTTCGCGCGTGCGAAAAAAGATTTAGTTATACAACTTCCAATCTGGCAGCCGATAACACTGGCATGCATGGTGGATTCGAACCCGCAGGTTTTACAAAATTACTGTTCTTCTATAATGCCGTCTAAATACATGTTTCTGGCTAATCTAAAGGTTCGGGCGATTTTCTTTTTCAAAGCTTCTAACATCTGTTTGAGAGTATCCGATTCTATTAATTGTGCATCTACTCTTATAGAACTTAATGCAATAGCTTCGGTTAGCAAAATTTTGGCTTGCGTTTGCAGAAAAGCCTCTTGTAAGTAGAAATCATTCGATAAGGCTACATCTCTGGAAATCTTCATCTCTGCAAGTTGTTTACCCATGTTGGCCAATCTTTCTTTCTGATTGTCGAGTTGGTTGTCTTTTCTGTCGATCTGCTGATTCTGGAACTGGATGGTTCTAGAGTAAGCATCCCGTTCTCTCCGAAGATCTGATGACTTTTTGCACTTGAGCTTCTTCGGTCAATTTTCGTTTTAGAATGCTGTTAATGTCTGATAAATCTATTTTACATCTTTGAAGTTCTTCAAGTGTTTTCATAGCCAAATCGTGTTGTTCTTGGCCTCGTTGTACCACTTCATCTAATGTCGGTCTTGTTTCTTCCAGTAGATTCCCTAAGGCGATTCTTGCATCTTCTTTATCCTGTATTTCTTGCTTTAACTGAATGACTTCGGCATTTGCATCTTTTAATAATTCGTCTTTCTGTCTGATCTCTACTAGTGCTGCATCTCTTTGTGCTGTAACTTCTACCTGTTCGGCCATTCGGGCTTGTAACTCCTTCAGCTGTTCTTGTAATGCTTGATTTTCGGCTTTGGCTACTAACAATTCTTCTTGTAGAGGACTAATGTCGACCTCCAGTACATCTACTTTATGTTGAAATTCATCGCGAATATTCTTTGTTACTTGCTTCATTTGTTGCAGCAGTTGTTGTGATAAATTGATTAGCAGTTGACCCATTGATGGTAACTCAGAAAATACGAGCATGGAGGGGAGTGGAAGATGTTGACGAGGTTGGGATGAGGATGCGGTGAGTAGCTGCTGGGAGTTCGGTGGAGAGTAGTTTGGGGATGAGGAAGAAGAAGCAGTGGGTTCTTCGGGACGAATGGGTGGATCACGGATAATTGGGTTGATTGGAGGCTCCGGTGGGTAAGTGGGAAGAACGGAGTTAGACTGTGTTACCTTATCTATGGTCTGTTGTGTAGTGTCGGTAGCTGTGGACTCGACTGCTTTCAATAGCTCTTCGAAACTTCTTTAATGACCTGTTCTCCTTCCTCTTGTCGTTCTTGCTCAGATTGCTGTTGGGATGCTTCTTGTGACAAGCTTGTGTCAGAGTCCGTGTGATCCTCCTATTCTTGTTGCCCTTGTGACGAAGACTGTGCTGCATAGATGTTGCGGTGTCATGGAAGGTTTCTTCGTCTTGTTTTTCTTCTTCTTTGTCCTCTTCTTTATTTCCTTTGGTTGAATCTTGTGCTTCACTTTCAGATGAACTGATTCTAATTCTTTTGCGGCGGAAGAGTTGATTGAGTTCCTCTTAGTCTTCTTCATCATCTTCTAACTTTAAATGTGGTACCTTGTAAAGTTATTGGTACATTTTGTACAAGTCCTACTGGATGGACTCTTGACTGGTCAACCATTCTGACAAAGAAATGAACTGGTTCGATTTCGGTCCATCCTAACTTCTTACACAGTGCAGCAGTAGCAATGTTGACACCAGATCCTCCATCAATTAGTACCTGTGTAATTTATGATTTTTATACCATACCGTAATTAAAGGAACCGAATGATTGATCGTAGAATCAGGTTCTGGTTGCACTATCGCTGTTGCTGGAATGCAAGAAGGTACAAGACTGAACTGTTGTTGGAACTGTTGCCGAACTCCTGGTACTAGTGCAAGTAATTGGCCAAGAGGAAGAGTAATGGACGCTTTAGATAAAATTTCCTAGGCCTTATGTGATTGAATTGTGTTTTCCACAGAGTCTGAAGATGATGCGACGGTTGACGATGATGTATCTGCTGAAGATGATGTGCCTGCTGTCGAATTAGAATCTCGTTTTTGTGTTCCTTCCTTGGTTAATGGAGCCTGGGTCACCGGAATAGAATTTGGAAACACCGGGGGTTCTGTGGTAGTCCATTGACTGGCCTTATCATACATCCCTTGTTGTTCACGTATGCCTGGTTCAAATACTTCTGCGGCTGGTTGCAGTTGCTTACCGGATCGGGACTAAATTACTACAGCTTGCGTTTCTACTGGTGTGATTTGTACCATATTAGTCATTGGGTTTTGACGTTCTTTCTTCCTCTGATCATACTCAACTGCATCCTTACAAAATCTTCTAATGTGACAACCACAAAAATGGCAACGCGGTGGTGACAAATTGGGATTTTCCTATGCTGGTCCGGCCTGCCAGCGGTTTGCATTGTAGCTATTATTTCTCTGTCCTCTGTAATTTCGGTAACCTTGTTGCTGATTGTTTCTCATTTGCGGAGGTACATAATGATTGGCTGGTTACCCTGGTTCCTGTATAATAGCATTGATAGTTGCTGGTCCCTATACTTTGGTGTTATATGCACAGTTTTCGATGGTATGTCCAGTCATATTGTAGATAGCGCAAAACAACTGATTAAGTGCACAAGTGGCACTAGTATGGCCTGAATTTTTGCATGTGGTGTAGTACATCTGCCTGCTCGAGTCTTCTGCAACATTTTTATTTGCTTTTAACCATTCCAAATCTTCTGTAAATCCTCCAACCTTGTTCTCAAGCTGCAAAGCCATTGCAATCACTACATCTAGTGTCATAGCCCCTACACAGCGTATGATCATAATTTGTTTAAGTTGTGGAGTCAATCCATTGATAAACCATTGCGTGATGATGTCATCCGGTAGGTTGGCATGTGATGGTGGTAATTGCCTCAAATGAGTTCTGAATAGAGTGGCATATTCCTGCACTGTTTGATTTATCTTCTGTCTATTGTTTTGTAGGTAGTCAAAAATTTTGGCTGGATTCTTCTTTAGCCTGAATCTCTGCAAAAATGCATCCATTACTGCTTCATAGGTGCCGAAGTGGTTAATATCATATTCTGTAAGCCATCTGCCTGCTTCATTAACCAATGTAGACTGGAAGACAATAGCTTTATACGCCGGATCAGGTGGATGATTGAGCACTACGTAACTTATCTCAAATGTGCGTACATGAGCATCTAGGTCATCTCCTAGAAATCCACCAAATTTAGTGTACGTTACTCCTGTTGGAGTCGGTCGGGGTGGGAATAATTGTTGCTGCTAATGCTGTTGTTGTTGTTGTTGTTGCCCACTCATCGTGCTGGCGGTGGTATTGGGACTATCGTCTATATCCCGAGGCTGAATATCTAAACGGTTGGAATCTGTATCGTCAACCTGTGCACTCTCTGGTTCGATAATCTTGTTTAGTATAGTTTCGAATCTTAGTTTTGAACAAGCTACCTTCCTTCTTGATGTCAATTGTAGGGAAGCTTACTCCCAATAGCGGCGACTGGACTGAAGATTCACCCAGAAATGGTAAACCGTCACAGAAAAACTGTGAATTCTCCGTAACTTGTATCGAAATAACACCAGAAGGTGTCGAGTTTTCACCAAAACAAAGTGCTCCTTCTCCTTCACTAGTTTCTTTGGCCAAAACGTTTCTATTCGTAAACAAATTCGAATCTTTACCTAATGGTGTTAAACTAACTTCATGCTGCGTTCCGGTAGATTCTCGAGTTACTATACCTTCGACAGACTGTGCTGAAATCGTACCGGAATCTGTCAGAGATGTAGTACGTTCCACCGAAATATGACCAGAATCACTACTGACGTTCTTCACTTTCTTGACAACTGGGTAAGACCTTTCTGCGCTTCTACCTCCTGGAGGCGTCCTTAGCAAATTAGGTACCCAGGGCTGTCGGTTCTTCGGATATGACTCACCGGATCGAGTAACCGGCATATATCATCTTTTGTACTAATCACGTACTTTACTGTCGATTTATAATCTATAGTCCCGTTACCACAATCGATTTGCAACAATCTAATCTGTTGCCATCTTCCCACAGACGACGCCAGTGTTAAACGCTAACGCGAGACTAATTGTCAGAAACGCGTTTAAACGTTTATTGGGTTCTTGGGAGTGGTAGGGGTCTGTTAGACAGACGCCCTATACTTGGTTCCCAAACTAACCATTCCATACAGCACTATACGGATGCGCAGAACTCTATTAAGTCTCTGTTATGCTTAGGAGCCTTACAATTCTCGATCAAAATCCATCCAAAGTGTACCGAATACACTAAATTGCTACACTGTTTTGCATATAAACTTACTGAAATACCAGAGACAATAGCAGTATTTCAACCTTTATCGAATAGGTACAAACAATCAGATGACACCGAAGAGACAGAGAACTCAATAGTTTCAGATACACAGTACTGCAGATTCAGTACGCAACTTGGAAAGACCCTGACTGTATCTTAATCTTTGCCATATGAAGATAGACCTCAACACTGAAGACAACACGATACAGATCAGAATACCAGAACCACTACCACAGCTACACAGACTTCACCAAACAACTGGCAAAACATTCCAAGAAAGAGTAACACCACGATACGCGTAATTAATACAACAATCACAATAGAGACTCGCCAGCGACTCACTCCGACAACAGTCCGGCTCATACATTTATCTTTATAGTAATACATCGCTACTTTTGTACTCTCTGTTGGGGGGTCTCATAATGTTCTAAAGCTCGCATAATTGTAAGGTTATCTTGATAGCTATCTATAACGATGGAGGAGAGTGGATAGACATATAGGGAATGATGAAGGGTTAAGTTCTCAGATCAAGAGTATGCAAGGGAAGTTCTATAACCTGAATTGAGTAGATAGTATGGTATAGTATGATTTAGCGAAACATAGATTTTTCTTCTTTTCACTTTATGTAGTGATTGCTTGAATAAGTAAACTGGGGGGAGCATGAAGAGATGTTATGGGAGCCACATCATCTTCGTGCTCCATTAACGATTGATTATTTTTTGTTAATGGAGACATCACATGCATACAACTGTTTGGTTTTTGGATTCTTGATATGTAATCACCACAAGAAATATGGGGCATAGTGAAGATTGATACAACACACTTCTGTTGCTATAGGATTGTGCACTCCATCCCACTGAACATCGAGCATGCTCTGTTGTTTAAACAATGCTCCAATGGATGATATGTTTGAGGCTACGAGCGATGTTAATTGAATTGTCGCTAATATGAGAGTCCCATATGCAACATATAAAGAGCATCACATAAGAGCATCACATATGCTAGATAGCATCCCTTATGCCACAGTAAAAAGCTTCGCATATGTGATATTTAAAAACATCGCATATGCGAGGGTTTATAGAATTGTGTATAGGACATTTGCACATTGCTTATGCGACGATTGATTTTAACCAAAATAAAAACACGGAGGTCGATTTTTATGTATCTATGTATGTATGCATGTATGTGTGTATGTATGTATGTATGCATGCATGTATGTATGTATGTACGTATGTATGTATGGATGGATGTAAATATGTATGTATGCATTCTATGGCATCGTCAAGATAATGTTTGGGAAAATTTTTCCTAAAAGATGGAAACTTTGAAAAAATAAATATAAAGCTCGCAGACCATAAGCCAAAAAAAAGGAAAAGAAAACATTGTAAGACATAAACCATGAGAATACTTTTCATGTGCAAAAGACACTCTATCTATAAAAAACACATTCTACCTACAAAGAACATTGCGTTAAAAAAAAATAAAGTCTTGCATATGTATATATGTATCTATGTAGGTGTTTATGTCTGTATGTAATGTATATATGTATGTATGTATTCTTGTATGTATGTATTTACGTATGTATGTACATACGTAAATACATACATACAAAAAAAAATGCTAGAAATCAGAATTTATGTTACGTTTTACATTTTTGTAGGCATTTCAGATATTTTTGATGCATGTTGTCAAGGAATAATACAAATCCTTCCATCTCGAGTATGCACTTACATAACATATGGTGTTTATATATATAACTACAATACAATTATTATGAATTATAAAACATAGATTTATCTCTATAATTTTACATCCGTTACTTTGGACTCTGTGTTGCGAGGTCTCATAGTGTTCTAAAGCTCGCATAACTCTGAAGATCTATGCATGTCGGCTATTCAACTACACAATAAAAAGATAATTAGACAATGATACAAAGATCTGTGCATGTTGCCTGTTCAACTACACAGTAAAGAGATAATTGAGTTCCTCTAACGATAAACGGATTTCTTATATCCTTCTTTTCGTTTGTGGCCTCTTGCAGTTTGTCGAAATTCATGTGCCAGTTGTGCCAATGTTTGCTTGGGAGTATGTTTGATTTATTCATGTCTATTTTTTTATCAACATCATGGAAGTTAAGACATGACATTCATGAATGTATATGCTGGAGATCATAAACTTGGCTTTCACATCGTTAATATCACTACCTTTTGTCCTGTCCCATAGGTGGTTTGATAAAGCTTTGGACTCTTGAGGTGGAGGCCTAGAGTTCAACTTCCAGCTTGGACATGTAATGGCTTTAGTCATTTTAAAAGAGTTGTAACTCAGTTCACGAGTTGTAACCTAGTCTACCCTCTTTTTTGTGGGATATGGGGGGTCCCGTAGGGGACTATGCCCATTCACGTGTACAATTGTACTTTAAAAGTTAATGGGAGAGTAGGATCCAAGTGAACCTCCTTTAAAAATAAGAAAATTGCTCTTGATTATCTACAGTCAGTAGGGTAGATGGTTGAGCTCTTCTCCTCTTGAAAATTCATTATCTACATGAAAATTCATTATTCTAGCTGGAAGATTATAATTTTTATGTCTGCACTTTCCACACTTCCTGCAAATCATTATGGTTGCATAGCTTGAACTAGAGGAAAAAGGGAATAGTAATGTTACAAAAATTCTAGAAGTCAAAGATTTTGATCGTCGTGAAGCCCAGAGACAACAGTGTGGAAGAAGGAGCATGTCCTCTTTCATTACATGCTTGATGGAGCCAATGAAAGTGAAGCCCACAAAAAATAATGGAATTGTGCATCTTAAGCCGTGTTATTATGTCCCACTCCCACTTCCAACATATGGTATCAGATCTTAGAATACCAACATTTGGTATTAGAACATAGTTGACATACACCCTTAACAAGATGAGTGATTATAGACTTGAGAATGAAGACAAGCTTTAGGGCATGTCTAGTTATCCAATGTGGAGTTTTATGATGATGAATCTATTAGTATGTAAGGACACTTATCCAAGGCCAGGAGAAGTCATTGAAGTTTGCATCATCTTCTTAGAAGACCTACTGTTCCTATTTCTGCTCGACTGGAGGTTAGTGAAGAAGAAACTCTCTCTTCATCAGGAGTCCATACTAGTTCCTATAGAAGAGCAACCCAATTGGGCTTCAAGGGATGCACTAGCACTTTCATATGTTGCTACGGAAGTTAAGAGGCATACTATACCCGAGATTTGGTCTTGTAGAACCTCTCCACAGCCTTCATTGGAGTTAGAGAATCTTCATCAGAGTAGAAAACCTACTAGGAAAGCTCATCAAAGGAGACAACTACCCAACACAAGGATGAAAGTAGGTAAATCGATTTAGACACATATTTTGAAGCTCAAAGATTTAGGAGATCAATTACTCAATGTTGGAGTAGACATTTTAAATGAAGAGATAGTAAACACACTTCTATACTCACGTCCATCTAGATATTGTGCTTTCTTTACTTCTTTATCTCTCTCTATAAGAGATAGAGGGATTTCATCTTCGGAGGGAAAGAAGAAGAAGCAGAAGAAGAGTCACCAACCCAAGAAGGAAAGTAAGTCTTTAAATCCTAAGTCTTCTAGTCCTTTTCCTAATGCTTCCTCTACACCAAAAGAAAAGTCTCCCAATACATCTGATTCGAAGAAAGGAGTATGCCATTACTGTAAGAAACTAGGAGATTATATAGCGGAATGCAAAGCAAGGATTTTTATAGAGAAGAAGAAAGAATCAGGTAATAGCATTGAAGATGATTCAAAACCAAAATATTTAAAGGTAGATTCATATGCATGTGCTACTATTGAAGAATTCGTTTTGATTAGGCATCGTTAAATGCAATCTGAGATAATCCATGGACTTTTTATTCTGGAGCTACTAAGCATATGGTAGGTTGTAGAAAGGTATTTTCATCCCTTTCTAACTCTTCAAGGAAGAGTGGACATTGCAGATGGCCATGATTTAGATGTTGTTAGTAACGGAGAAGTAAACCTTAACTCAAGAGCAGGTTGAAATTTCACAACTTCTAATGTTCTTTATGTTCTAGATGTGAAGATGAATTTTCTCTCAATCTCTACTTTCTTGTCAGATGGTTATGAAGACTTTGTCTTTAAGGAAGATGCATGTTAAATCCTCTCACCTGATGAGGAGCATTGTCTACTATAACGTGAAAACAAAAGTGCATGTTTGTGTTATCCAAAGTAAGTCATGCTAATAATGCTAGCTCTACTACATGTAAGGAGAACATGAAGTTATGGTACGCTCGATTTGGTCATATCACTTACATAGCTCTCAAGCATATCAAGGATCAGGGTATGGTGGAGATTTTTCCTACTTTTGTTCTACCAAATGATGTAGAGTCATGTGAAGGATGTCTTGAAGGAAAGCTTCACAAACTACCTTTCAAGAAGCATGGATATATCATGGCCACAAGGAAGTTGCATATCATACATTTAGATGTGAATGGTCCGATGGTAAGAGTTTCTATTCAAGGTTTCAGGTACTTTATTATGTTCATTGATGATTTCTCAAGAGATTCATGGATTTATAGTCTTAAAATGAGGTCAAACATTTTTCCTACTTCCAAGAAGTTCTTCGCTAAGGTTGAAAATGAAAGTCAATCAAAGATCTAGATTTTGAGATGTGATAAAGGAGGAGAGTACATGTCCAAAGACTTTAAATATCTTCTTGGAGACAAAGATAACTCTGATCAACTCACTATTTCTTACACATCAGAACAAAATGGTTTTGCAAAGAGAAATAATCGGATACTTGTTGATATCATACATAGTATGATTTCATCCAAATAGCTTTCTCCCAATTTTTGGTTTGATGGATTCATACAAATGATAACATTATGAATAGGTCTTCCATAAAAGTTTTAAAGGCTATCACACCTTGTGAAGCATACCATGGGGAGAAGCCCAATGCAAGTTATTTTAAAGTTTTTGGTTCTCAAGCTTATGTTCACATTGAGAAGAAGGATCGTGGTAATCTTGATGTAAAATACATTAAAGGGGTCTTCATTGGTTATCAAATGAAATCAAAGGATACAAATTCTATGTTCCAGATACAAGTGATATCCTACTCTCATGCAGCGCATATATTGCAAAAAGTTAGATTTATGATAAGAAGGAAGACATTCCAAAATTCATAAAGGCAGATAACTATGCATTTTCCAAAAGGAATTTGGATTCTTACATTCAACCATACAAGGGGGGTAATGAACCTACTAGAGATGGAGGTGAAGAGAGAGTTTCATTACCTAGATCAATACCTACTTCATCATCAATACCTCTTGAAGTTCCGACTTATGAAGTTGGAGAAGCTTCCATAGTTCTAAAAGAAAGACAAATTGAAGAACTAGAAAAGATTCTAACACTTTTGAGGAACATGCCAAGGTGGTTATATCAAACCTGGAAGGACATTGGTATAAAGGAATACACTAGAGGAACTAGAAGTGAGACAATGAGACAACAAGAAGACTAGTTAAATTATGGAGAACATTTTGAGATTCATAATGTTTTAGCTCTTACTTTAGTTGAGAAAGAACGAGCTAGTGTTCAAGATGCACTACAAAATGATATAATCATCACAAGTCCCAGGATTGAATTCAAGTATAGAGTTGAGTGTATCTACATGAGAGAGTAGATTACATTGAGAGATTATTGGAAAGGTTTGAAATGACAGATTCTAATGGTATGCTGACATCGATGGATGTCAATGTGTCATTACAATTGGTAGTAGATTCAAAAACATTTGATGCTATGTTATATAGTCAAGTAGTAGGTTGCTTGATACATCTATGTAATTCATGTTCCGATATTGAGTTTGCAGTTTCTCAAGTATACAGGCTCATACATAGTCCAATCAAGTTTTAGAGGAAATAAGTTAGGAGATATTTGCAGACATGAGAAGTTTTGCAGGTTCTTGAACCATATACCATTGTAACATTGAAGGGGGGATTGTTGGAGGCAATGTTCAATGGGTTCAATAATGCCAAAACTCTGAAAATAAGTAGGTATATTATTTCATCTTTTAGCACTCTTATTGAAGAGAATTCGGCGGGTCCAAACATCATATATTTTGCTCTTTATAGATTCTGTATAAGATATCGATGTGGTCGCATTGGTTAAGTCAAAGTACTCCGAAAGCATCATCTCTGGTTTGATCCTTATGGACGTCAGTGGCATGGAGTTTATTTTAATAAAGCAAAAGTGATTAGCTTTTCATAAGGCATCTATTTTTCCTGGGAGGCGATCATTGTGCATGGCAAAAGTTTTATTGCTTTTATGATATGCTTCTTGAGGGGCAAAAAATAACTATATAACAAGACCCTTGGGTCATTTTTCAAAGCATCACTCATCACTCAACAAGCTCAAGCTCTTGGAGAAGAACTTGGAGGAGGTGATCAATCTTCTCAAGTTAGGAGGAGATTTTGGAGGCCATCTTGGAGGAGGAGTTCTCACACTCCTAGAGGAGTTGTGGTCTATATCTTGGTGATTATATTTTGCAAGCTCACCGTCAGCATCCATTGTTGATTTACTATGAGTAGCAAGTCTATTTCCATTCTTACTTGCTAGGTCACTCGTTTCTGATTTTAGGTTGATGAGAATTTGGCTTTATTGTACAATAGTTCTAAACTATTCTTATTCTTCATATTCTCACACACACATTCGTCATATCTCTTAAGCACACAATCTCTTGTATCTAGTTCCTATTTCTGCCTAGATACACATATTGTGAGTTTGTATCATATTCACACATTGTAATTTAACATTTGAATATCGACAGTGTAGGTGAGCCTCATAGCTTACCATTACACTTGAAATCTTGCCTATTCTCTTTCTGTCTCTCATTCATCTATTTTTGAGTCTCAAGGTGTATACATTAAGGTTCATCTATTGGAAGATCTTGTAAACTTGTGATATATTGTTATTGTGGTCCACTCCCACTTCCAACATATGGTATCGAATCTTAGAATACCAACAATATGTGATAGTGAGTCACGTTTATCCTATAAGAAATAAAGACATTAAAGTGCACTTCCGCTCATATGAGATAACTTTTGATTGCAAAGGAAGCTCAAGTAAACTATAAATGGAATAGGCAACAAGTACTATATATGCTCACAACATGTTTGGACATTACAAAGCCAAGTAGCTTCATTTCTAATGTTGGATGAAGGCCATAGGTGAAAGACGAAGTTTGAAGCTTGAGGGAGAGTGTTAAAAAAAGAGCCCAACACTAGGAACTAAACAAAAAATATGGAAAGATCAATTTCAATTAAAGTACTTAAAGGTATCTATGAACTTTACATGATATGATCCTAAAAGATAGATAAAAAATATAAAATAAGTTCTCAAACAAATGTAGAGGAAACTGAGAAACATTTACTTTAACTTAACAAAGGGTCCTTTGTATATTCATATCTATTTCCATTGGAATTTCCATTAAAAGGATTATATAAAGATAAATTATTCCGTTTCTATGGACATATCTATGGAGGTCGAGATGATTGTTGGCGGCATTTCCTTCTTGTTCAAGTAAATTGATAATCAGTTTTTTTTTTCCTGTGAGCCATATACCCATTTTTTGATATAAATATATAGTGAATCTTGTTCTGACATGGTTCATTCGGAAAACTATGCAGCATAAGAAAAATTCCTATGACTTATCACCCAATATGTGATAGTGAGTCACGCTTATCATGTAGGAAATAAAGACATTGAAGTGCACTACTGCTGAACTTTTGATTGCAAAGGAAGCTCAAGTAAACTTTAAATAGAACAAGCAACAAGTCCTATATATGCTCACAGAACGTTTGGACGTTACAAAACCAAGTAGCTTGAATTCTAATACTGGATGAAGGCCATAGGTGAAAGACGAAGTTTGAAGCCCGAGTCCTGCACTAGGAAGTAATAGAAAATTGGATGGAAATATCAAGTTCAATTGAAGACCTTAAAGGTATCTATGAGCTTTAGATGAAACAATCCTAAAATATAGATAAAAAATATGAAATAAGTGCTCAAGCACTTGCTAGAAATCAGAATATGGGTCACATGTTACCATTTTGTAAGATCTTTAGCTACTTTTTGATGCATTTCGAGTCCAGATACGTTTTTTATGCATTATTTGTCAAGGAATAATGGAAGCAATATTCGCGAGTATACGCTCGCATAACGGATGGTGTTTATATGTAGAACTACAATACAATTATTCTGAAGGGCAAAACATAGATCTCATAGTGTTCTAAAGCTCTCATAACTGTGAAGCTATCCTGAGCAACTGTGTTATGAGTAAATAGCTATCTCTCTCTCTCTCTCTCTCTCTCTCTTTATTATAGGTTATTGAAGAAGTTCACCGATCATACTATCTCGCTAGTTATTGTAAGTAAAATTTTCATTATTTTTATATCATTTAAATTGTTTTATTTTGATTACTTAACATAATCACACTTACACATTCACATGCACATATACACATATACATGCACATGCATGCTCACGCATGCACATACACATACACATACACACACATATGCATACTTATACACATACACATACACATGGACATACACCCATATAAACACACATACACATACACATGCACATACACACACACATACACACACATACACACACATACACACAAACACTTACACATACACATACACACATGCATATGCATAAATATATCTACATGCACATGCATGGATATGCATGCATGTACATACACATACACATACACATACACATACACATACACATACACATACACATACACATACACATACACATACACATACACATACACATACACATACACATACACATACACACAAACACATACTTATACACATACATAATGCATGCAAATGCAGATGCATGCACATGCATGCTCATACATATACAAACAAAAACATACACATGCATATATACACATACACAGACATCTACACATACACACATACACACATACACAAACATACACATACACCTACATATACACATACACACATACATATACATATGTACACATACACATACACACACATATACGCACACATACATGCACATACACACACTTACCAAAAAATAGATATATACCTACATGTGCATACATACATATACACACACTACACACAAACATACATACATATATACACACAAACACACATATAATATGAATGCGTTATACAATTAAAGTAATACATCACATGTTAAATATAAACTATAATAAATCTCATTAGTATGCTTTTGTCATTAATTAGTACCATAGACACATTTAAAAACATAACTGAAATGAGAATATATATATATATATATATATATATATATATATATATATATATATATATATATATATATATATATATATATATATATATATATATATATATATATCACTACAACATATCGGCCGTATACCAAGGCTTTTATCGAGGAAATTGAATGCGCGCATTTTTGCCCTGACATCGGTGTAACTATCAGTATATGTGTCGGTATTAAAGCATCAGTATAGGTGTCGGTATAAGCATCATTATGAGCGTCGTTATAAGCCTCATTTCTTGCCTCATTTCTTGCGTGGTATAAGGTTATAAGTGTATCCCAAACATCCTTTACTGTCTTGCAAGAGTGAATGTGAGAGATAATGGCATGTTTGATAGACAAATCTATCAATGCATCTGCTTGAGCATATCTACTATCCCAAGGAAGTTTCTTTGTGGTTGGCGTAGTAGGAACCACATCACAAATAGGAATCGGAAGATCATCATCTTCAATGCCGTCTACATCACCTTCAATAGTAGTCTTAAGTTTAGTAGGACATTTTTGAATACCTTGCACAATATTCCATATTCCTTTTGTTACCAATACATGACACATCATATATGCCCATAATGGGTAATTAGTACCATCCAATTTGTCCTTAATAGCCAAGAGATGGAATATGTCATTGATTTTAGCCATGGCCACTGACTAAATACCTTGATGTAGAAAAATGACTGAATCTCAAAAAATTGAACACAACTACCCTATCGAGCTCTACCTAAACTTGTAGTAGAATTTGAGGCACTTGTATTGGAAAATCAAAACCTATACATATGTTTGGTGCAAAAGGATCAAATCGCCTGCATAGGCACTGTGATAGTGCATTCGAAGTCAGAAGTGATCTCATGTCCAAATTTAGGCATTTTTGAGACTATGTTTGGAGGGGTTTTGATGACACCCTAGATGAAGTGACAACATGCTCTAAGACTAATTGTTGGAGTTTGAGGTCTACGGAAGCACATGGATGACACAAGGAAGAAGAAGAAGCTTGGAGCACAACAAAACACTGAATGAATTACCAAGTGAATGTACAAAGATAAGTAAATGCTTAGGGTTATAGGCATAAATACAAGCCAGGGGACAAAAACTCCTAAAGAGGGGAGAAAGTGCATGAGCGGTCCTAACTGTGTTCATACACATCAATACCAAAATATATCAATAGATTCTATGCTATTTCAAGGGGTTTATAAGCTCAAATTTTCATAGCAAATATGTGAATGATTATGTGAAATTAATAAGATAGAAGCCACCTTAGATGAATTTTGGTATGCATATTTTTTCCATCTAAATTATTAGATTTTTCTCCATCTACAATAATATGATATGTTCTTGTGTTTGAATAAAGTCTATGAGACGATATCTAGGATGGCGAATCACCAAAATCCTCATCTCCAGCACTCCCTACCCTTGTAGGATCGATGACTATGGTAATTGCTAACTTTTTCTTCTTAGGATAGTCCTTGAAAAGGTGATACCCTAGACACTCATAGCACATTCCTTCCTTCATTGTCTTCTCTTTCTACTGAGGGGTAAGGATAGACTTATTGTATGCCCTCTCAGCTAGAGTAAATACTTTTCTTTTTCCTCCTAAAACTATCTTGATCATGTACACCTGCTTAGCCTCTATGTGCAATGATGAGGCTAGGAGTGGATGTGTAAAAGGGTCAAATCATCTTAATCCATGAGTATCTCTGACCTTGCGAGCCTACGTCCCTGTGGCCATATTCCTCATAAACTAGAGCCATCTCTATGGCATGTGCTAAAGAGTGACACCTCTCCTTCCAAACTAAAGGTTGAATAGTTTCTCTAAGTCCCAAGGCAAACTTGTGGGCTTGGAGAAACTCTGGGATAGACTCAGGTAGTTTGAGAAGTACCTCTCTATACTTATTTGCATACTCCTGAATGGTTTGGCTTTTCAGAGTGATGAAAAGCAAGTGTCTAGTGCTCTAGACCTCTCATCAGGTGATACAAAATTATTATAGAACAAGTCTTTAAATTTCTCCCATGTCATAGGCTCTTTCTTGTCTTGCTCTATCTTACATCATCACTTGTGGGCAATGTCCATGAGATTATATGTGGCCTGACGATATTTATGCCTATCGTCCACCATATAGCATAAACAAAAGCACTATTCCCACGTGTTGATCCATTACTCAAGAGCATGATTAGTCCTAGCACTAGTAGATCCATGATATCTTGGTGGCCTAAGGTCCTTAAGCTACCATGAGGCCTCTCTAACTAGTATGCTTTCTCTAGGAATGTTTGGAGTTTGATGCTCTCCTGAAGCATCTAACTCCATTCCTAGACAATTGGTCAGTAGCACAACTTTCTCGTTCTTGGAGCCACATAGGTGCTCCAAGCTATCATGAAGTGCCCTCTCTAAGTGTGTTATCCTAGCACTCATGGTCTCTATAGCGTTTGAGGTATGCTCAGCTACTCTATAAGTCCTAAATCGCAAAGAAGGCCGTGATTCCATACTAGGATAAAGTGAAGTTCTTCTTTTCATGTTTTATGGTTTTATGTGTGTTTTTTTATTTTACATGTGTGTGACTTATGTAGACCTAAGATAAAAAATTGCTAGTGGAAATGAACTCATCACAAGCCTTTGCATAAAGAAATGATAGAAAAATAAACGTTTAGTATGCTTTGCTTACCCTTTTTGCATATGCATGCTAAATTTTAAAAATTTTGGTAGCATTTTGGCATGAAAATGGAAATTAAAAAAAAAAGTGCACTACATGCACTTCCAAAACAAAGGTGCTGTTGTGCACAACATATACATAATGAAACCAAAGGGCACTACACACCCTTGTAGAAAACCTCGTGCTTGCGACACGGTATCATAAATAAGAACACTAAAAGTTATTATAACTTATTGGCTCTACTTGCAAGGTCAAACACTAAAATACTAATTTCATGCAAAATACAAAGTTGAACAAGCCTCTAATCAATCATATGCTATATATGCTATGCATTATGTTTGTTCTACATGCCCAATGATGCATCAAAAGAGCAAGAATGCATAAAACTTGACAAGAAAACTTACCTTGGAATCCAAAACTTTGATATGTAGCTATGTGTAGGTGTTGGAATTGGTCACAATGCACTCCGTTTGAGTCTCAAAGAGTATCTCAATAATTATTGTGCCAAAAAGGTGCTTGTACGAGGGTCTTCATTATTGAATAACAAACTTTGGATCTCTATAAAGTTCTAAAAATTGGCTCAAATGATAGCTTATAACCAGTCAATGGAGAGATCTCTCAGCAAGGAATCTATAAAGAGTGGAATCACTCAATTTGGATACCAAATGAGTGAGATATGCCCATTATAGTAGAAGCAGGTATAGTAAATATGGTCTTATGAAGAGGTTCTAAGGTAGCACTTCAAATAAAACTTCGATTCGGAGCCTCTGTAGCATCTCCTTCAGCATGAAACAGGCGCGCATGCTCTGTACAATCCCATATTTGATGGCAATACCAAGCTCAATGCCTTCCTATAGAAGGTGAATCTCTAACTCTCAACACATGAGAAGAATGGGGAATGGAGCTCTCTTCCCTGCTTCGTTGATGGGTCACTCTCCTGACGGATGTGGGCAAGATCTGTCATGTGGACGTTGGTCTGTTCTTTTTGTGGGCTCCTTGAGGGGGATCAAGATCCTTTCTTGGGGCTATCAAAACCTTCTGTTTGCTTCAAAACAAACTCTACAACTCCTTGCCATGGCAACTCATACAACAATGAAGATGATGAGCGACGTGCAATTCCCAAGGCGGCCAAAAGAAACTCACGTGTGGATGAATCAAGACTCTACAAAACTTGCTCTCATACCAAATGTAGGAGTAGCCTAAAATCTCTTTTTCAAGCTCTAAAAAGAAGACTTGTGAATGATGTGTTTGCCACTCTCCTCCCATCCAATATATCCTCTTGCATCCAAAATAATAATGCTCTCGAATGATTTGGTGCCACCATGTGGTCATCATGGAATACTCATCTTCATTACCATTCAATACCTTAGGATATCCCGTGACCTTGGGACCTTGGCTATGGTTGGCCCTTATCCCACACACACATGAGGTGGTCTTTGTAGACCAATGTCTAACACACTAGATTATATACATAAATCCATGTATCCATATATTTACAATACAACCATGCTTATATACATGCATAGTCACAACTAAACACATCCGCACAAGGATAGTTATGTGCAAAATTATGTGCATAGATGCATTAAAAAAATCATATATACAAGCATACATACAAGCATACTTGCATACATACATGCACACAAAAGAGTTCATTTAATAAGAAAATAAGAGAAAGTAAGTTGCTAAAGTCTTGAAAAATCACTTTCTTTTAATTGGTCCAAATTCACAGTTAGATTTGTGAACTTCCACTTGGTCCCACAAGCTTTAGCGCCAAGCTAATCAACATGATTCCAAATCCTTACTTACATTTATGAAATTTCTACATACATACGTACATACATGCATACATTACATACATGCATACAAACATTAAATTCATGTATAGATTAAAAATATACATAGATGCATTACATGCATACATAAATACATGCATATCTATGTACATACATACGTACATACATTAGATACAAACATAAAACGTGCATAGATACATACATACATGCATGAGTTTATTTTCTGCTTATCGAATGGTCTTTCTAGATGGAATGTATTTTTTGTTGGTAGCGTGTCTTTTGCAAATTAAAAGTATTTTCACAGTTTATAGCGTGCAATGTTTCTTTCGCTTAGGGCCTACGAGATTTATGATTATTTTTTCTGAGTTCCCTTTTTTAGGAGAGATGTTCAGAAACATTATCTTGTTCATGTGGTGTTATATGTGGCATAGTATGCATACATACATACGTCCATCCATACATACATACATAAATACATACGTATGTACATACATACATACATACAAACATACATACATACATACATACATACATACATAGATACATACAAACAACAAACATACATACACACATACATACATGCATGCATGCATACATACATACATACATACATAAATACATACATACATCTATACATTCTTTACATACATTCATGTATACATCAAATACACACGTACATACATTACAAATATACATACTCATCATGTACATACATATATAAATACATACATAGATACATACACACATACATACATACAGTAAAAATATACATAGATTCATTACATATATTCATAAATACATACATACATAAAAACTACGATTGAAGGGTTTATACAAGCATACATACCTAAACACATATAGAATTAGGGTTTATGGATTTATACAAAATACATACCCAAGCATAAAAAAAACCCCAATTGAAGGGATTTATAAAAGCACACATACCTAAAACACACCAAAAATTAGGATTTAGGAATTGAAACAAGCATACATGCCTAAACACATAACAAAATATGGTTTAGGGATTTACACAATCATACATAATTAAAGAGACTAAAAATTGAGGTTTAGCTATTTATACAAGTATATATACCTAAACACATATAGAATTAGAGTTTAGGGGTTTAAATAAGCATGCATGATTAAACACAAAGAATTACGGTTGAAATATTGATACAAACATATATACCTAGAAAAATATGAAATTAGGATTTAGGGGTTTAAACAAGCATGCATAACTAAAAAAATAAAGAAGTATAGTTTAGGGGTTTATACAAGCATAAAAACCTAAACACATAAAGAACTATGCTTTAAGGCTTTATACAAAATACATTCATAAACACAAAAAATTTAGGGTTAAGGGTTTTATACAAGCATACATACCTAAACACATAACAAAATTACGGATTAGGGTTTTAAAAGAGCATACATACCTAAACACATAAAAATCTAGGGTTTAGGGATTTATACAAGCACACATGCATAAACACATATAAAATTAGGGTTTAAGGATTTAAATAAGTATACACAAGTAAACATGTAAAGTTTTAGGTCTTAGGGATTTATGTAAGCATACATACCTAAGCACATAAAAAATAGGCTTTTGAGATTTATACAAGCATACATACCTTAAAAACACAAAAAAGTAGGGCTTAGGAGTTTAAACAAGCATACATACCTAAACACATAAAGAATTAGGTTTAAGTATTGTGTTTGAATAAGGTTAAGCATGTTTGTAATTAAATGAATTTTTGTTTAGATATTTTATTATCTATGGCATATAACAGTAGTGTTCCTTGGGCTCATTTAGAGGAAAAAAATAGCATGTCCTTGCAATATTTTGTAAGCATTAAATCATAAGGAAGAAAACAATAACTAGAGATCTGATGGTACTATTTTATTGGTTGAAAGTTATGATTCACATGGAATAGGCTTAATGCATTCAAGTGACATAGAGCCAATTAATGATTCAAACAGAATGAGCGTAGTGAGCCAAGATAATGTTGAAATCGGAAATAAAGGAATGGAAGACATGATTGATGCATCTTTTTATGTAGTACTAATGTGGATGAACATATTTTTGGACATGATCATCATGATCATACTACTAATACTAAAACATCAAAAGATGATTTACGCATGCTAACTCTTTAATCATTATGTTGGAAGTTAAAGATTTACCTCCATATGTCTGCTAGTGGTATTGCAATCCATCATTGCAAAAGTTTTAAGGATTTCCATAAATGATTTCTTTTGTGATATGAAAACCCCATCATCATTGTCATACTTCAATGTCAAGGCAATAATGGGGTAGCCCGAGCTCTATCATCTCAAACTCATTGCTCAAGCTAGCACAAGTTAGTTTGATGAAATCTGCATGATCTCCTCTAATGATCAAATCATCTACATACAAGATGATAATCACTAATTGGTTATATTTTTTCATAATGTACAAATTTCTATCATAAGTACTTCTTCAAAAGCTTAGGCTTTGGAAAAAAAACTATCAATTTGTTGGTAACGAGCTCTTGAGCTTGCTTAAGTCCATATACTTCCTTCTTAAGTCTACAAACCTTGCATTTTGAATGAGGTACCTCAAAACCTAGTGGTTCATATACATATAGCTTCTCCTTGATGTATCCATTTGGAAATGCTAGTTTCACATCCATTTGGAACATAGGCCACCTTTTTTAAGCAAAAAGTACAAGTATTGTGAGATTTGTAGTCATTCAAGATATTGGTGCAAATGTCTCTTGGACATCAAATCCTTCCACTTGTGAGAATCCTTGTGCAACAAGCCAACCTTTGTACTTCTCTAAATTACCATCTACTTTGTATTTTGCTTTCTAAATCCACTTAGTTACCTTTTTCTTTGGTGGTAAGTCAACCAATTCTCAAGTGTCATTCTTTGGTATGCTATCATAATCAGCCTTCATTTTCACTCTCTACTTGGGGTCTTGATTGATTCATCTAAATTTGTGGTTTCTTTTATTGATCCCATATTTTCATCCATAAGAGCCATATTGAGAATACGATGTGAGACCCTTTGTTGCTCCTCAGTCCTCTATGATCTATGTAGCCCATCAAAAGATGACTCTCCAACATCCACTTGAGAATTATGATCATCAAAGAGCTTTTGTTCCCACTTTAGCAGTAGCTTGCATTGTGTGCCAACAATCAGTTGGCTTTTTTGTAGAGGAATACCATTATCTGATGTCTCCTTGTCATTGATCTTGACTTTTCAATGGGAAGGCACAAGGTGAGTTATTTCTTCATTCGATGAGATATTGGATTTAACTTTGTTATCCACTGGGTGTGGTTTCTCATCAAATACCACACCATGATTGATAATGATCTTCTTTGCCTCTGGATCCCAAATTCTATATGCTTTAAACTCCTCAATATATCTTATGAAGGCACATTTTTGGATTTTTTATCCTAACTTAGTTCTTGTTGATTCAAGTATACATACATAACAAAAATATCCAAAAATTTTGAAATGTATAACTCGAGGCTTATTTCTAAAGTATGCTTTTTGAGGAGTAATGTCATGTAGTGCCTTTGTCTAGCATCTATTCAAAATGTGAACAATTATAATAAATTCTTCTACCCAAAATGACTTGGGGATATATTGATCTTTTTGCATGGAGTGAGACATTTCAACAACAGTCCTACTTTGCATCTCAAGAACACCATTTTTTTGAGGTGCGTGGGCTATCGTAGAGTGCCTCCTGATTCCATTATGCATTGCCATAGTCTTTGGATTCTATCAATAAGAATCCTCCTCCTTGATTAGTATGGAACGTCTTTACCTGTTTACATATTTAATTTTCAATAATCTTGTGCTGCATTTTAAATTTATCAAATGCATCAACACATGAATTCATCACAGATTTCTTAGTGGTATGAAGCTCGGCCAACTATAATGAGATGTTTTCTATGTAGACATTTCTTGTGAGGTTACATTGAGCTTCTAGCTACATATAGGGGTCTCGAGCTCTGCTATTTCTTTTGTTTTATATATTTTTACATAGAAGTGAAATTTCATTACGCTAATGCATAGGCTTGTGTAATGCTCTTTTCATGTTGTTTTAAAATGTGAAGAAGGCCATGTTTGATGGACGGGTGTTGAAATATAGGATAGAATGCAATCCTCTCATGTAAATATCTTATAAATTGGGTTTCTTTACTTGCAAGATCATTTCTGCACATACTCAACTCCGTTTTTACTTTGCTCTGATTTGAAGTGTTCAAAATACCCACTTGATGGCAATAGGTGATTTCTCAATTTCGGCTCTAAACGTTTCTTTTTTTTCAGAACCCTAAATCCATTATAGATCATCAAAGTTGAAATTTGTTGGATGTTACAATGTTTTCTAACCACTCTTAGTCATGTTTCAAATGATGGAGAGCAGTCCATGGGTTTTTTCTAGAAAAGATTACTACCAAGAGATTCTAAAAAGAAAACGAAACTTGAGGACCTATTTTAAATGCATAAAAACTTTGGATTTCTTCTTGATTGAGTATGCTCATGCATGAAAGCTATAAATCTCACTAACCTACAAAGGATGGTGTGTCCTGATGACCTTAAACATCTCTGCCATCCTTGGGAAGGAAGGTCTACATCCATGGCATTCATGTTCAAAAGGTGTTGTTAATTTAGACAAATCTTTGAATGGGTCTAGATTGGAGGCTAAAAAGATTATGTCATCTGAAGATTACAGGTTCATTGACGAACTAACTAAGCTTGATGATTCTGAAATCAATGGGCTCCAATGTAATGTTAACATAGTAGAGGATCTGAACATTAACTAGAAAGAGATCTAGGTGTTAGAGTATGATCAATGTCTACCCCTCATGATTGTATGCACATTTTGTAAGGCCCCCTTTATGAGGAGAAGCCAAGCGTGCATTACCCAATTGATGGGAATCCCAACTTGAATGTTGGATGAAGGTCATATTGGACCATGTAAGATATTATAAGGAAAGGGAGTTACCAGGGTCCCCAATTGTGGGGTCCGGGGAATATTCCATGGAATATTCCCTGTGGGAGTCAGAAATCATTTATATTTGTTAGGTCGGTTCAACCAGTCTAAGCCGTGTATGGCAATTACGCGGGCGGTGGCCGCCCACGCTCTACCGCCCATGTATAGCCGTCCATGGCTGGCCACCCATGATCCTATATATACATGACTTCTGCACTACCTAAGACATTGAGTTGAGCCAGCATACCTCTACCTTGTATCTCCCTATCTAGAGTTGTCTAGATCACCATTTAAGCTCTACCTTGAGAGCGCACGGGTGGACAACGCCATCATCTTTGTACTTGCTGCTAGTAGAAAATTCTTGAGATTCTCCTATATCTGTTATCTTCTCTGCTATTGCTCCTGTGTTATATTGCGTAACTATTGTCTTACATGGTATCAGAGCTGTAAGGTTCGAATAGCTTGAGAAGTATCATTATTTTAGCCTACTAGCAGACTAGAATATCAGTAGATTATTCGAGTGATTACATGATGGCTTCATCGTCGAACACTAGTCTTGGTGCTTCACCTAATGTTAATGCTGCACCTATTCGAATTCGTCCACCTGCATTCACTGAAGGGAAGCTGGATGGAACCAACTATACACTCTGGAAGTTCAAAATTTCTGCAATTTTGGACTCCTATGAATTACTTGACACTGTCATGGGACCGATGGGATTGGATCCAGAGCCTATACCAGTTGAAGATCCAGCAAATTCAAGATTGATGATTCAGCCAGATCCAGATCTTCTACGAGCTTGGAAGAGGCGGAATGCTGATGCATTATGTGCGATTGTCACTAGTGTAAGTGATTCTGTGCTTACTTTAGTTCAACATACTACTAAAGCACATGAGGCTTGGGGCATATTGGCTCGACAATATGAGACCAAGAACCACACTAGGATACAGAATTTAGAAAATCAGTTGGCAAATGAAAAGCATTCTGATTCTGAAAAGGCTGAAGATTTTATCAAACGGATAAAGCATCTTCAAGATCAATTGGCTGCAGTTGGTGTTGTTATAACACCAGAAGAGCTAGCTCGAAGATCTGTACGTGTTCTTCCAGCAAAGTATGATGGATTAGTAACAGCCCTTAACACTCAGGTAAGGCCAACTCCTCTTACATTTGAAGAGTTTTGTGCCATGCTTTTAGAAGAAGAGATGCGGCTGAAGAATCGGCAAAGTACAACTGATGCTGCATTCTCAGCAAATGCAAAAGGTAAAGGCTCTTCAGAGGGATCAAAGAAGAAGCCAAAGAAGAAAAAGTTCACAGGAAGTTGCTTCTATTGTGAAAAGAAAGGCCATGCCATCAAGGATTGCAGAAAGAAGCAAGCTGATGAACGGAATGGGACTGTAAAATCATCATGGAAGAACAAAGAGTCTGCAAACAACACAGAGCTGGAACTTTGGGTAGCTATTGAAGAGGTATGTTCATCTGCTCAAGCTCGTGTTGATGAGCCATGGATTTTAGATAGTGGAGCTTCTCGCCATATGACTAGTAAAAAGGATTGGTATAGTTCCCTAGTGCCTCTGCGGGAATCCATCAATGTAGTGGTGGGAAACGACTCCAAGTGTCCAGCTGAAGGAACTGGAACCATCTCTTTTATCACTTCTCCAGGTGTTGAGAAAAAGTTATCCGATGTTCTCTATGTACCTACACTCAAAAGAAATTTGTTGTCAGTTTCTGCAATAACAGATCGTGGACTCGAAGTTCACTTCAATAAGAGTGGTGCGGAAATCATGGATTCATCAGGTAATGTTGTAGGTAAAGGCACACGACGGGATAACTTGTATGAGTTAAGTGCTTTAACTGCTACAGAAGATAAAGATGTAAGCAGGTTATGGCACCAACGATTTGGGCATCTCGGATTTGCAGTTTTGAAGGAGATGCAACGAACAGGGATGGTTGCTCATTTGCCTGCATTTTCAGAGTTGCAGGAACCTTGTGAAGCTTGTATGATGGGCAAGCAACAACGAAAGGCCTTTCCCAGAGAGACCAGCAATCGATCTCAAGCTCCTCTAGAGTTGGTACATGCTGATCTCTGCGGTAAAATGTCTACACCTGCTTTAGGAGGATCTTTCTACTTCTTGCTGTTAGTCGACGATTATAGTAGAAAGATGTGGGTTTATTTCATTCGAGAGAAGGCTGATGCTTTTGAAAAATTTAAAGCGTGGCATAAGTATGTAGAAAGTGAATCAGGAAGGAAACTGAAGAAATTTAGAACAGATAGAGGAGGTGAATTCTTGTCAACAGAATTCAACAATTACTGTAAGGAGCATGGTGTGAAAAGGCAACTTACCACAGCTCATACACCTCAACAAAATGGTGTTGTTGAGCGCAGGAACAGGACAGTAGTTGAAATGGCTCGTTGTATGTTAAAGGCTCAAGACATGCCTGATTCATTCTGGGCAGAAGCAGTCAATACAGCAGTCTACATCCTCAATTGAAGCTACACAAAAGCTCTGAAGGGGATGACTCCTCAAGAAGCATATTCTGGTAAAAAGCCTTCAGTTTTGCATTTCAGAATTTTTGGTTGTTTCTGTTATGCACATATTCCTGATTCAACAAGATCAAAGTTGGATTCAAAAAGCAAAAAGTGTGTCTTCCTAGGATATAGTGAAGAGTCTAAAGCATACAGGTTATGGGATCCTGAGGCAAGGAAGATTTTTGTCAGCCGAGATGTGGTGTTTGATGAACGACCACACTTAGTAGAAGATAAAGGTAAACCTACTATCTCATCAAACGGAGAAATATCTCACCTTGTGCCTATCAAAAGACAGGTTAAAGTTGAGGAGGAGGAAACATCTGATGGAGAAATTTCCTCAATAAAAAGCCAACCAATTGTAGCTGCACAACGTAAGCCACTACCGAAGTGGGCACAACAGCTCTTTGATGATCACAATCCACATGTAGATGCACCAGAATCATCATCGGATGGATTACGAAGATCAAAGAGAATAGAGGAGCAAAGAAGAGCCTCAGAACACATTGTTAACATGGCTCTAATGGCAGATATCATGGGTTCGATAAAGGAACCTACCACCATTGAAGAAGCCATTGATGATCCTGATTGGAGAGCGGCAATGCAGTCTGAGTATGATAGTATACTAAAAAATGATACATGGGATCTAGTCGACTTGCCGCCAAAGAAGAAGGTAATAGGTACTAAATGGATTTGGAAAGCTAAGTATAAAGCTGATGGAACATTAGAGAAGTATAAGGCACGATTAGTTGCACAGGGTTTTTCACAGATTGAAGGATTTGATGTTCAAGAAACTTTTGCACCAACAGCACGCATGACAACTATTCGGACGGTACTTGCAGTAGCTGCACAAAAGTCTTGGCCTATTTTCCAGATGGATGTCAAATCTGCATTTTTGAATGGTCACCTCAAGGAGGAGGTATATGTATCTCAACCACCAGGTTTTGAGGTGCCCAATTTAGAAAATAAAGTTTGCAGGTTGAAGAAAGCTTTGTATGGACTTAAGCAAGCTCCACTGGCTTGGTACCAACGAATTGATCATTTTTTCAAAAATATGGGTTTTGAAAGAAGTACTTCTGATGCTAACTTGTATGTAACGAAAAGGGATAGCAAGCTAGTTGTTGTCATTGTATATGTAGATGATTTGATCATTACAGGAGATCATCAGGAACTCATCAATCAAACTCGGATCAGCTTGGGAACTGAGTTTGAAATGACAGACTTAGGTCTACTCCATTTTTGTCTGGGAATTGAAGTATGGCAAAGGAAGGATGGCATTTTCATCTCACAACAAAAATATTCCAAAGAAATTCTCAAGGCATTTGGAATGATGGACTGCAAACCAACTAGCACACCTATGGAGGTAAATCATAAGCTATCTATGGATGATAACATGCCTGATGTAGATGCTAAGAAGTATAGGAAGCTCGTTGGAAGTCTTATTTTTCTGTGCAACACTAGACCAGACATTTGCTATGCTGTTGGAGTGTTAAGCAGGTTTTCCAACAAACCTAAGGAGAGTCACTGGAATGCTGGAATGCGAATTCTAAGGTACATTGCAGGAACCTTGGATTTTGGTATTTTGTATACCACAGGTGATACACTCCAAGGATATTGTGATTCAGATTGGGCTGGAGATTGTGATTCTAGAAAATCAGTTTCTGGATATTGTTTCTCACTTGGTTCAGGAATATTTTCTTGGGTAAGTAGGAAGCAACCAACTCTCGCACTCTCCTCCACTGAAGCAGAGTACAAAGCAGCTTGTTTTGCTTCTTGTGAGGCAGTCTGGTTAAGGAGAATTCTTGCAGATATAGGCTTTCCATCAAATATGCCAATTGTACTCAAGTGTGATAATCAAAGTTGTATGGCTATTGCAAAGAACCCAGTATTTCATGCTCGCACCAAGCACATAGAAGTACAGTACCATTACATTCGTGAGCTAATTGAAGATGAAATTGTGGAGCTAGAATATTGCCCAACAGAGGCAAATTGTGCTGACATATTCACTAAAGCACTTGGAAGAGAGCAGCTCAACAAGCATCTTCAACAGATGGGCATAGGACCGAGATCTACTTGATTTATCATCGGTAAACATTGAGGGGGGGTGTTAGAGTATGATCAATGTCTACCCCTCATGATTGTATGCACATTTTGTAAGGCCCCCTTTATGAGGAGAAGCCAAGCGTGCATTACCCAATTGATGGGAATCCCAACTTGAATGTTGGATGAAGGTCATATTGGACCATGTAAGATATTATAAGGAAAGGGAGTTACCAGGGTCCCCAATTGTGGTAAAGGGAATATTCCATGGAATATTCCCTGTCGGAGTCAGAAATCATTTATATTTGTTAGGTCGGTTCAACCAGTCTAAGCCGTGTATGGCAATTACGCGGGCGGTGGCCGCCCACGCTCTACCGCCCATGTATAGCCGTCCATGGCTGGCCACCCATGATCCTATATATACATGACTTCTGCACTACCTAAGACATTGAGTTGAGCCAGCATACCTCTACCTTGTATCTCCCTATCTAGAGTTGTCTAGATCACCATTTAAGCTCTACCTTGAGAGCGCACGGGTGGACAACGCCATCATCTTTGTACTTGCTGCTAGTAGAAAATTCTTGAGATTCTCCTATATCTGTTATCTTCTCTGCTATTGCTCCTGTGTTATATTGCGTAACTATTGTCTTACACTAGGCTCCGTCAGGTTAGAAAATTTCTCGAGCAAGGAGGAAAGATAGTTGTGTAAAATCTAAAAGGAAAGATATTCTAAAAAATTCATTGTCTTTGAATAAGCTTAGTAAAAATATTAGGAAATGATTTTGTGCACATTAATTGCCATATTTTCTTCCTATATGACTGCCATGAATAGTCTTAACATCATTTCTTAAATATTAAAGGTATTTCTAATCTGATTAGAGCTAAATGCATGAACAATTGGATGTTTGATCTTTCCCTGGTGCCTGATATCATATGCAAACAAGAGCTGAAGCTCACGGGAGCTAAGTTGAGTTGTCATTTAAATAGTGTTTCTAACAAGCATTTGAGGTTGCACACTGATCACCCTCATGGGAGGGGGTGTCCGCTATTGGGGTGATCAATTCCATTAGACACTTTATTAAAGACAAGATTCAGAGCCCTTCTCATCAATGGGCTGGTTTTACCCTGTACAAGCCTTTTGACTGAACTGTTATCAGTCTCTATGCTTCCAATTGACCCAACCAGATGTTGGTGCAAGACAAGCCTACACACATTGGCTTGGACCCTTGAACTTATGGAAGATTAGCATGGACAAAGGATTATCTAGGCTTCACCTAAAGGAAGACTCATGAGAACATATGCTTATATGTTCATACTCTTTTACCACTTGTAAAAGTCTAAGTGATTTATCATTTGTTTGTAATCACTTTAAGTCATCCAACTAACATTAGAGTCGTGGAAATTTGATTGTTGAGATAGAGAGAATATCTCCCTACTTTTAGAGGAGAGATTCAAGGGAGCCTAAGTTTGAATTTCAAATTCAAATGAAGATCAAACTCCTATAAAAGATGTAGTAAAAAGTCGCGGGTTACACCCTCACTTCAGCTCACTCCCCGAGGCAAAATCTCATTGTAACTCATTGTGTGTGAAAGCTACTCTATTGCCAAAACCACAATACCTCATTTAGCTGTGCTTGGCAAGCTAATGAGATTGTACAAACACATATATCAATAGAAGTATACATTCATTATCTCTGTTTTTTGTCTGAGTCACCTACTCCAAGTCTGTCAACTTCATCAGAGCATTTCTCTGGATCTACTGAACCAAATCAAGTGTTCTATAGCTCATTGGAACCAGCTCAAGGTCTACTACAAGCATACAAAATTTCAAAGGATTTCATTCAGCCAATCGGGAGAAAATCGATTCGAAGTGCACACTGGTCTCAATCTGCAGAGTTCCTGAAAAGTCGGGGGTGATTATAATTTTGCTAAACTTATTTCTCAGTGCATAGTTTATCAATTGAAGTGATTCCACTTGTGATTGGTAGCTTACTAAGGTACATTAATACTCCTAAAAGGAATTGTTCCAATTTTAAGTGTGCTGGACACACTGAGTAAAAGTCTGAGCAGGTATCACTACAGGAATAGAAAGTTTTGCTTGAGTTTTGAAGTACAAAGTTATCTGTTTTGGTTTGATCATTACCCAAACCATTTTCAAAGTACATATATGGTTTCTTTATGTCATTTGGAAGCTAAGCAAGTGTACTAAGCATATCTGAAGAGAAAAGAGGGCAGGTGTGAAGCTGGTTTTGCAGCACCAACTGATTTCCTGAGTGCATCCATCCATCACTCTCAACAGTGGTATCAGAGCAAAGAAGGTAAACATGGGTGATGGTTTCCTTTCCTTCATTGACAAATTGGATAGAAACAATTATCAGGCTTGGTCATTGAGAATGAAGACCTATCTACAAGGGAGAAGTCTATTTGGATACATATCAGGAGATGAGGAGTTGCCCTCATTCAAGACCAGAGGACTGCCTACAAAGGATGAGCATGAAAGACTTAACCAATGGTGTGCAAAGGATGCTTTGGCAAGGTCTTATCTCTTAAACTCTATATCTGACTTTCTTTTACCTCATGTAAGGAACTGTAAGACTTCCCAAGAGACTTGGGAAACCTTGTCAAACTATTTTTCTTCCAACACAAGGGCTAGGAAGAACCAATTATGGATAGAGTTCACAACACTTAGAAAGCAGCCCAAGCAATCAGTCTCAGATTATGTGACAAAGATCAAAGATGTGGCAGATCAACTAGCAAGCATTGGAGAGGAAATTGAAGAGGAACAAATAGTCAGGCAAGTGACAAATGGACTCAAGGCAGATGATAAGTGGGAAAGTTTCACCACTGCAATGGACCTCTACATGGACATGCATACCCCTGATCTCACAACACTCATAGGAGAAAGGACTCTCAAGCAAATGTGCAGGGATCAATGTGTGCTTGGGATACCTAATGTATCCACGCAACACATGATTTATAAATGTGGATCATGTCAATTTGGTAAGTCTCACAGGTTACCCTACTCAAGGAAAGGTTTCATGCATGAAGACTACCTAGACTTGGTACACACAGATGTTTGGGGACCTAGCAAGGACCCTTCCATTTCTGGTTCAAGGTATTATGTGTCCTTCATTGATGACTATAGCAGGTGGACCATTTTATATTTTATGAAGCATAAAGATGAAGTGTTTAATTGTTTCAAGAGGTATCTTGCACTTGTTGAGAATCAAACAGGTAGAAGCTTGAAGAGGCTAAGATCAGATGGTGGAGGAGAGTATTTCTCCAATGAGTTTGAAGATTTCTTGCAGGAAAGAGGCATCAAGAGGGAGATCACTACAAGGTACTCACCTGAACAAAATGGGGTAGCAGAAAGAAGGAATAGACTTATAGTGGAAACAGCTAGGTCTATGCTCAATGAGAAAAAGTTGCCAAATTACTTATGGGCAGAGAGTGTATCCACTGCCACTTATCTCATCAATAGGTTGCCATCCAAATCACTTGATGGCATGACACCATATGAAGCTTGGCATGGTAAGAGACCCTCTCTGGATCATTGCAAAATCTTTGGATGTGTAGCATATGTGCACATTCCTTCACAGGTGAGAGGGAAGCTAGACCCAAAGGCAGAGAAATGTATCTTCATTGGTTATGATCTGAACCAAAAGGGATACAGATTCTACAACCCCACAAACAAAGGATTCAAGGTAAGCAGAGATGTCATATTTGATGAGAATGACTCATGGTATGAGAATGAATGCAGGAAAGTGAGTCTACCCTATGACATGGAGGAAGATTTTCCAAAGCTTACCAAGGAAGAGCCAACTCAGCAAGAAGACTCAAGCTCAGATGATGATACCATAAACCTTGAAGAGTTCAAGGCTTGGAAATCCAAAGGAAAGATGAAGATGAAGCAATTGGAGGACAAGGCAGAAACTTCTACTCAAGCTATGAGAAGATCTCAGAGAGAGAAGAAGAAACCTATCAGATTTGGGTATGACACATCACTTGTAACTAAACATTCTGTATATCTTGCAAAAGACTTGTTGAATGAAGAACCAAGTACCTATGAAGAAGCAATTACAAAGCCAGAATGGAGAGAAGCCATGGATGAGGAGATAGAAGCCCTCAAAGAGAGTGATACTTGGGACTTGGTACCCAAGAAAGATTCTATGAAGGTAATAGGATCCAGATGGATCTACAAATTGAAGAAGAATTCAGATGGAACAATTAACAGGTACAAAGCTAGGTTGGTAGCCAAGGGTTTTGCACAAACCCAAGGCATTGATTATGAGGAGACATTTTCTCCTGTGGCCAAGATGCCAACTATCAGAGTTTTGGTGAGTGTAGCTGCATCCAAGAATTGGAACATGTACCAATTGGATGTGAAGAATGCATTCCTAAATGGATGGATATCTGAAGAAGTCTACATGTCACAACCACCTGGCTATGAAGATCAAAAAAAGGTACATTATGTTTGTAAATTGAAGAAGGCTCTGTATGGTTTGAAGCAGGCACCTAGAGCATGGAACTACAGATTGAACACCTACCTTCAAGACCAAGGATTTGTGATGAGCAAAGCAGACACTTCTCTATTCATAAAGAGAAGTAGTACAGAGGTAATCTACTTATGTGTCTATGTTGATGACATCATCATTACAGGAAATGATGTCAATGGGGTTAGACACATCAAAGGACAGATGATGAAAGAATTCAAGATTAGTGATCTTGGATTACTAAAATATTTTCTTGGACTTGAATTGATCTACACAAATTCAGGTATCTACATTACCCAAAAGAAGTATGTATAGGATATGGTCAAAAAGTTTGATTTGCAGGATGCTAAGGTATCTACTACTCCAATGGAGGTTAACCAAAAGCTAAGTGCTCATGAAGGAGAAGAAATCACAGACATTACAGGATACCAAAGTATGGTGGGTAGTTTGAACTATGCTACCTTGACAAGAATTGACATAGCATATGGAGTAAGTGTGCTTAGTCAATTCATGCACAGACCAAGGGTACCTCACCTAGAGGCAGCAAAGAAGATCTTGAAATACCTCAAGGGAACTCAAAGTCATGGTTTGTATTTTCCTTACACATCAGACATTGATATTAAAGTTTACTCAGATGCAGATTGGGCAGGATGCAAGGATGATAGGAGAAGCACCTCAGGTTATATTTGTTTTGCAGGGGATAAGCCTATCTCTTGGTCAGCTAAGAAGCAACCTACAGTGGCATTGTCATCCACTGAAGCAGAATATAGAGGACTTGCAAATGCTACTCAAGAAGCTATCTGGTTGAAGCTTCTATATACAGAGTTAGGTCTATTCACAAGACCACCTATCATATTTGGAGACAACACTAGCTCTCTTCACCTTGCAGCAAACCCAATTTATCATGCCAGAACCAAACACATAGAGGTTCATTACCACTATGTGAGAGAGAAATTGCTAAGTAAAGATATACAATTGACATATGTATCTACTAATATGCAATGTGCAGATTTACTTACAAAGGCATTGGATGGAAACAAGTTATGCAGATTCAAATCTATGATTGGATTGCAGGAAGTAATTGAAGAATGAAGAAGAAGACTTAAGCCAAAGTGTTTGGCTTGAGGGGGAGCTGTTGGTGCAAGACAAGCCTACACACATTGGCTTGGACCCTTGAACTTATGGAAGATTAGCATGGACAAAGGATTATCTAGGCTTCACCTAAAGGAAGACTCATGAGAACATATGCTTATATGTTCATACTCTTTTACCACTTGTAAAAGTCTAAGTGATTTATCATTTGTTTGTAATCACTTTAAGTCATCCAACTAACATTAGAGTCGTGGAAATTTGATTGTTGAGATAGAGAGAATATCTCCCTACTTTTAGAGGAGAGATTCAAGGGAGCCTAAGTTTGAATTTCAAATTCAAATGAAGATCAAACTCCTATAAAAGATGTAGTAAAAAGTCGCGGGTTACACCCTCACTTCAGCTCACTCCCCGAGGCAAAATCTCATTGTAACTCATTGTGTGTGAAAGCTACTCTATTGCCAACACCACAATACCTCATTTAGCTATGCTTGGCAAGCTAATGAGATTGTACAAACACATATATCAATAGAAGTATACATTCATTATCTCTGTTTTTTGTCTGAGTCACCTACTCCAAGTCTGTCAACTTCATCAGGGCATTTCTCTGGATCTACTGAACCAAATCCAGTGTTCTATAGCTCATTGGAACCAGCTCAAGGTCTACTACAAGCATACAAAATGTCAAAGGATTTCATTCAGCCAATTGGGAGAAAATCGATTCGAAGTGCACACTGGTCTCAGTCTGTAGAGTTCCTGAAAAGTCGGGGGTGATTATAATTTTGCTAAACTTATTTCTCAGTGCATAGTCTATCAATTGAAGTGATTCCACTTGTGATTGGTAGCTTACTAAGGTACATTAATACTCCTAAAAGGAATTGTTCCAATTTTAAGTGTGCTGGACACACTGAGTAAAAGTCTGAGCAGGTATCACTACAGGAATAGAAAGTTTTGCTTGAGTTTTGAAGTACAAAGTTATCTGTTTTGGTTTGATCATTACCCAAACCATTTTCAAAGTACATATATGGTTTCTTTATGTCATTTGGAAGCTAAGCAAGTGTACTAAGCATATCTGAAGAGAAAAGAGGGCAGGTGTGAAGCTGGTTTTGCAGCACCAACTGATTTCCTGAGTGCATCCATCCATCACTCTCAACACCAGAGCCCTCTTTGCTATGAAGAGCTCAGCCACCTTGTTGGCCCCCTTATTATTGTGGGGGATTTCAACATGGACTCTGCCATTAGTGGTAGATATGACAAAACTGGCACTATCATAGCTAGTCAAGAGTGGCAGGAGTGGATTAGGCTCATTACTAAGCATGACTTGTTAGATATTTCCTCCCAAACTGGTTTCATGTGGAATAATAGACAGAAAGGTCCCCACTGATGTGCAGCTCATCTTGACCATGATTACATCAACCTTGCCTTATCTCATCAATTTTGGGATTTGAAAAGTGAGCTTGAATAGTCCTTATGCATCTCAGATCACTTCCCTATTAGAGTGTCCCTTAAGCATAACTATCCTAATGCTAGATCAGGCTGGCCTCATTTGGATCCTTTGGATCCGTCCCTTGTCAAAGTCCCCTGTGTGCTAGAGAATTCCGAAAGCATTATCACCCACTTCTTCTGTAAGTGTTCTAACCCTTGTGTGGCTTGGGCTAAAGTGATTAGAGAAATCCAAGCTCTTTTTACTCACTACAAGTCTCTCAAGTGAGCTGCTAGAGCTAAGAGAAGACTTGACATTGCAAAGGAGATAGGCCTACTAGGTTCCTCTCAAAGCCCTAATAAAATGGGTTTAATTTTATCCCTTCAGGAGAGATTGAGATATGAAGAGTACATTGAAGCTAGGAGCATTCTTTCCTCTTCAAGAGAGTTTTGGGCAGGGAATCTAGACAGACCTAACAACACTATGTTTGCTTTGTTGAAAATGAAGAAAATTATAGATTTTATTCCTTTGCTAATGAAAAAGTGTGGTGGTCTTGCTATCAATGTTGAGGAGAACTTCTAGGAGGCTTCACGCTTTGAGAGTAATAAAGTTGAAGGTATCTCTATGCTTGGTAGTGATACTCAGCTTTGTCTTCAAGCCTTTGCTGATGATACCAATATTCTGATTAAAGCTGATGAAAACTATGCTAATTGTATCTTAGATTGTCTTAACACCTTTTGTCCTGCTAGTGGCTCTAACATCAATCACAAAAAAAGCTTTCAATTCTTCTTCTAATCTTGTACCTGATTGCATTAAAAACATTGGTTGTGAAATAATAAAAAATGGGGAGATATTCGAACTCCTAGGCATTCCTATGGGTTTCCAAGTCAACATTCATCAAATACGGGAGTGGGTTATGGAAAAATTTAGGAAAAATTTGTTCTCTTGGTTTGGCTCTCAATCTTCTCTTTCTCATCATTAGGGGAAAAAATGAACCCTGAATGGGCCTTTTAGCTTGAGGGCTGATTAGTGATGGACCAATGAGAAGAGGGTGGTGGCCACAATCTACTCCCTTAATCACATAGACTAGGCATAGGCTTCCCTTGGTTTTGTGTGGTCAAAGATACAAAAACCACCTAGAACTCGTGGTTTTGGCTTTGTGAATGGTTTTGGAATGCTTCAGAATCAATAGGAGCCCTTAGATTTGTTCAATGATCCAAGGGAGAAGGTGAAAAAGCAAAAGTCAAGGCGCGAATGAACCTGGACCCTTGGATTGCTCTTGTTATCAATGGTTGGGATTAGATTCATGTTAAAAAATGCGCCATGAGTTCTACACCCTTGGATCCAGCTTTGAATCGGACGCATCTGCTTGAAACCAAGAAAGTTTGGGCGCCTAAAATGTGGACCATCGGATATACAAGTGATCTAATGGCTGAGAGTGAGGCCCCAACATCGAAAAGCGCCTTTTGCTGTCCACCCTCCGATCTTGGACCCATCCGACGGCTCAGGATACCTCCGAAATTGCGATCAGCCCGAATTGCGGTTTATCGTTGGATCTCTCTTGATCTAAGGGACCAAGAATGTGCAGAGAGATTGAAAAATGTGCGCCGGCTGCTGATCTTCATCATTATGTTGTCAGACGTTCTCTCACTAGAGATGCATCCAATTAAATATGTACCGTTGATTTGAGGCATCCAAAGGCCAAAATTTGTTCATCTTTAGAATTCGAATACAACCTTTTGTGAATCATTATTTTATTTGACAATACTACTAGTGGTTTTGCAAGGCCCCTTAATCTCCTAGATTAAGCTTTTTAATCCAAATCCTTACAAGGCCCATGCAGGGCTCATTTTTTCCCCTAATGTAGAGTGTTTGTTCTTAACCATTATATTCTCCCAACCCTGATTTATTTTCTTTCCTGTTGGGTGCCAAATAAAAAGCAGTTTAACCAGGTTATTTGCCTTGCTAGGAGGTTTCTGTGGGGAGAAAACTTAGTCCATAATAAGATTCCTAAAGTTTCTTGGAAAGTGTGTTGTTTGCCTAAGAAAGAAGGGGGTTTGGGCATTTTTTGTCCTCTTAAAATGTCTTCTAACCTGGCTGCTAAATGGATTGTTTGGTCTATTAATTCTGATGATTTTTGCGCAATTCTAATTAAAAGGAATATTCACAAGTTTGCTCTTGGAGATTACAAGGTTTGGAAGAATCACTCTCTTTGGGACATTCTAGTTTCTCCTCACACCCACTCCCCTGTGGAATCTAGTCTCTGCTACAGAATGTGGCAAGCTTGGATGGAGGCTAAGAGGTCTTGCTGTCCTAACAATAAATTCTTTGATTATTTTTACTCCTACTTGTAAGAGAATATCAGGACTGGCTGGCTTTCTCTGTGGAATAATGGCATTATTAGGATCAGAGAGCATAAATGTTAGAAATTGGGTTTTAGCACCTGGAAGGATCTCATATTAAATGGTGAGATCATGTCTGAAGCACAAATTTCAAATTCTCATTGCTTCTGGTTGTCTACACGTTCTTCCGAAGCATAAAAGCATGTTCGTTAGTAGAGTTGAGATCTGTACCCAGAAGAGGCTAGTCAATTTATCTGATGTTGCTCATGACATTTTGAAGAATTTCAAGAGCGAGAGAGGGAGAATCAATATGATCTTTCCCAAGTTGAACAAAATATGGAAAGTAAACTAGAAAGCTGAGGAATGGATTCATAGATTTTTGTGTATTTGGCATATGCCAGTGAACATAAAACATTCTTACCTGCTCTGGCTTATACTACACAATGCAGTTTGGTGTGGATCCAAGGACAAGAAGCTTAACATTAATAATGGTGTTTGTAATTTTTGCGGCAGTGTGGAAGATCTCCCCCACTTTTTTGTCAATTGTAGGCATGCTCAGTCTTTTTGGAGGATTCTCTTGCCATTTTGTCAAAAGCATAACATTCACCTTGGCTACAAAGAATTGCTACTGGGGATCTGCAACAAGTTTGACTTTGTCTTATGGCATCTATGGAGGGCTCATATTTTATGGAGTATTTGGAAAAGCAGGAATGATGTTGTGTTCAACAACAAGAAGCCCGCTGATGTTGCTTATTTCTCACTACACACAGGACTTAAAAGAATTGGTCTTAAAAGTGTGGAAGCCATTGAAGATGCTCTAGATGATGAATTCTCTCTGTCTAGGCATCTGAATGCCACTAGACCTAACTAGTGGAGATCCTCCTTGATGAAGTTGTACTTTGCCCCTCGGATGGAGATGGTTGAAAACTGTATCTAGCTCCCCTTTTGGAACTACCCTCTCTCTGATGAATGTTTTCACAGTTATAGACTGGCACATATGGGCTACGCACACCTTGCAGTCTTCTAAGTTGTAACTAGGCTTTGTCAATGTATTTTGCCTTTGTACTGGTCTGTCATTTTATGGCCAGCAAATGTAAAAGGTGGGAGTATTCTTGCCCTTTGTACATTGTTACATGCCATTATTAATTTACTTCTTGTTCTCTAAAAAAACTTCCTAAAAAAGAAAGAAACTTGGGTTTCACATTCTTAATAATAGTACCCTCAATTATTTGCACGCCTAGGGTAGTTGGTTGGGCCGCTTGCCTCTCTTGAAGTGGGGGCAAGGGTTCAACTCCCCTTGTTTGCTATCAGATAGTTTATCGGCAAAAGGTCAAAGTTAAACCATTTATAAAGCTTTTGGATGTTTTCTTGTTGTACTCCTTTTTGACTTTGTCTATTCTCGTTGTATTGCTTTTGAGCTTGTCTAATGTGTAACCCTTGCTTTGTGGGATATGAGAGGTCCATGTGTACTATAGTCCTTCACTTGTACAATTCTTCTTTCAATTAATTCAAGCTAAGTAAAGTAGGGTTTGAACAAAACACTCGATGATTTTGATGCACGGTCAATTTTGGTGAAATCAAAATAAGTTGCTCCTATTCAAACATCAAAAAGTGTGTTCGTGTTTGGAAACAATAGGTTGAAGGGCAGATGGATTCAGCATGAAGGAGACTATCGAATCATCAAACATCTTTGTACCTCTCTGGTTTCTTTGTATTTTTCCTCATTTTAATTTAAGACGGTTTAAATAAAAAAAAGGAAAACAAAATGAAAAAGAATGATTTTCTATGAAAAAAGTTGACAGATTCATCAATCTGCTTTGTATCTTCTAAATCGCTTATGATTTTTCACCTTTGGCTCTTATAATCTTGGTCGTGCTAGACGTCTGACCCGTGCTTTGTGGAAATTAAGGCTGTCTTCATTTGTACTCGTGTGAAGGCCTAAGCCAAACTTCATTTCAAAAAAGCTTAGAGTCCAAACCAAATAAAGATAAAAAAGGATGTTAATCTTTGGTGGCGCTGGTTGTACAATATTTCATACTATTTCTTCAATAACTTTCCAATTACCATCTATGCGTGCATGTGCCTTAGTAAATCTCATATTTTGGAACATACAACATTATATTTCAATGAAAATATGAATTGAAAATATGGTTGAAAGCTCATTTCGATACTGAATATGTCGAAATATATATAATAAGAACGCCGCTGCACATTTCTTCCATTTTCATTGGTTAACTAAAATCACGAGGGTTCAACCTCCAATGTTATCATCTTGTAGTCAACAGTCGTTATAGAATATTATTCTTACCATGTGCTCATCTTAACGGCATGGGGAAACATTGTTCCACACAAGTAATTTGTTATGCTCCATGAAAATTTGTTACTTTTTCTTGAAACAAAGAACTGCATATTTTTTCTAATCAACACAAAAAGTTTGATTCGCACAGGATTAATGAACGGTACGAAATGCGCGTGCATCGTGGTACAAATAGAGTTTCACAAAAACATTACTAGACGCCTCTCACTATCTCAACTGTGACTTTGCATTGGTAATCTGTCTTGTTTTCTAATTTGCAATATCAATGCCAAGTACTACGATCTTGCTACCAGTACTTCTTTATCTATGTTCCGCACAAAAAATTATCAATATAAAACTTTCACTAAACTATGGGAATTCTTCTCTATAATGGTGCAACTCAGTCTTCCACCATTATGATTCTCGATATAATAGTGTTTTAAGGAGTTCCTTGAATTCTTCAATCAAATCAAATATTCATGTGTATATGCATGCACTTATGCGCATATGCATGTATGTATTCATTATTGCACATACCTCTGCATACATACGAGAACATATGAACGTATATGTGGATATATATTCATATATATATATATATATATATATATATATATATATATATATATATATATATATATATATATATATATATATATATATATGAATATATATATATAAATGAATATATATGTGGATATATATTCATATATTTTTTCTTTGACATTATAAATGAATTTATTCTTAACGTATTCTTGTATATATGCATGCATGTACTCGTACTTTTACGCATGTATGAACGAGATTTTAGTTATATGTATATACGTATGTATGTCTGCATGTATTTGTGCATCCATGCAATTATGAACGTATTTGTGCATATACACATCCCGGTATGGTTTTATGTATGCTTGTATGTATGAGTTCATCTTATGCATCTATGCACATAATTTTGTACATAACTATCCTTGTACGGACGTATTTAGTTGTGTGTATGCATGTATATACGCATGGTTGTATCAGAAATATTTGGATACATGGAGTTATGTATATAATCCACGTTGATACACACACACACACACACACACATATATATATATATATATATATATATATATATATATATATATATATATATATATATATATATATATATATATATATACACACACATATATATATATATATATATATATATATATATATATATATATATATATATATATATATATATATATATATATATATATATATATGTGTGTGTGTGTGTGTGTATGCATGCGCTAGTCTATGTGTTCATATGTAAGTGTGTACGTGTGTGTGTGTTCGTATGCGTGTGTGAGTTTGGAAAGATAGAAGAGGTAAATTTGTGGAGAGTGACGTGTAAAGAGACGATAAAAGAAACCGAAGAAAAGAAGACTGTCAAAAACCATAGTATATGGTTGAGATGATATACATATGGTCCTCTGTATATTCATATCTATTTCCATTGGAATTTCCATTAAAATATTACATAAAGATAAACTATTCCTTTTCTATGGCCATATCGATGGAGATCGACATGATTGTGGAAGGAATTTCCTTCTTGTTCAGGTAAATTAATAATCAATTTCTTTTGTGTGACCCATATAACTATTTTTTGGTAGAAATATATAATGAATCTTGTTCTGACATGGTTCATTCCGAAAATTATGCAACAAAAGAAATTTTTTTTTTTGATAGTGAGTCACGCTTATCATGTAGGAGATAAAAAACATTGGAGTGCAGTACCGCTGATATCAGACAGGACTTTTGATTTCAAAGGAAGCTCAAGTAAACTGTAAATAGAACAAGAAAGAAGTTCTATATATGCTCACAAAACGTTTGGACATTACAAAGCCATAGGTTAAAGATGAAGTTTGAAGCCGGATTCCTGCACTAGGAACTAAACAGAAAATCGGATGGAAAGATCAAGTTCAATTAAAGTCCTTAAAGGTATGTATGAGCTTAACATGATACGATCCTAAAATATAGATAAAAAATATGAAATAAGTGCTAAACACTTGCTAGAAATCAGAATATAGGCTACCTTTTACACTTTTGTAGAAATGTTTAGGTACTTTTTGACGCATTTCGAGCCCGGACATGTTTTTGATGCATTATTTGTCAAGAAATAAGGGAAGCAATCCTACCATGGGTTATCCATTTTGCTGCTTCCATATTCTCAAATAATGAAGAACTACAATACAATTATTCCGAAAGGTAAAACATACATTTATCTTTATAATAACACGTTCGCTATTTTCCTGGTCTTTGTTAGAAGATCACATAGTGTTCTAAAGCTCTCATATCTATAAAATTATCTTGAGCAACTCTGTTATGAGCGTATAACTATCTATAAGGAGAGTGGATAGAAACATAGGCAATGATGAAGGGTTAAGTTCTCAGATCACGAGTATGCAAGGGAAGTTCTATAACTTGATGTTCTTAGCGAAACATATCTGGTAGTATCACTTAGCGAAACATATCTTGATGTTCTTATATCGTCATGTAGTTATTGCTTGATTAAGTAAATTGGGGCAAGTATGAAGAGATGTTATGGGGCCACATAATCTTCATGCTCCATTAAGGATTGATTATTTTTCCATTTATGTAGACATCAAATACATACATCTGTTTTTATTTTTGGATTCTAGATATGTGGATACACCCATGCATGCGTGTAATAATCATTAATAAAATTCACGAAGTAAAGGTAGTTCCCAATAGAAGGTGTCTACATAGGACCACAAACATCACTATGAAAAAGATGCAATTAATGAGCAACTTGAACTGAACCATCTTTAGGAAAGAAAGAACACCACATTTTGCCCAAAATACAACCTTCCTAGACATGTTCACAAGGTGCCTCAAGTTTGGGTAGAGAGGACACCATTTTGGGTTTTTGTAGGCATAACAAACTAGCATAATTTAGATCACTAAAGCATGCATGCCAAAGCTTTGCATGTGAGATAGCATGACAATCTTGTACTACACATGTTGAATAATTCACATATTTTGCATGGTCTATTAGCTTATATATCCCATGACATAAAATGACACAAGCAATTATAACATCACCATTTGACAGATCATGAGCTATACATATGTCAACAACAAATTTGACAAGCAAGTGGATCTTGGCTAGTTTTGAAAATGACAACATATTTTTCTTGATCCTTGGCACAACAAAGCATCTGACAATGTGAAAGAACTACATCAATAGTAGTCAAAATGATCTTACCAACTCTATTATAAGATATGAGGAGTTATTTGCACATGAGATAGTACTTCATGTAGGGGCAAACTCAAGTAAACTGAATAAATTGCACTGCAAGGTAATATATTTGGCTGCCCCACTATCAAAGTACCAAACATTTGAGTCTACGTCAAACATACACTGTGCATGAGAAGATGGGTCATAAGTAGAAACAATAGTTAATGCCCGTTCTTCATTCTGAACGAGATTAGCAAACTCTTTTATAGGTGTAGCGGCCTCTACAACAACCATTCTAGTCTCCCTCTTCAAGTTCAATCTATGAAAATTGGATGGAAAGACCAAGGTCATTAAAGTACTCAAAGGTATCTATAAACTTTACATGATATAACCCTAAAATATAGATAAAAATATGAAATAATCAAACAAATGCTAGAAATCTGAATTTATGTTACCTCTTACAGTTTTGTAGACATTTTAGCTATTTTTGATGCATTTTGTCAACGAATAATGCAAACCTAGCCTGGCTTATCAACTTCATCGCTTCCATCTCGAGTATACGCTTGCATAACCGATGGTGTTTATGTTAGATATGCTCAATACTCCAGCCTCATGTGACCACAAATGATCCATGGTGCTCTAAGTTGTAAGGCCCCCATTATGAGGAGAAGCCATTATGAGAGCCCGGACATTTGTGGAATCCTAACTTCCAAGTTAGATGAGGTCTATGTGTGACCATTGATGGTTGTAGATGATCTTTGTGAGCCTAGCCGTTAGGTTAGGTAGGGCATAAACTTCCAGGCCATTAGTTTGCCATCTAACGTGAACATAAAGGCCATGTGGCGTCGCGCAGTTTCCCCATAGAACCTTAATGGGGGGAGTGCAGAGGGGGGCTTGCCCCCTTCTGCGGGGTCCGGGGGGCCTATCCCCCCGGCCCGTAGGGTCGAGACGGTAGAACTTCTGGTCGTGGAGATATTGTCGGATCATATATTTTACCGGCTATTTTGTATCTCCCAACTACCTTTATCTATACCGAACCGCCTTGTAAAAGCTATATAAGCACGGCCCAGGTTGAGCTTTACATAGCATTGCGCACTAGTAAGCCCTTCATCTAGAGTTTGTCTAGATCGCCATCGAAGTGGGAGCGCACGGGTGGACATCACCATCATTGTAACTGCATTACGCTCGACAATAGGAGAATTTGAGTTCTCTATCTCTTAGTCTGCGTCTATCTTTGTCTGCGTTTTTCTCTCAGCTTTGTCTGCGTTTTTCTCTCAGCTTTGTCTACAGGTCTATTCCGCTGTGGTGTTATTTTCTTACAATTTATATGTAGAACTACAATAATATTACTTTGAAAGGTACAACATACATTTATCTTTATAATCATACATCCGCACTTTCGTACTCTCTGTTGGAAGGTCTCATAGTGTTCTAAAGCTCTCATAAGTGTGAAGCTATCTCAAGTTACTGTGTTATGAGTGTATAGCTATCTATAAAGATGGAGGCGAGTGGATAGACTACATAGGAAATGATGAAGGGTTAAGTTCTCAGATCGAGAGTAGGCAAGGGAAGTTCTATAACCTGAATTCAGTAGATAGCCTAGTATAGTATGATTTAACGAGACATACCTTGATTTTCTTATATCTTGACGTAGTTATTGCTCGATTACATACAACTGTTTGGATGTTTGGATTCTAGAGATGTGAGATGAATGAGGAATCGACAGAATAATATTTCCAAAAAAGGACTTAATGCCTGATCAATGAAATGAAAGAACAATTTTGAAGTGGGGGCTCGTTAAAGATTATACATCTCATTTTCTGAAGCAAAAAGGACATGAAAAAGTGAAATTTATAATTAAAGTAATTCTTCAATAATAGAGCTAATACGTTACATCAAGCTCATCGGCCAAACTTGGAGGGAAAAACTTGGAGGGATAATGTAACATGGCACAAGAGCATCACATGACATTACAAAGAAGAGATCACCATTGGATGGAGGTCGGGAAAGTATACGCTATTTAAAAAACCATCCATTGTTCTTTCCCTGTGCTTTGTTTAGTTCCACCGCCCATTCCGTAGCACAAGACTAAGATGTTGGAAACTATTCCTTGGACGCTCTCTTGCTCTCCTCTCGAAAATAGTTTTAGGAAATATCCATAAATTTATATTTCATGATAGCTAACTGAGAGAAAATTCATTATTCCAGTTGGCAGATGATAATTTTTATGTCTGCTATTAATTCAAGCTTGGGAGAGTAGGCTGTAGCCGAACTCCCTTAAAAACAAAAACTTGGCAATCACATTCTTAATAATAATACCCTCTATTATTTGCACACAATAGGGCAATTGGTTGGGCTGCTTGCTTCCCTTGAAGTGGGGGAAAGGGTTCAACTCCCCCCTATCTCCTATAAGATAGTTTATGGAGAATTAAACGACTTATAACGTTTTTGGTTGTTTCCTTCTTGTGCTACTTTTCGAGTTTGTCTATTCTCGTTGTACTGCTTTTAAGCTTGTCTATTGTGTAACCCTTGTTTAGCGGCACATGGGAGGTCCCATGGGTACTATGATCCTTCACTTGTACAATTTATTTTTTACATTAATTCAAGCTAAAGAAAGTAAGCTTCAGCCAAAACACTCAACAATTTTTTATGCACGACCAATTTTTGGTGGAACCACAATAGTTTACTCCTATTCAAACATCCAAAAGTGTGTTCGTGTTTGGAATTGAAGGGCAGATGGATTCAGCATGAAGGAGACTATCGAATCATCAAACATCTTTGTATCTCTCTAATTTCTTTGTAATTAAAGATTTTTTAGTTAAAAATAAGTAAAAACAGAATGAAAAAGAATGATTTTTTTAAGAAAACGGTGGCAGATTCATCAATCTGCTTTGTATCTTCTCCATGTTTGGTTAACGAAAATCACGAGGGTTCAACCTCTTATGTTATCATGTTGTAGTCAACAGTCATCTTGTAGTCGCCTCTGATGTTATTCTTACCATGCGCCGATACTAACAACATGGGGAAACATTATTGCACAGAAGACTTTTGTTATGCTCCATGAAATTTTTTTACTTTTTGTTGAAAAAAAGAATTGCATATTCTGTCTAATCAATACAACAAGTTTTATTCCCACAGGATTAATGAACGGCACGAAGTGAGCTTCCATCGTGGTACAAATAGAGTTTCACAAAAAATTAGTAGACGACTCTCACTATCTCAACTGTGAATTTGCATTGGTGATCTATCTTGTAAGGCTTTGTTTTCGAATTTGCAAGATCCATGCCAAGTACTGCGAGCTTGCTACCAGTACTTCTTAATCTATATTCCGAATAAAACAATTTCAATATAAAACTTTTAATAAACTATGGGAATTCTTCTCCATAATAAAGAAACTCAGTCTTCCACCATTATGATTCTCGATCTAATTGCTTCAGAGTGTTTTTAGGGAGTTTCCACCATTATGATTCTCGATCTAATTGCTTCAGAGTATTGCATCAAATCAAATATTCATGTGTATATGCATGTATGTATTCATTATTGCACATATCTATGTATGTGTGGATATATGCTTCCATGTATGCGTGCGTACCTATATGCATGTGTGAATATAAAGTGCGTTTGTATATGTTTATGCATGTATGTGTGCATATACGTATGCATGCATGTGTGTATGCATATACGTATGTATAGATGTATGCATATATGCATACGTACACGTACATATGCATGTATGCATTTCCTCATACATGTATTCAAGAACGTATTCATGTGTACATTCATACACTTAAAGTGGACATGCATTTTTCTTTGACTTTATATATGAATTTATTATAAACGTATTGTTGTATGCATGCATGTACTCGTACATACGCATGTATGCCTGCATCTATTTGTGCATCTATGCAATTATGAACGTATTTGTGCATGTATACATGAAGGTATGGTTTTATGTATGCTTGTATATATAAGTGCATCTATGCACATATCTATCCGTGTACGGAAGCATTTGTTTGTACGGAAGTATTTGGTTGTGTGTATGTATGTGTATACGCATGGTTGTATCAGAAATATATGGGCACATGGAGTTATGTATATAATCTAGTATATTTGATATATGCTTTTGTGTGTACGCATGTGTATGTATATATGTTTATTTATCTGTGTGTATGCATGCGTGTGTCTCTGTGTTCCTATGTAAGAGTGTACGTGTATGTGTTCGTATGCGTGTGTAAGTTTGGGAAGATAGAAGAGGTAAATTTGAGGAGAGTGACGTTGTAAAGAGAGGATTGAGAAAAGCGAGGGTCTAGAAAAGAGGAGTGTCAAAAACCATAGTATATGTTTGAGATGAGTCAAACATTTTTTTTGAAACTTCGCATAGTAAGAAACGTGATATGCATATGGTCCTTTGTATATTCGGTTTTTTGGATTCTAGATATGTGAGATCACTACAAGAGATATGGGAGCATAGATAGAAGATTGACACAAAACACTTTTGTTGCTACAGGATTGTGCCTTCTATTGCATTGAACATCGAGCAACCTCCGTCATTTAAATGATGATGCAATCGATGCTATTTTCGAAGGTTCTAGTGATGTTTATTGAAGTGTCGCTAATGTGAGAGTTGCATATGCAACACATTAAGAGTATCACATATGTGATGCTAGATAGCATCCGATATGCCACACTAAAAAGCTTCGCATATGGGACATTTAAAAACATGGCATAGGCGATGGTTTAGAGAATTGCATATAGGAGATTTGAATTTTGCTAATGAGACGATTGCTTTTATACAAAATAAAAACATGGAGGTCAATTTGTATGTATGTATGTATGCATGCATGCATGTATCTATTTATGTATGTATGTATGGATGGATGGATGGATGAATGTAAATATGTATGTATGCATGCTATGCCATATATAACAGCACATCTACAAGATACTATGATAATGTTTGGGAACATTTTTCCTAAAAATGCGAACTTAGAAAATAAATATAGAGCTCATAGACCATAAGAAAAACAAATGCAAGCCATAAACTAAGAAAATAATTTTCATGTGTAAAAGACACTCTACCTACAGAAAACACATTCTACCTAGAAGGAACTTTCCAAAAAATTAAAGTTTTGCATGTATGTATCTATTTATGTGTGTATGTAATGTATGTATGTATGTATTTTTGTATGTATGTATGTATTTAAGTATGTATGTACATAGATATGCATGTATTTATGTATGTATGTAATCCACCTATGTATACTTTTAATGTATACATGTATTTAATGCATGTATGCATGCATGTAATGTATGTATGTATATAATTTATGCATGCATGTATGTATGTATATATCTGTGTATATATGTAGAATGTAAGTAAGGATTTGGAATCATGGAGATTAGCTTGATGTAAAGCTTGTGGGACGTAGTGGAAGTTCACAAATGTAATCGTGAATTTCGACCAATTAAAAGCAAGCGCGTTTTCAAGATTTTCGAAACTTGTTTTCTCCAATTTTCTTATTGAATGAACTACTTTAAAGGTAAATTTGATGAGCTATTATAAGCCTCTAATTATATTGAAATTTTTTGACAACCATGAAACGTTAGATTTTTAGCTTGTGGAAGTAACGTCGGATTAGGTTTTGTGGAGAAAAACTAAGTATAATGTATATTACAAACTCAAAACAATATTGCCCCGTACTTAAGTATTTTAGGTATATGTATTTAAGTATGTATGTCTGCATGCATTTATGCATCTATGCAATTATGAACCTATGTGTGCATATTGTTGTTGCAGAGTCCAAGCCCACACATTTAGCTTGAGGATCATAAAGATATGAGGTTCCGTGGAAACCATTGCTAGTGAAAATTTATCCTTTTATCTTTGTAAAAGTCATTTCTGTTGACTTGAGAATATTTGTAATCACCTACCCAAAAGTCATGGAATTGTTAGATAGGAAAGTAACCACTACATTGAGGGAATATCTCCTAGAATGAAGGATCACTTTTAGAGAGAGCCAAAAGTTGAATTCAAATTCAAATTTGAATACAACACTTATATAAAGTTACTTGAAAAATTTGTGGGGTGCTTCATTATCCGAGCTCTCCATTGCCGTTTTGTATGTGTGTCACGTCTACATTGGAGAATCCATTTTGGATTATTCTATTTGGAAGTAGTCTGTTTTGATTCAATCTTTTCACACATCATTTCCAAAGTACATAGGCACTTTTATGGTGTCATTGTAAAGCTAAGAGGGCCCACATATCAACTCTGAAGTCATAAAAGGCTAGTACTAAGCAATATTTGGCTGTACCAACTCATCACTTGAAGTGTCCATCCATCTTTCCCAACAGTGGTATGAGAGCAAAGCTAAGGTAAAATGGGAGATGGTTTTCCTTTTTTCATTGATAAATTAGATAGGAACAACTATCAGACATGGTCTCTGAGGATAAAGACATACTTGCAAGGAAGGAGCCTCTATGGATACATCTTTGGAGATGAGGAGATGGCCATATTCAGAAGCAAAGGACGACCTACAAGAGAGGAGCATGAAAGACTCAACACATGGTGTGCCAAGGATGCATTAGCAAGGTCTTACTTACTTAACTCAATCTCTGATTTCCTTCTTCCACATATTAGGAACTGTAAGACATCCCAAGAGACTTGGGAAACATTATCTTCTTATTTCTCTTCCAACACAAGGGCCAGGAAGAATCAGTTGTGGATTGAATTCACAACTGAAAGAAAGCACCCTAAGCAAGCTATCTCAGAGTATGTGACCAAAGTTAAAGATGTAGCAGATTAGTTGGCAAGCATAGGAGAAGAAATTGAAGAGAAGCAAATTGTAAAGCAAGTAATCAATGGAACTTAAGCTGATGGCAAATGGGAGAGCTTCACAACTGCCATAAACTTGTACATGGACATGCAGATTCTAGACCTTACCACACTCATGGGGCAACTATTCACCCATGAAGCCAAGCTTAACAAGAATGGAGATTCATCAAGAGGTAATAGCTCTTCTACCCTATACACTCATAAGAATAAGTCTAAAGACAAAGGTAAGAGCAAGAAGGTAGAAGATGAAGGACCTACCTCCCAAGCCAACTATGTAGGGACAGGTAGATCATCAAGAGGAAGGGGCAGAGGAGGTAAGCAAGGTAGGGGGAGACCTTATAACTCCTCACCATGCAATATTTGTGGTTTATCAAATCATACTACAGATGAGTCTTTTAGGAACTTCAAGAATTATAGAGGTAGAGGTTATCAAAGAGGTGGATATACACAATCAAGAGGCAGATTCAATCACCACCAAGGATACAAAAACAACTATAATAGCAACTACCAAGGAGGATACAAGTCTAGGAAGGATTACAACAACTACACAGAGGAGCAAGAAGATTCTCTTCTAATCATGATCATGAATTCAAAACGAGGTATAAATGATGACCATCTCTTCTACATTGACTCTGATGCTCAAACCATGTGGTGGGCAATGTAGCTCTTCTCTCTGACCTTGAGGAACCAAGAGGGCAAGCATCAGGTAAAAAAAGGTGATGACACCAAGCACCAACTATTACCAAGAATTTGATGAGTGTTGGAGAGATTGTGGAAATTGGTTCGTAGGTTAGATTCAACCAATATGGAGCATTTGTGGAGGATCCCAAGCATGGGTTTAAAAGGATTTTCAAAGGAGAAAAGACAGGTAGATTATCCACCTTTGAACTTGAGGATACAAGGAACATTGCACTTTACAATTATAAAGATCAAACATTATCAGAACTTGAAATTTGGCATAAAAGATTAGGGCATGTTGGTGAAAGGATTTTGAGAAAAATATGTAGAGATCAATGTGTGCTTGGGATACCTAATGTATCCAAGCAACACATGATCTATAGATGTGGTGCTTGTCAGGTTGAAAAGTCTCAGAGGTTACCCTTCTCAAGGAAAGGCTACATGCATGATGACTACCTAGAGCTTGTCCATACAGATGTATGGGGACCAAGCAAGGATCCCTCAATCTCTCGATCAAGGTATTATGTATCTTTCATTGATGATTACAGTAGGTGGACTGTATTGTACTTTATGAAGCACAAAGATGAAGTATTTAGTTGATTTAAGAAGTATCTTGCACTTGTTGAGAATTAAACAGGGAGAAATCTAAAAAGGCTAAGGTCAGATGGAGGAGGTGAGTACTTCTCAAATGATTTTGATGCATTCTTGCAGGATAGAGGAATCAAGAGAGAAATTACCACAAGGTATACCCCTCAGCAGAATGGGGTCGCAGAAAGAAGAAATAGATTCATTGTCGAAACAGCTAGATCAATGTTAAATGAGAAAAAATTACCTAACTACTTGTGGGCAGAGAGTGTATCTACTACCACTTATCTTGTAAATAGGTTGCCATCCAAATCTCTTGATGGAATGACCCCATATGAAGCATGGCATGGAAGAAGGCGTTCACTTGATCATTGCAAGATATTTGGATGTGTAGCATATGTGCATATCGCTTCTCATATAAGAGGTAAGCTAGACCCTAAGGCAGAGAACTACATCTTCATAGGGTATGATCTAAGTCAGAAAGGATACAGGTTCTACAATCCTTCAAACAAGGGATTCATGGTCAGTAGAGATGTTGTCTTTGATGAAAATGACTCTTGGTTTGATAGTGAATGCAGGAAGGTAAAACTACCTTATGACTTGGAAGAGGAGTTTCCAAGCCTCACTAAGGAGGAGCCTACTCAGAATGGGACATCAACTGAGATGATGAAGACATCATAAACCTTGAGGATTTTAAAGCATGGAAGTCCAAAGGAAAACTCAAGATGAAGAATTGGAAGATATACATGAATCATCTAATCAAGCAATCAGAATTTCACAAAGGGAGAGCAAGAAGCCAATCACATATGGGTATGACACTTCCCTAGTTATTAAGCACTTTGTCTATCCTGCAAAAGAGTTATCAATTGAAGAACCAGCATCATATGAAGAAGCAAAGACCAAGGCAGAATGGAAAGAAGCTATGAATGAGGAGATTGAAGCACTCAAGGAGAGTGATACTTGGGAACTAATACCAAAGAAGGAGTCTATGAAGGTAATTGGTTCTAGATGGATTTATAAGATAAAAAGAAATTCTGATGGCTCAATAAGAAAGTACAAAATTAGACTTGGGGATAAGGGTTTTGCACAAACCCAAGGCATTGATTATGAAGAAACCTTCTCACCTGTGGTCAAAATCCCAACCATCAGGATATTGGTAAGTGTGGCTACATCAAAGAACTCGAACATGTATTAGTTGGATGTAAAAAATGCATTTCTAAATGGTTGGATTTTAGAGGAGGTGTACATGTCACAACCTCCTAGCTATGAGGACCCAAACAAAGTAACATATGTATGGAAATTGAATAAAGCTCTTTATGGATTGAACCAGGCACCTAGGGCATGGAACCATAGGCTAACCACATACCTTTAAGATCAAGGTTTTGTCATGAGTAAAGCAGATACTTCTTTATTCATCAAGAGAAGTAATTCAAAGGTAATATACCTATGTGTATATGTTGATGATATCATACTTACAGGTAATGATGCTAATGGCATCAAACAGATCAAGAACCAGATGATGAAGGAGTTCAAAATTAGTGACCTTGGATCACTAAAATATTTTGTTGGACTTGAGTTAGTCTATACTAACTCTGGAATTTGCATTACTCAGAGGAAGTATATATAGGATATGTTGAAGAAGGTTCATTTGTAGGATGCCAAAGTTGCAAGTACTCCAATGGAGGCAAACCTAAAATTAAGTGCTCATGAAGGTAATGTACTTGAGAACATTGCAAGTTATCAAAGCATAGGGGGAAGCTTGAACTATGCTACCTTGACAAGGATAGACATTGCTTATGGAGTAAATGTACTAAGTCAGTTTATGCATAAGGCTAGGGCACCCCACTTGGAGGCTGCCAAAAGAATCTTGAAGTATCTTAAGAGTACTCAACATCATGGTTTGTATTTCCCTTATACATCAGACTTGGACATTAAAATTTATTCAGATGCAGATTGGGCAAGATTCAAAGATGATAGGCGGAGTACCTCAGGATACCTTTCATTTGCAGGTGATAAGCCAATATCATGGTCTTCAAAGAAGCAACCTACTGTTGCTTTATCTTCTACAGAGGCAGAGTATAGAGGATTGGCCAATGCTACTCAAGAGGCTATATGGATCAAATTATTGTATACAGATTTAGGTTTGAACATTACATCTCTAGTGATCTTTGGAGATAATACAAGTTCATTACACCTTGCAGCTAATCCTATTTATAAGGTCCACTATCATTATGTGAGAGAGAAGCTATTGAGCAAGGATATTCAGCTGGAATATGTATGAACTAATATGCAATGTGGAGATTTGTTGACTAAAGCTTTAGATGGTACAAAACTTTGCAGGTTTAAACCAATGATTAGATTGTAAGATATTCATGAAGATTAAAGATGAAGACTAAGCCAAAATGTTTGGCTTGAGGGGAAGCTGTTGGTGCAAAGTCCAAGGCCACACATTTGTCTTGAGGATCATAAAGATATGAAGTTCCATGGAACCATTGCTAATGAAAATTTATCCCTTTATCTTTGTAAAAGTCATTTCTTTTTACTTGAGAATAATTGTAATCACCTACTCAAAAGTCGTGGAATTGTTACTTAGGAAAGTAACCACTACATTGAGGGAATGTCTCCTAGAATGAATGATCACTTTTAGGGAGAGCCGAAAGTTGAATTCAAACTCAAATTTGAATACAACACTTATATAAAGTTACTTGAAAAAGTCACGGGGTGTAGCTTCATTATCCAAGATCTCCATTGCCACTTTTTATGTGTTTCATATCTAAATTTTAGCCTACACTATTCTCCATCATAAGGCTATGATTATCAAGCCTATGACCTTGTATAACATTGTTCATTAATACATTATACCTACATTGTTCATCTATGATATCTCTGTTATAGTCATTTCTAACTGTCAACTTGCGCTGCTCATATCTCACTGAATTCGCTACCAAATTCAATGACCTATAGCTTGTTGGAATCAACTTCAAGTTATCTACATGCTGAAAATGTTTTAAGCAATACCATTCAGCCATTTTTGAGAAAAGCATGTCGAAGCACTCACTGGTCAAACTCTGCAGAGGTCCTAAAAACTCGGGGCTAATGATCTATTTGCTAAATTGATTGGTCTGTGTATAGTTGATCATTTCAAGTGATTTCACTTGGAATCATTAGCTTACTAACATAATTATACACCTCTAAAAGGCATTTTTCCAATTCCTACTGTACTAGTTGCACTAAGCATTACAAGCAGCAGGTGCGTGATAAAAAATAGAAGGTTTTCTTGGATTCTTCTATTTGGAAGTAGTCTGTTTTGATTCAATCTTTTCACAAATCATTTCCAAAGTACATAGCAACTTTTATGGTGTCATTGTAAAGCTAAGAGGGCCCACATATCAACTTTGAAGTCACAAAGAACTAGTACTAAGCACGATTTGGTTGTACCAACTCATCACTTGAAGTGTCCATCCATCTTTCCCAAAACATATATGCATGCTATGTTTGTATGTATGCTTGTATATATGAATGTTTTTATGCATCTATGCACATAATTTCTCCTATAACTATCCTTGTGCGGACGTGTTTAGTTGTGTCTATGCATGTATATATGCATGGTTGTATCGTAAAGATACGGATACATGGATTTATGTATATAATTTAGTGTCTATGATATATGTGTTTGTATGTAATTATGCGTATGTATATATGTCAAATTATGTGTGTGTATGCATGCGTGAGTCTCTACGTTCATATGTAAGTGTGTATGTGTGTCTGTTGGTATGCGTGCGTACGTTTGGGAAGATAGAAGAGTTAATTTGAGGAGAGTCACGTTGTAAAGAGGGGATAGAGGAAAGCGAGGATTTATAAAAGTGGAGTGGAAAAAACGATAGTATATGCTTGAGATGAGTTCAATTTTTTGTTAACGTCCCATAGTAAGAGAAACAATATCCATATGGTCCTTTGTATGTTTATAACTATGTCCATTTGAATTTCCATTAAAAGAATTATATAAAGATAAAATATTACGTTTCGATGGCCACGTCTATTGGAGATCGAGATGATTGTTAGATATATTTTCTTCTTGATGTAGTTATTTTTTATTAACACTACAAGGAATACGGGCACATAGTGACGGTTAACATGACACAATTTCATCGGTAAAAAATTGCATAAATCATCACAACAAGCGTCGAGCACAGAACATCAATTAAACAATAAAAAATTTGATGTTTTTATCGATGTGTGGTGCGATGGATGTGTGATCGTTACATCGAGCATCACTAAAGCGAAGATTAAAAAATGTTTTGCATAAGTGATGCTAATTTGTGTCGCATAAGTGATGCTTATAATTGTTGCCTATGCAACACTATCTACACAGGCATTTAGGACGCGTTAGCATCACTTACACAATAGGTTTTTGACAAAAAAAATTAAAATGTGGGAGGCTCTTCGATCGGTATCTACATGCATCTGATCGAAGAGCTCTCCCACGTTCACAATTGTGCTGTGCTTATGAGTTGAAACAATTGCTTGCAGAATTGCTATTTTGTCTAATCTCTATCTTATTGTCTCTCTCTCTCTCTCCTTGTTTCTCTCTTTCTACCTCTTTCTCTCTTTGAATTATCTCTCTCTCTCTCTCTTTCTTTCTTTCTCTTTATTGTAGGTTATTCAAGAATCTAACCAAGCAAAAAATATGGCTAACTATTGTAAGTACAATTTCCATTCTTTGTATATCATTTGAATTGTGTTATTTTTATTAGTTAGCATACTCACAGTTATTGATATGCACATATACACTTATACATGATGAAGATACATGTTCCGAAATATACACATGCACATACACACACATACATGTGCACATACACTTACACATACACATGCATATGCACAAACATTTCTACAACCACATAAAAACACTTGCATGCATTATTGCATATATACATATACATACACACATTAACATATACTTAAATACATGTATATGCACATCCACATGCATGCACATTCACATGCATGTACATGGATGCAAATGGAAATGTATCCACATGCACATGCATGTTTCATACATATAAACATGCATATACATACAGTTGTATATGCTTATACACATACACATACATATGCACATATGTATATATACACACACATACACATATATACACATATATATGCACATATGTACACACACATATGCACATACACACACATGCACATACATACATATACACATATACATGCACATACACACACATACACATACACTTACACATATACATGCACATACATATACACACACATACACATGCACATACACATATATACACATATACACTTACACATGCACATGCACATACATAAATATACACACACATACACATGCACATGCACATACACATACATACCCATATACACTTACATATGCACATGCATATACACATATACATATGTACATACATACATATATACACACATATTACACACATATACATGCACATATGTACACACACATATACATGCACATACATACATACATATACACACATGCACATGCACATGCACATGCACATGCACATGCACATGCACATGCACATACACATACATATGCAAATACACTTACACATGCACATGCAGATAGATGCATATACACATATACATATGAACATACATACATGCACATATATACATAGACACATACATATACATGCATATAGACACACTTACACATATAGGTATATACCCGCATGTGTATATATACATTTTATATACACACAAGCACACATAAATATGAATGAACACGAAAATTAAAGCAAAAACACATGCTTAATATAAAAAATAATAAAAATCAATAGAAAAAGACTTTTCATTACTTAATACCATACAGACAATTCAAAACATAATTGAAATGAACAATATATATATATATATATATATATATATATATATATATATATATATATATATATATATATATATATATATATATATATATATATATATATATATATATATATGTGTGTGTGTGTGTGTGTGTGTGTGTGTATGAATGTATGTATGTAAATACATATCCAATGTCATAATCAAGAAACCTAATCATCATCATCATCATCCTCATCCTCATCATCACGATCATCCGCATGATTTGATGTATCCGTGTGAGCACCCTGTGATGATCGAGATCGTCCCTCCTGTGTCTATCTCTCCACCTCATCCATATTTTCCTCTCCATAATACTCATGTATTACATATAATAAACATAAATAAGTAAAACAATTTAAACATCCATAAAATAATTATATAAAATTTAATAATAATCACAAATGCATCGGGATGATCTTGCATATACTCGCTCAAACATCGATATCCAAAATGTGTAGCATACTCGATCTCATGTGTCGTAGGATATTGACCATAATCCTTTTGCTACATTGAAACAAATAAGAAAGATAAGTTTCTTGCGTTTTAACTAAAATAAAAAATATACTTACAATAACACATATGCTTACAAATGTAGCTACAAAGCCGTGATGGCCCAATTGGTCTAAGTGCAATGTGTGGCCCGACTCAACTCTCTTCTTTGCAAAAGCCTGTTTTCTAAAACAAAAAAGATATACATAAATTAAATGTAAAAAGTTAATAAAACATATGAGAATTATAAATATAAACTATTAATTTGTATAACTTCTACTAGGGAAATGACTCTTGAAGATGTAACTGTCTACAAAAAAACCACCATGTCTCAAGTGGAATGTTAGGTGGCCTCTTATTTTTTGCCACCATACAATATCTCCTATTATTTTAATCTGAAACAGAAAAAAAGACTTAGAATACATACACATATATACACACACATACACATACCCACATACACATACATGGAAACATATACACACACATATACACATATACATACATATAACATAAACACACATATACATATCCACATATATACATACAAACATACACATGCATGCATATACACACATTCATACAAAATTCATGCATTTATCCCACAAGAATGTGTATTTGTGTATATGTGAATATGTGTGAATATGTGTGTATATGTGAATGTGTATATGTGAATATGTGTGTATGTGTAAATATGTATATGTGAATGTTTATGTATGTAAATAATCAGATTATTAATATCTAATACCATTATTTGTAGATTCCTATCAATCAGACGGAAATCCACCACCGTCTCCTAATCGTGCAAGGACTATATACTGTAAGTATATCAAACTTTCAATTTTAAATATATTTGATAGATACATAACTGAACTATTTTTTTTCGTTTTATAATCAGATTTTGATAAATGAGAGGACACTCCACCACCTACTACCCATGCAATGACTTCACATGTGTCCTCCGATAGGAATTATGATGAATTTTACTACCAAGAGCATATTATATGTTGGTGTAACTCTTCCTATGGCACGTATCAAAGACCATGATTGGAATCTATTGAACATGAGGCCGAGTATGGTACTTTTGAGCATACACCACCACCTGGTCAATGTGATAATGCTTGGGTATGTATTTCTTCTATAAATTAATGTCATTATTTTATTTAAAAACCATATACAAAATCAAATTACTATTGATATACAAGAATACTTGCTCGATGATGATGATGATAGTAATTCTCATACTCATGATGTTAATATAGATCGTACATGTCATGGACTTGCTGTTCATCAATTACAAGCAAAGGTTTCTAGAAATCCTCTACCTCCTTGTTTAGAGAGTGAAAGAGTTGGAGATTATCCATTACCAGTGCGTGATTGTTCTATTGTACAAACATATGATAGAAGAAGATATGGAGGATGGAATAGAGGACCACTTCCTTTAGATGGAGAGGTTTTTAACTTTTGGGGTAATTGCTATATGATTGCGCCATTGACTATTACTAATGCTTGTCGTGGTCTCTTTATTGTAGAGGATTTGTATGTGCCTCCGGACTCTGAAGTCACACTTATGTCATTTTGTGGTCTTATATATGGATGGGGAGATTGGCATCAACTTGCACATTATGTTCAAAGCATGAGTACTTATTGAATATGCTTGAATGTAGCATCCCTTACTAATAGAAGGATTTCACATGCAAAAAATGAAAGATTATATATTGATGGAAGACCTTACATGCATGGAAATATATTAGGTTTAATAAATAGTAGTTGAGGGTTACATAATAGTTCAAGGACTATTTGCACATTTGAGGAGCGTGAAAATAGTGATGAATCACCATACATGAGTAGAGATGTATCAAGATACGTAGTTGTCAATGCTATTACTACACTACATGCTAGTGATGAATTATTAGTGAATTATGGATGGCGTAGAGCTCCAAGAGCACCTTTTAGCTAGAGAGAGAATAAAACTTTTCTATCCATATTTAATAACTTATATATTTAATTTTATTTTTAAAGTTTTCTTTTATTCATTTATGGAATATTAATGATTTTCGTTCATGTGTGTAGATTCCAACACATGATGTTCATGATATTCCTCCACACCATTCACAATTGTCAGTAAGACCTCATTTATCATAATCTTCTATGAGGAGGCTATGCAAAAGTGATCCTATGGAATATGCAAGGCTGAAAGACCTACATTCGATAAAGTACAAGATTTGTGCGACAATGATGAAGATGATGGCATGACAAATTTTATTGAGGATTGGTATCAAAATGATAGTGAGAGCATTGATATTTCTAAAAATGAGAAATATCTTCGAGAGGAATGTCTAAAGCATGTATGTGAAGGAAGTTGTTTGACACGACTAAGTGTGAGCTTACTTATTCTAAATCTTCAAAATTGTTTTGGATGGAGTAATGTATCTGTTTTGACACTATTAAGGTATAATTTTTAATTTTCTATCTATTTATATGTATATACATGCATAAATATATACATATAAATACATGCATACATAGACATACACATATATATACATGAATGTATACACACATATAAACATACACACACATATATGCACATACACATGTTATGAGAGTAAAGTCAAATTATACATACCTGTATCGAATGAAGATATTTTGTCCATCTAGCCTTTGGAATTGTCCTCCCAACCTTTAAAATGTTCCTGAGACATCTACTTCTCCTATTCTAGTCGACCTAATACCTGCGCTGCTAACTCTTTTATGAACTTTGTATACAAATTTTAAGCATGAATTAGCTATGGGGTATTAAGTCGTTTGAAAAATAGGACAAGTAAATTTATCTTGAAGATTTTCAAGGATGGGAGAATAATTTTAAAGGATGGGCAGACACAAAGTGTTCAATCAGTGCAGGTTTTTGTTTTTACCTTAGCTAAGGTAAGAACAAGAACCTGCATTGAATAAACACTTTTTGTGCACCCATACTTTAAAACTATTCATCCATCTTCCAAAATCTTCGAGAGAAATTTGCTTGTTCTATTTTCTAAATGACCTAATACCTCCAAAGTTGATTGATACTAAATCCTTGTAAACAGACATGTAAGTCTTAGTTAGCCAGGCAGGTAATAGATTGACTATAAAATGGGAGACAACCAAACAATTCAGTGGTCTAGATATCTATATGAAAGTCTACAAACCACAATAAACAACATAAAAAATTAAAAAAGAAATCAAATATACATAGCTACACATGCATACATATATATACATACATACATACATACATACATACACATTCATACATACATAGACATATATACACATACACATACATATATGCATACATATATGCATAGGTGTATATACATACATATACACATACACATATGTATACACATGCACATGCATATACACATGCACATGCATATACACATGCACATGCATATACACATCCACATACACATGCACATAACAATATACATATATAAAGTTATATGCATATATATATATATATATATATATATATATATACATACATATATATATATATATATATATATATATATATATATATATATATATATATATATATATATATATATATATATATATATAATATATATATATATATATATATATATATATATACAAATATATATATATATATATATATATTATATATATATATATATATATATATATATATATATATATATATATATATATATGTGTGTATATTTATTTATTTATTTTTATTAATATGTCTTTTTCTCATGAACTTACTTGTTATTATCTGAAACGTTTTTACAAAATCAGAATATTCTTCCTACCTCATATGATGAGATGAAGAAGATAGTCAACAATCTTGGTATAGATTATCAATGTATACATGCATGTCCTAACGATTGTATTTTATATAGAGGTGAATATGCAGACTCTTTGACATGTCCAAAACGTCAATCTCCTCGATATAAGGATGAAGACGATAAAATCCCAAAAAAGGTATTGAGATATTTTCCATTGACTTCCCAGATTAGAAATATATTTCGAAGTCCCGAATTATCAAAGTTTTTGACATAGGAACATGATCATAGAAGTATTGATGGAATAATCAGAATTCCTTATGATAGTGTTGATTTTCAGCATATTGATTCTACATGGCCTGATTTTTCACAAAATCCTTAGAATCTAAAGTTAGGAGTTGCATTAGATGGGGTTAATCCATTCTCCATGAAATCTAGTAAATGGTCAACATGGGCACTGGTAGTTATAAACTACAATCTACAGCCATATCTTAGCATTAAGAAGGAACATTTAATGCTTTCACTTTAAACCCAAGAAAAGGACAAGTATAAGATATGAATATAAATCTTGCTCCTCTCATTGACGATCTCCAAGAGTTATGGAGAGGTATTAATGTCATTGATATTACAATTCGTGGTATTGTGGCTTAGACTATTCACGATTTTCTAGGATATGGTGTCTATTCAGGTATTGATGCATTTTTTTAATTCAATATGCATACAAATAAATGGGAGTTAATCTAATTATATTTTTATCATTTTCATGATGTAGGAACATCTACTAAGGGTTATAAAGCTTGTTCATATGGTGGTGATTGATTGAGATCAATCTATAATAAGAATATCAACAAAAATATTTATCTTTGACATCGGGGATTCTTGCCTGATGATCATCCATTAAGATCTAAAAGATAAGTGATACATTTTAATGGAAAGCTTGAAACAGGTTAGTTTCTGAAACCTATGACGCCTATGGATTGGTATAAAAATGGAGAGATGGATCTCTGATAGATCTAGAATCAGAAATCTTCACTGATGATGAAGATAATGAGAATGTGAATAGAGGTAAAGGAAAATTGGCACTCCTAGAGAATATATCAATATGGTATTCTTTGGAGTATTGGAAAGAGTTAAAAGTATATCATCTTCTTGATCCTATGCATATATTCAAGAATATTGGTTATTCATTATGGGAGCATCTTCTTGGACTAAAAGATACCATAGCATCAAGGAATGATTTGAAGGATCAAAACTCAAAACCAAAGTTATGGCCAATTTTGATAGACATCAATAGGAAATGACTTATGCACCTGCTTCTTGGTTACTTATGACAAATGAGATACATTTATCAACAATAGAATTCAATTGATTTGCACTCCTACAGGATATGGAGCATCTTTCTAGAACATGTTTACTATGGATGATAACAACTTATCTGGATTAAAGAATCATGATTGGCATTGTTGAGGAATCACTCACGAATTTGACATACAGACAGACATAAAAGCAAAAAGAAAAGAAGCGGAATCTTCAGAAAAACAAAAGCCTCAGTTGTACAGCGTGCAAAATCAGTCCGTTAACTAGAATCAAGGATTATACAAGTAACACAACAATAAACCGCGGTGTGCGCATAATGTGCGCATAATGCGCGCATAATGTGAATTAAAGAATGAGAGCGTGGAAGAGCGCAGAAGAAAAAGTGTATATAAACACCAAGGATTGAAGGACTCAAATGCTGCTAAGAAAGAGATGATGAGGAAGGAATGCTGGTGATGACGAGAGATCGCGTATGAGTGAAGAGAGAGAGTGAGAAGTTCTCAGAAGATGCCATAGATCGCGTATGTACAGATGAATAACAAAAACATGGAATGTCAGGTATTCATCTGAGAGGGATGGTAATAAGAAACTACTCAGTGTAGGAGAGTTTCTACAGCTTGAGCAAGAAGAGGCCAAGCTAATTTGTACACATCTTCTCTAATAGAAAACACATGTTCATGTGGAAGTTTGCGTGCTCTGTTCGCATGTGAAGAATCTGAAATTTTTTCGTGTTATAGTAGAAAGTTTGTTAACCATTAACAGTTACAGTTCGTTACTAAATGTGTCCCTCCGTACTCTCTTAGTAAACGAATGTCTCGGTCAAAGATATCTCACTAAATGCATTTTTGGTCAGTTATAGTTTTCTCAAGAAAGCGAGTTTTTTCGGTAGAACAACGAAGTATATCTCGCAGTAGAATTCGAAGCTTTGTATGAGAGATAGCTCATCTTGTAGCTAGACGTCTCTACTTTGAGCTGATCACAGTTTCCGGTGGAATGGATATGTATACACAGTACAAAGTCTAACCAGAAAGTGGCACTTCAGAACTGTGAAGTTTTCTTTAAACTTCAAGATGAACTTCATTCAGTGAAGGAAGCTCACGTATCACTTCCTTACTTCACATAATTCATTTGAAGTAATCACGAGCAGAATCAACGTTCATTCTGGTGATATTCCGGCAAAGTTTCGGTGACGTCCCAGTGACAGTCCGGTGAAGTTCCGGTGGAATTCAAGTAGCAGTTTAACACAGTTAAGCGACAGTAATCCTGCTAAGCTACTGTTGATTACAGAGGTGTTCTATATCACTCTACCTTAGCTCTCTATTTGGCGGCGTGGCAATTTCCGCAAGCCTGACAAGGTTCAAGCCTTTGCCATGATGACCATCATCAGCGATATCAGAGCGAAAGATAATCGCCCAACAATGGTATCAGAGCAGGTTAGTTCCACGAGCGGCATCAGAGCCAAAAGACTCTCAAAGGCAACCTAAAGCAAACAAGAAGATCATGGCAGATCATGTCCAAATTGATAAGTTGGACAGAGATAATTATCCCGCGTGGGTAATGCGTATGGAAGCCTTACTTATGAGTAAGGACTTAATGATGTATGTGATCGGAGAAGAAAAGAAGCCGACCTTCGAAGATGATAGCGAACCGGAAAAAGAAGATTTAGAAGCTTTGAAGCTGTGGCAGAAGAAAGATGCAACAGCAAGAGCCCACATCTACAACACTGTTTCAGATCATCTACTACCGCACATTAGAGGTCTGGAGAAAGCGGAGGACATATGGAACGCATTGGAAGACCACTTCCACTACGAAAGCTAGAAAGGCTAGCTTATGGTCCGAGTTCACAACGTTCAAAAAGAAGCCGAGTCAAAGCATTAGCGACTACGTCACTAAAATGAAGGATCTAGCAGATAGTCTTGGATCCATAAATGAAGATGTCGAAAATCACAGATTGATAGCGCAACTGCTAACAGGGTTGAGAGGAGATGAAAGGTGGAAACCCTTCGTACTCTCAACTGAACTTTCTTTAAATCACTTTGTGCCAGACTTAAATCAGTTGCTTGGTCTGATGCTCACATATGAGCAAGATCTGAAAGGAGATGGAGATAAAGGACAAAGCTCTGCAATGTACATGAAGAACAAGAAGAAAGACAAAGGTAGGTCAAAAGATGAAGAAGAGTCGAGCGCTCAGGCTTATTATGCTAGAGGTAAAGGCACTGACAAAGCAAGAGGCTTTGGAAGAGGAAGTAGTCAGAATACCAACAAGAAAGCTTGCTGGATTTGTGGACTAAGTAATCATCTGGCTCATGACTGTTGGCACAACCAACAGGGATCAAATCAAAATCAAAACAGTTATAACAGAGGCAGAAGCAGAAGATATCAAGGTAACTTCCAAAAGGGTAGACAGAATCAAAGAGGAGGCTACGGTAGAGGTGGAACAAGAAGTTGGGGACAAGGCCAATCCTACAACACCACCTACAACAACTTGTCACTTGTTCTAATCACTTGTCAAGAAACATAGAACTGATGTCAGAACTGGAAAAAGGAAGTTCGAGTCATACTGTTCAAACAGGTGACCATACAAGACATAGCGTACATTCAATTGGAAAGGTGAAATGTAAGAGTGGAGAAGATTTGTTAACCAATGTTTTGTATGTTCCAACAATACCAAAAAATCTGATTAGTGTGGGACAGATAGTTGAGAAAGGTTTTCAGGTCAGATTCACAAACAAAGGAGTATTTGTAGAAGATCCCGAGAACGGATATAATCAGATCGTCTCTAGTAAGAAAGAAGGAAGACTCTTTACTTTAAGAGTACAAGGGAACATTGGCCAAGCGTTGCTCACACATGATGAAAAGGTGATTACAGAACTTGATCTCTGGCACAAGAGATTAGGTCATTTCAATGAAAAAGGAATCAAAGCTATGACAGCGAATCAGTCTGTACTGGGATTACCGAACGTACAGAACCAACACATGATTCACAAATGCGAAGCTTGTCAGATGGGAAAAGCCCACAGGTTACCTTTCCAGAAGAAAGGATTCAAACATGATGGTGTGCTAGAACTCACAAGTACAGATGTATGGGGACCGACAAAGGAAGGATCTATTAGCGGATCAAGGTATTATGTCCTTTTCAATGATGATGCAACAAGATGGATAACTCTTTATGTTTTGAAAGAGAAATCAGAAGTTTTTGGAACTTTTAGACATTTTCATGCATATGCTGAAAGACTCACAGGTCGAAAGCTTAAAAGATTGAGGTCTGATGGAGGTGGAGAATACTTCTCTCGAGAGTTCAATGATTACCTTTGGAATGCAGGTATCAAGAGAGAAATAACCTGCAGGTATACACCACAACAAAACGGTGTAGCAGAAAGAAGGAACCGAACTCTAGTCGAGTTTGCACGAGCTATGTTGAAAGAAAAGAATTGTCCAGATTATCTTTGGGCTGAAGCCGTAAATACAGTTATATACTTGGTAAACAGATTACCGTGTACAGCGTTAGAAGGAATGACTCCTTATGAAGCCTGGTGGGGAAAGAAGCCAACACTTGATCATTGTAAAGTGTTTGGATCAGTCGCTTATGCTTATATACCATCTCAACTAAGACATAAGCTTGAACCAAAAGCAGAGAAATATGTGTTCGTCGGATACGATGAAAAGCAGATGGGTTACAGGTTATGGATTCCTCTAACCAAACAACTTACTATTTCCAGAGATGTAACGTTTGATGAACAGAAAAGCTGGTATGCAGATCAGAGTCATACAGCTGAAGAATTTGAAGAAGAGATAAAGAGAAAAGAGAAAGGTAAATCAATCGTACAGGTGAATAAGGATGAAGATTATATGCAGGCAAGTACGTCCAGGACCGGATCAGGTATGAGAAACATAGATGAAGAAGTGTATTCAGATACACATGAAGAGTTTGAATCAAGAAGGTCAAACAAGAATAGGAGACAACCGGAAAGGTACTCGTATGATACATCGTATATAACTCAGAAAGATTATGCATCTATGGTCAAAGATGATGATGAACCTCAGAGCTATGATGAAGCTAAAGGCAAGAAGCAATGGAAAGAAGCAATGAAAGAAGAATTCAGTGCACTAGAAGAGAACAAGACTTGGGAGCTTGTTCCAAAACCAAATGGCAAGAAAGTAATCGGAAATAAATGGGTTTTCAAAGTTAAGAAACTTGCAGATGGAAGGATAGCGAGACATAAAGCGAGACTGGTTATCAAGGGCTATGCTCAGACGCATGGCGTAGACTATGACGAGACGTTTAGTCCGGTGGCAAAGATGCTATAGCAGCATCGAAAGGATGGAAGCTAAGTCAGCTAATATAAAGAATGCATTCCTGAATGGATATATATCAGACGAAGTCTACATGGAACAACCAGAAGGTTTCGTAAATTCCAGATACCCAGAACATGTGTGCAGACTAAGAAAAGCACTTTATGGACTGAAGCAAGCTCCAAGAGCTTGGAACTACAGACTTGTGAAGTATCTCAATGAACTTGGATACCAAAGTTCGAAGGCAGATGCAAGTCTACTCACCAAAAGAACAGAAGAAGGAATGATCTACATTTGCATTTATGTAGAGGACATAATAATTACAGGTACCTTAGATACAGGAATCACAGAGGTGAAGAAACTGCTCGAAAAGGAATTCAAAATCAGTGACCTGGGAAAGTTATCATATTTTCTAGGCGTGGAAATCACATATACAGATCATGGTGTATATGTTACGCAAAAAGGGTATCTCCTAAACTTACTGAAGAATTTCAACATGGAGAATTGCAGAGAAGCTTCAACACCGCTTGAAGTAAATCATAAACTCAGCAAATATGATGGTACAAAGTTTAAAGATATGAAGAAGTATCAGTCGTTAGTAGGAAGCTTAATTTACACTATGCTAACAAGACTGGATCTCAGCTATCCGGTGGGAGTTATTTCACAGTTTATGCATTGTCCGACAGATCAACATTGGGTTGCAGGACAAAGAGTTCCTAGATATATAAAAGGAACTATAAAGGAAGCATTATATTATCCTTTTACATCAGATATAAAGCTGAGAGCATTCAGTGACTCAGACTGGGCACGAAGTCAAGATGACAGAAGATCGACACATGGGTATATGATATACCTAGGAGATAAGCTAGTAAGTTGGTGCTCAAAGAAACAGCATACAATAGCTTTATCGTCAACAGAAGCAGAATATAAAGGATTAGTAGAAACCGCGAAAGAAGTAATATGGATGCAGACCTTGCTCAAAAGCATGGGTATTGATCAAAGTATACCAATTATACATGGAGACAATATGAGCTCTCTATATCTTGCAGCGAATCCGGTGTTTCACGCAAGAACAAAGCACATAGAAATTTAGTATCACTTCCTGAGGGAAAAGGTAATGGAGAAGGAGATAGAAATAGTCTACACTCCTATGAAAGATCAGATAGCAGATATCTTGACAAAAAGCTTGGATGGAACAAAGACAAGCACATTCAAAGAAATGGCAGGTATAAAAGAAAGAAAGATATATGAAAGACCGGAAGAGGTCAAATTAGTGATTGAGGGGGGGCTGTTGAGGAATCACTCACGAATTTGACATATAGACAGACATAAAAGGAAAAAGAAAAGAAGTGGAATCTTCAAAAAATCAAAAGCCTTAGTTGTACAGCGTGCGAAATCAGTCCGTTAACTAGAATCAAGGATTGTACGAGTAACAGAGCAATAAACCGCGGTGTGCGCATAATGTGAGCATAATGCGTGCATAACGTGAATTAAAGAATGAGAGCGTGGAAGAGCGCAGAAGAAAAAGTGTATATAAACACCAAGGATTGAAGGACTCGAATGCTGCTGAGAAAGAGATGATGAGGAAGGAATGCTACTGATGACGAGAGATTGCGTATGAGTGAAGAGAGAGAGTGAGAAGTTCTCTGAAGACGCCATAGATCGCGTATGTAGAGATGAATAACAGAAACCTAGAATGTCAGGTATTCATCTGAGAGAGATGGTAATAAGAAACTACTCAGTGTAGGAGAGTTTCTACAGCTTGAGCAAGAAGAGGCCAAGCTAATTTGTACACATCTTCTCTAATAGAAAACACATGTTCATGTGGAAGTTTGCGCGCTCTGTTCGCATGTGAAGAATCTGAAATTTTTTTGTGTTATAGTAGAAAGTTCGTTAACCATTAACAGTTACTGTTTGTTACTAAACATGTCCCTTGGTACTCTCTCAGTAAACAAATGTCTCGGTCAAAGATATCTCAGTAAACGCATTTTCGGTCAGTTATAGTTTTCTCAGGAAAGCGAGTTTTTTTGGTAGAACAACGAAGTATATCTCGCAGTAGAATTCGAAGCTTTGTATGAGAGATAGCTCATCTTGTAGCTAGACGTCTCTACTTTGAGCTGATCAGAGTTTCCGGGTGAATGGATATGTATACACAGTACAAAGTCTAACCGGAAAGTGGCACTTCAGAACTGTGAAGTTTTCTTTAAACTTCAAGATGAACTTCATTAAGTGAAGGAAGCTCACGTATCACTTCCTTACTTCACATAATTCATTTGAAGTAATTACGAGCAGAATCAACGTTCATTCTGGTGATATTCCGGCAAAATTTCGGTGACGTCCCAGTGACAATCCGGTGAAGTTCCGGTGGAATTCAAGTCGCAGTTTAACACAGTTAAGCGACAGTAATCCTGCTAAGCTACTGTTGATTACAGAGGTGTTCTATATCACTCAAGCTTAGCTCTCTATTTGGCGGCGCGGCAATTTCCGCAGGCCTGACAAGGTTCAAGCCTTTGCAGTGACGACCATCATCAGCGATATCAGAGCGAAAGATAATCGCCCAGCAGGCATAACATTTTGCAACATATTTTACCTTTGGTTATCAATGCATGTACAACGAAAGGAGTACGAGATGTGATGTATCTTCTTGGATCGTTTAAAAGGTCATTACGATACTTTTATATTTAATATATATGAATATTTGATATCTTTTATTTTTTAATTAACTTCTTTATTATTTTTTTTATGATATGTATAGGTGGATTACATCAAAAGAGATTGAAAAAAACTCAATCCGACAAAAGAAATTTGAATGCAAAGAGCTACTATGTTTGATGGAGAAAGCTTCCTACTTCATTTTTTGATAGTCAGGTTCATTTATTAGTCCATCTTGTAGATGAAACAGAGATTGCAGGTGTTGTCAACACTCGATAAATGTTTTGGGTTGAGTGATTTATGGGAAGAAATATCAGATGAGCAGAGAGAGTTAATGATAGGTTGTGAACGAAAGGTAATTTTATTTTAATAATATTTTGTTTTTCTCATATATGTATATTAGTTTCTCTTTACTAATTCAATTTCTTTTGCAAGCTTGAATTTTCACCAATATGTGGGATTTTGGATAGCATATTAGAATCAAAGCTATTGATTCTTTACATAAAACGGAGGATTCTAGTATTGTTGCTTCTTTCAAGCAACTATCACATGCTAGCTCAAAAGAAATGAACCTTATAGATGGTGAACCTAGTTATGTGGGGATTGTTGTTGGTATTTTATACATTCAAAAATGTAGAAAAGAGTTTTTATTTTTTATGATAGAGTTTATTATTTTTTTAAGCACCTAATAATGGTTGTTTTTTTACATATATTTGATAGGTCATTTTGAAGGTTGATTAGTTTTGAGCTGAGTATAAAGGTAGTAATTCCACATTGAGAAAGGAATTATCTGGGTTTTGGGCAATTGATTCTTCCAACGAAATGTGATCTAATAGAGAACCATATATTCTTCCTAGGCCTATTGAACAATCAATTTTTTTTATAAAAATCCTCATGCTCATCCTTGTTGGCAAGTCATTCATGTTCAACCTAGAGGTAAGTCATTGTTTGAACAATTTATTATTAGACAGATCGAAGAAAGTCCTCTTGATGATTCACCATTAGATACTGATACATCAACATGAAAGAGAAATTAGAATCATTATACATGATAATGATACTAATCTTTTTTATGAAGAGGATAATACTCTACATGTTGTTTCTATTGATGATGAAGAGGAATTACCAAAAATCGATACTAATCCATCAATAGATGATGTCATTCATGAGAACACAAATTTAACAATAGAAGAAATAAATGAAATCAATAAGGAAAATGAAGATTAGACTATATTGATGTCTTACCAAAAACATGGCAATAATGAAAACATATGAGTAGATTAGACAGTAAATCCTACTTTAGTTATCGATCAATAACTTGAATCATTTGAATGGATATCAGATAATAGATTCTTCTTTATTAAACTAGAATATTGATGAATCCTACTAGAGAGATGAATCATGTTCTTTTAAGTTAGAACATGAAGCTCCGGGGTATGCCTAATTATTTTATACATAGCTTTATCTTCAAGGAGAAAATTTTTGTCATGTATGTATGCGTACGTGCCTGTATTCATGTGTATTATATGTATACATGTGTTAGTATGCACATATATGTGTTTCATGTATATGTATGTGTGTGCATGTGTTTGATATATGTATACATGTGTTAGTATGCACACTAGTATATATGCATATGCATTTGCGTAATATATGCAAGCGTGTTTATAATTGTGTATGCATGTATAAGTACACATGTGTGCATGTAGGCATGTATATGTGATGTGTACATGTATATATATATATGTGTCTATGTGTAAATGTGTACATGTAAATATGTATGCTTGTATATCTATGCATATGTGCATATAGGCATGTATGTGTGATACATAATGTATCTAATCCATTTTATATTTATGTATGTGTATCTACATGATGTGTGTGTATCTTTATATATATTATGATCCTCCTGGATTTGAGTACCTATATATAGAGGCATAAGGTTGGGAGGAGAGACATCTCTCTACTAGGTGGTCAGAGGAATAGATGCAATGTGTACATATACTTCAATCATATATCAAAATTAGGGTTTGTAAAACTCTTATATCAAAATTAGTGTTTTTGAATTAAGGTTTTTGAATTAGAGGATATATATATATATATATATATATATATATATATATATATATATATATATATATATATATATATATATATATATATATATATATATATATATATATATATATATATATATATATATATATATATGTGTGTGTGTGTGTGTGTGTGTGTCTATATGTCTCTATGCATGTGTAAGTGTATATATGTACGTAAATATGATTATGTGAGTCTGTGTGTGTACATATGATTATGTATGTGTATGTGCATGTGCCTATGTGTGTATTCATTATATGTGTGTCACTGCATGCATGTGTATGTGTGTGTGTAAATGTGCATGTATGATGTATATGTGTGTGTATGAATGTATTTGTACCTCTAGTCCCACTCTTTTCTCTCTCTTTCTCTCTCATATAATTACATACATACATAAACACACATACTCATATCCACATATATATACATAAAAGTAATGTGTACCATGTATTATCATGACGATGAGCCATACGTGTTTGCAACTCTTTTAGACACCACTTATGTGATCATCAGTCCCAAACTCTATCTCAAGTGAACTAAGTATGTATTTTTTATCCCTCTCATCATGCTCACTACAGAAAGAAAAAAAATCATGTAAATAAAACATAAGATATTTATTTCAATTTATATGTAGAACTTATACTTACTTCCACTACAAGTGGACAAGGCGCAGATAAGAGTCACATAACGCTCATATTCTTCTCTTGAACTCCAATCCATTCCCTATATACACTATATTCCCCTCTGGATCTATATCGCACTCCAGCCCTAAGTTTCCTATGCATGTCCTCATAGGCACATGTGCTGTACTCTCATGATCTGGAGGTGGTATAGGTGTCCTGAAAAATAGATCGATAAAAATAAATAAAACTATGTGGTTATAATATCATAAAAGAATTATGAAAAAGAAACATACCTATGAGTAGATAGCTATCTTCCTGCATGTGGAGCCGTAGAAGAGCCCTCCTCTGATCGCTTGGTAAACATCTGGATCATAAAATACATCTCATGATCAGGCATCTCTGAGTACTCATGCATGATGATCCCTAAATTATTAGGCGGAACTCTTGCTCTCATAAGACTTTTTATGAGAGTGAGTTTCACCTTTCTCTCTCTACTAGGATCCATAATACTTGTACATATAAAACAAAATGGGTTAGAAATCAATATATGTACGTGTACATATGTATGCATGTATATGTATATGTGTATATGTATGTGTATGTATATGTATATGTATATGTGTATGTATATGTATATGTATATGTGTATGCATATGCATGTGTATGTGTGCATTGTGTATGGATGTGTACATATATATGGATGTGTATGTATGTGTGTATGTTTGTGCATAGATATGCATGTGACCTGATATGCATATAAGTATATGTATATATATGTATGTTTATGCATGTGTTTGTGTGTATGCATGCGTACGTGTATATGCATGTGTGTATCTATATGTGTGTATGTATATGTAAGTACGTATATGTGTGCACATATGTGTATGTAGGTTTATATGTGAGTGTGTGTATGTGTGTATGCATGTAAGCATGTATGTATGCATATGCATGTGCATTATGTATGAAAATGTATGCATGTGTGTGTATGCATGTAAGTATGTATGTATGCATATGCATATGCATTATGTATGCATATGTATGCATGTATGTGTATGTGTGTGTGTATGTGTCTCTGTGTGTATGCATATATGTGTATGTATGTCTCTATGTGTGTGTGTCCATGCATATATGTGTGTGTATGTGTCCATGTGTGTGTATGTGTGTGTGTGTCTATGTGTATATGTGTGTGTCTATGTGTGTGTCTATGTGTGTATATACATGTGTATATGTATATATGTGTCTATATGCATGTGTATGTGTGTGTGTATATCTGTGTGTATATGTGTGTGTATGTAAGTACATATTTGTAAGTATGTATTTGTAAGTACATATATGTGTGTGTATGTGTATGTAGGTGTATATGTGAGTGTGTGTATGTGTATGCATGTAAGCATGCATGTATGCATATGTGTGTGTATATGTGTGTGTATATGTGTGTGTCTGTGTGTATATGTCTATGTGTGTATGTGTGTCTGTATGTGTGTGTATGCATGTAAGCATGTATGTATGCATATGTATGTGCATTATGTATGCATATGTATGCATGTGTGTATGTGTGTGTATGCATGTAAGTATGTATGTAGTCTCTATGTGTGTGTATGTCTCTATGTGTGTGTCTATGCATATATGTGTGTGTATTTGTCCATGTGTGTGTGTGTGTTTACATGTGTCTATGAGTGTATGCGTGTATCTATGTGTGTGTCTATGCGTACATATATGTGTGTATATGTATATATGTGTCTATATGCATGTGTATGTGTGTGTATATTTGTGTGTATATGTGTGTGTATGTAAGTACGTAAATGTAAGTACGTATATGTGTGTGTATGTTTATGTAGATTTATATGTGAGTGTGTGTACGTGTGTATGCATGTAAGCATGTATGTATGCACATGTCTATGTATGTATGTGTTTTTTGCATATATGACTATGTGTGTATGTGTGTGTATGTGTTTCTATGCACGTAGGCATGTATGTATGCATATGCATGTGCATTATGTATGCATATGTATGCACGTGTGTGTATGTGCATGTATGTATATAAGTATGTATGTATGTATGCATATGCATATGCATATGCTCCATGTGTGTGTGTGTATATGTGTGTGTGTGTGTCTATGTGTGTATGTTTGTGTGTGTCTATGTGCGTACATATGTGTGTGTATGCATGTGTATGTGTGTGTGTAAATTTGTGTGTATATGTGTGTGTATGTGTGTGTATGCATGTAGCATTTCCTCAATATCAATCTATCCCCAATCACAATCTTTCCATTACTCAGAAATAACAGTGGAGAGAAGAACGCAGAGATTGCACAAGGTAAAAGAAAATCTGATGCAGAAGACTAGAACAAATATGACGCAGAGAAGGAAGAATTCTGATATTATAGATGTGAATCAATGGTTACAGTAGCTTTGGACAATAGCTTCTTGACGAAGCCTCTACCTCCTGACCACCCCCGAGCTATCACAATCGCATTCTCACTCGCACTCTCAATCACACTCTCACTCTCAATCAATCACAAGGTAATTCTTAGATTTCTGTGTGTCCTCCGTGTTGATGCGCAGGCCTTCTTATCTTTTTCCGTTTGATCACAGCCATGCTCCCCAAAGAAGTGTGCGATCCACCAAATTTAGAAAAATGTGAGTTTCTCCAAAACTTTCGCAAAAAGCCATGCGATCGTAGTGTACTTCCTTTCTTTAGCATACCTGTCAAAAATAGTAGAAAAACACCAAGAAGACATATCCGAAAACATACATAATTAGACATGGTGACACGTGAGCATGAGAATCACGGATTCGAATAGAATTAGACAAGCCCTCGTTTTTTTTTTCAAGTGTTGGAAAAAACAGCACTTTTCAAAGCCCTGTAACTCAAAAACAATGAGGAATTAGGTTAAGCTTGTGAGAGATACTTTTATTCAATTTTTTGATCTGCACAATAGTGTTAGAGACGTCCGAGGTCCAAATCCACCTCTAAATGCCACTTTTGGGCCCTGCAAGGTTTAAAATTCTAGAGAGTAAAATCAAGGCATTTTCTTACAATGAACTAAATGTAGGACCCTGAACGAGGTACTTAGAACATGATTCACAAAAATCTCACACAGGCACTTTTATTCTCTTCTACTTGCTCTACCTTTCCCTCATACAGAGTTTTCCTTAATTCTTTCATCTTCACCTTCAAAATCCCACTAGAAAACATGATGCAATTAACGTCTAGAGAGAGAATATGAAACTTGTCAACCCAAAATTTTTCCTACATGCATAAAATGACCTAATTATTCGTTCTAAGCATTATCCCCATAATGAAATTCAGAAAGTTCAAAATGAATTATTTCACTAGAAAAGAGGCCTATTACAATTCTTCCCCCCTTTAAGAACTCTGTCCTCAGAGTTGGAAAGAAGGATAATGTGTTAGAAAGTCATCTAAATTCACCCAACTCGAATCTTCTACTGGGTATGAATACCATTTCACCAAAATTTCTACTATAGATCTATTTCTAAGAAATCTTTCCTTCCTTTCTAATATTATTTCCGGTTGAAGCTCAAAAGAGCCATCGTCTTTCAGCTTATAATTGTCCTGCAAAACATGAGCAACATTAGATACATATCTTTTAAGTAAGCTTACATGAAATACAGGATGCACATTTAGATATTTAGGTAATTCCAGCAAATAAGCAAGAGATCCGATCTTTTTCAAAACTTTAAAAGGGCCTGCATATCGAGGAGAAAGTCTATGATCCTTCCCTAGCAACAAGTTAGATCGGTGAGGATTAACTTTAAGAAATACCATATCATCAACTTGGAATTCAAGTGGTCTTCTCTTTAAATCATAGAACTTCTTTTGTCTTTTCTGAGCTTCTCTTATATGTTTCTTAATTTTTCCAAGTTCTTCATCCATCTTATCAAGCATTTCTTTGGATACTTCTACTTTATTTGGAAAACCCAAAAACGAAGGTGGAGTCAAACAATTATAACCATACATAGCTTCAAACGGAGTCATTTTTATAGATGCATGCCATGCACTATTGTATGCAAACTCAACCAAGGGTAAATATTCACTCCAATTATCCTGCTTTTCATTCACATACATACGCAACATATCCTCAACTACCCTGTTAACCCTCTCCGTTTCCCCATCAGTTTGTGGATGGAAAGTTGTACTCATACGAAGTTGAGTTCCAATGGATTCAAATGTCGCTTTCCAGAAGTTTGACGTAAATCTAGAATCTCTATCAGAAATTATGCTTTTAGGCATTCCATGCAATCAAAATATTTCTTTTACAAAGATTCTTATAACATTCAAAGCAGTATTAGTCTTTTTCATAGGAAAGAAGTGTGCCATCTTGGTAAACCGATCGACTACAACAAATATGGTATCATGCTTACTTCTGGTCATAGGTAGCTTAGTGATAAAGTCCATAGAAATAGACTCCCACTTCTGATTTGAAACATCCAAAGGTTGAAGCATTCCTGGCATCCTCTTAAACTCAGATTTCACCTGTTGGCACTTCAAACATTCATTTACATATTTTCTAATATCCCGCTTCATACACGGCCAAAGTAAGAATACTTTGTTTTAACATATGTCCTTGAATAACCTTGATGTGCAGAAGAAGGTGCATCATGACAATCATGCAGTATTTTAACTTTTAGTGGAGATTCAGAAGATAAGCATAGCCAATTGTTACAATACAGTGTTCCATTCTGCAAATGAATTTTTTCCTCATTTTTTTGTTTCAATGTTTCAAATGATTTTTGACAGGCATCACTCCACGCAAATCCTACATTCTTTTTAGTTAATTCGCTGAGGGGAGTAGCTATCTTAGAGAAATCCTTAATATGTGCTCTTTCATATTGTGCCAACCCAAGAAAACTTCTAACATCCCTTACAGTCTTAGGAATCGGCCAATCAACTATTGTTTTTACTTTATCTTCATCTATAAGGATTCCTTCTTTTGATATTACTCTTCCTAGATACACAAGTTTATCCTTAGCAAAGAAACACTTACTCTTTTTCCCATACAATTTGTGTTCTCTAAGAGTTTGCAAAGTCTTCTTGAGATGTACCGCATGCTCCGAATCATCTTTAGAGTACACAAATATATCATCAAGGAAGACTAAGATGAATTCATCTAGGTAATCGTGAAAAATATTATTCATCAAGCACATAAATGTGGTAGGAGCATTTGTTAAACCAAAAGGTAGAATCGTAAACTCATAGTGACCATATTGCGTTCGAAAAGCCGTCTTAGGAATATCCTCTGTTTTGATCCTAATTTGGTGATATCCAGATCTTAAGTCAATCTTTGTGAATACGGTGGCTCCACTTAATTGACCTAATAAGTCATCTATGTGAGGGAGTGGATACTTATTCTTAATTATTCTTTTATTCAACCCCCTATAGTCAATGCATAATCTGTAAGAGCCGTCTTTCTTCTTCTGAAATAAAACAGGCGCACCCCAAGGTGAGACACTCGGTTTTATTAAGCCTTTCTTCAAAAGATCATCTAATTGAATCTTAAGCTCCTTTAGTTCATCAATGTTAAATCTATAGGGTGCTCTAGAATATGGTTCACTCCATGGATATAGGTCAATGGCGTGGTCAATCTGCCTAGGTGGGGGTATACCAGGCAAGTCTTCTGGAAATACATCGGCATATTCTTTCAAGAGATTTCCTACGTAATCTGGAATATCTTCATCATTACCTTCCTGATGTAGATCGTTCACATACACTACAAATGTTTTGCAGCCATCACGTATACCTCTAACTATCTGCATAGCAGAAATAAGAGTAGGCTTAGGATTAAAGACATCACCTAAAATATGAATAGATTCATCATTGAGCTTCACAGTGATCGTTCTTTGTTCACAATTAATTGTCGCATCATTTTTAACTAACCAATCCATGCCTATGATTACATCACTCTGTTTCATCTCAATTACATGGAAGCTTCTAGAAAAGCGTCTATTAGAAAGAGTAAATTCAAGGTTTTCAACATATCCTTTCGTGTAGTGTAATCATCCATTGTCCATCTCTACAGGTCTGGTTATCTTCATATTTAGGGTTATCCCTAGATTCTGTACCAATTTGAAAGATAGAAAACAATGGGTACTACCTGAATTGATCAAAAATCTGGTTTTATGCGCAGAAATCATACCCGGAATCGTGATTACAGAAACCTTTGGGAAAGAACTAACCACCATGCAACGTAAAGTAGAGTCAACGCACTTACCCCCATCATCTGCTTCCTCAATAATTGTACCCTCCTCGATGATGTTTATCGCTTTTGATTGTGCGGGTCGAAAGATTGCCTTGTTCGGGCACTCATATGTCCGATGCCCTTGCTCCCCGCAACAAAAACACAGACCAAGTCTTTTTGCCCTCTCAATAAAATTAGGGTCTTGTTGCCACTCAATTGGTTGACGCCTCCTTTGATTTTCCACCGGCCAAGCAGGGTTCTTACCTTGGTCGTTAGAAGATGGAGTTTTCTTTGAATTGTTCATGTTCATTGCAACAGGTCTTTATGGCCTATGTCCCGTTGCAATGAATCTGCTTCTATTTGCCTTCTGCAAATTGAACTTCTCCATCTTCTCAAAGTTCTCAGCCATCGCAACAGCATCAAGAAAATCAATGCATCCAGATCCCTTAACTTGATAGCGAAGTTCCTCACAAAGCCCTTCAATAAATTTACTCTTTAGAGCATTACCACTAACCTCTAATGCATATTTATGAAGACGTAGGAACTTCTCTTTGTACTCATCAACAGATAAGCTATGCTTGTCACTTTCGTGTTGTCGGAAATTGTAGAACTCCATCTTCTTCTCCATATGGTAGTGTGGAGAACAATAGCCTTTTTCAGCTTGTTCTCTAAATTCCTTCCATAGAACAGGACCAGAACGCGTTCGAGTCTGCATATATGACTTCCACCATAGCTTCACGATCCCACGCAGATGCAGGATCCCAACTTTTGCCTTGGACTCTTCACTAAATTGTCGAAGGTCAAAGAAATCCTCTAGTTCTTCAATCCATGCCTCAAGATCTTCGCCACTCTTCTTCTCGACATCAAAATCATTTAACTTTGCCTTCTTGAAGACTTGGTTAAGGGCAAACTCACCTGGTTCCATATCTTCAGAATTGCGTTTTTGTTTTTCGCAAGGTACACTAGATGTTCCCGCACCTTCATCTATTTCATTGTTTAGCTCCACAAAAAAATTTGTTGCTCCTTCTGGTTGCTTTCCCCCTCGTTCTTTGCGCAATTCACCAAGAAGCTTCTGAATAAGCTCCTCTTCTTCACGAACCTTTTGTGTTAGACCTTCCATCGTTCCCGCGGATTGATTCTGCTCTGATACCACTTGTAGCGTTTCCTCAATCACAATCTATCCCCAATCACAATCTTTCGATTACTCAGAAATAACAGTGGAGAGAAGAACGCAGAGATTGCACAAGGTAAAAGAAAATTTGATGCGGAAGAGTAGAATAAATATGACGCAGAGAAGGAAGAATTCTGATATTATAGATGTGAATCAATGGTTACAGTAGCTTTGGACAATAGCTTCTTGACGAAGCCTCTACCTCCCGACCACCCCCGAGCTATCACAATCGCATTCTCACTCGCACTCTCAATCACACTCTCACTCTCACTCTCACTCTCAATCACACTCTCAATCACAAGGTAATTCTCAGATTTCTGTGTGTCCTCCGTGTTGATGTGCAGGCCTTCTTATCTTTTTCTGTTTGATCGCAGCCGTGCTCCCCAAAGAAGTGTGCGATCCACCAAATTTAGAAAAATGCGAGTTTCTCCAAAACTTTCGCAAAAAGCCATGCGATCGTAGTGTACTTCCTTTCTTTAGCATACGTGTCAAAAATAGCAGAAAAACACCAAGAAGACATATCCGAAAACATACATAATTAGACATGGTGACACATGAGCATCAGAATCACGGATTCGAATAGAATTAGACAAGCCCTCGTTTTTTTTTCAAGTGTTGGAAAAAAACAGCACTTTTCAAAGCCCTGTAACTCAAAAACAATGAGGAATTAGGTTAAGCTTGTGAGAGACACTTTTATTCAATTTTTCGATCTGCACAATAGTGTTAGAGACGTCCGAGGTCCAAATCCACCTCCAGATGCCACTTTTGATCCGTGCAAGGTTTAAAATTCTAGAGAGAGAGTAAAATCAAGGCATTTTCTTACAATGAACTAAACGTAGGACCCTGAACGAGGTACTTAGAACATGATTCACAAAAATCTCACACAGGCACTTTTATTCTCTTCTACTTGCTCTACCTTTCCCTCATACAGAGTTTTCCTTAATTCTTCCATCTTCACCTTCAAAATCCCACAGAAAACATGATGCAATTAAGGTCTAGAGAGAGAATATGAAACTTGTCAACCCAAAGTTTTTCCTACATGCATAAAATGACCTAATTATTCGTTCTAAGCATTATCCCCACAATGAAATTCAGAAAGTTCAAAATGAATTATTTCACTAGAAAAGAGGCCTATTACAATGCATGTCTATGTGTCTATGTGTGTATGTGTGTGTGTGTCTATGTATGTATGTATGTGTGTGTGTCTATGTGTGTATGTGTATGTCTATGACTATATATGCATGTGTATGTGTATATATGTGTGTGTATGCATGTGTATGTGTGTGTGTAAATCTATGTGTATGTGTGTGTGTGTGTGTCTATGTGTGTATGTGTGTGTATATATGTGTGTATGTGTGTGTCTATGTGTGCATATACATGTGTATGTGTGTGTGGAGCTGTGTGTGGAACTATGTGTGGATGTGTGTTTGTGTGTGTGTGTAAGTGTGTATGTGTCTATGTATGTTTATGTATGTATATGTATGTGTGTGTGTATGTGTGTGTTTCTATGTGTGTGTCTATGTGTGTATGTGTGTGTGTATGTGTGTGTGTCTATGTGTGTAATGTCTATGTGTGTGTGTATCTATGTGTCTTTGTGTGTATGTGTGTGTGTGAATGTGTGTGTGTATGTGCATGTGTATGTGTCTATGTGCATATATATATATGTGTGTATGCATGTGTATGTGTGTATGCATGTGTTTGTGTCTATGTGTGTATGTGTGTGTGTATGTGTGTGTCTATGTGTGTGTGTCTATGTGTGTATGTGTGTGTGTATATGTGTGTGTCTGTGTATATGTGTGTGTGTCTATGTGTGTATATGTGTGTGCCTACATGTGTACATTTGTGTGTAAATCTGTGTGTGTATGTGTGTGTGAGCGTACCTTTGTGCTTCCTTGACCCTCGCTAGCCTTGAGGGTGTGTGTGCATGTAGCTCAATCTCTCTCTCTCTCTCATCTCAATCCCAGCACAAATGTGCTGGGAGAAATTGAAATTCTTTTTTAACATTCTAGAGCATCGCCTATGCAACGCTCCTGCATTGTAGGTAGTTTGCCAATGTCGGTAGGAGTATTACTAGATAGTGATGCTATTTGCGATGGTCTTTTAGAGCATCACATATGCGACACTCTGCATCGTTTATGCGACGGGTGATCTTTTTTTGATAAAAAAAGTTTCATCACTTATGTGACGCTTTTGTCGCATATGTGACGCTTTCGTTGCATAAACGATGCTTTCAATACATAAGCAATGAAACCCGCTTTTTTTCAATGGGGGGCATCATTACGTCCCCCTATTTCTATTAGTGTAAGTAAACAGGGGAAGTATGAATATATATTATGGGGGCCACATAGCATCTTTGTACTCCATTAGGGATTCATTATTTTTCGGTTGATGTTGTTCCAATTTTTGGATTCTAGACATGTGAGATGAATGAAGAATCGAGTACATCCTCAAAATAATAGTTTAAGAAAAGGAGTTAATGCCTGAGCAATTAAATAAAAGAAGAATTTTGAAGTGGCGATTCATTATAGATTATACATCTCATATTTTGAAGTGGAAAGGACATGAAAAATTGAAATTTGTAATGAAAGTAATTCTTCAATAGATAGAGCTAATATGTTACATCAAGATCATCGGCCAAAGGAGGGAAAACTCTATGAGAGGATAATGTAACATGGCAGAAGAGTATCGCATGGCATTACAAAGAAGAGGCTACCAATGGGTGGAGGTTGGGAGAACGTATGCTATTTAACAATCTATCCATTATTCTTTGCATGTACTTTGTTTAGTTCCCCTCCCCATTTTGTAGCACATGACCAAGATATCGAAAACTATTCCTTGGACGCTCTCTTGCTCTCCTCTCGAATAGGGTTAGGACACATCCATAAATTTATATTTCATTATAGGTAAATGAAAGAAAATTCATTATTGTAGTTCGTAGATGATAAATTTCATCCCTGCCCGTTCCAACTTTCCTGCACATCAATATGGTTTTATGGCTTGAACCAAAATAGAAGGGAGGTATAACGTTATAGTGTTAGCATGATTGGGTGAAAAATATTCCATAAGCCAAAGATATGGGACCAAAAGATGACATTCTTGTTATAGTGGATAGATTTACAAAGATGGCACACTTCATTTCAACTACCAAAGCAATGATAGGTGTAGCCATTATTGCTAGAAGATTTATCACATACATCTTTAAGCTTCATGGACTGCTTGATGATATTCTAAGTGATTGAGGTCCACATTGCATATCCAGCCTTTGGAACACTCTTTGCAAGCTTCTTGGAGTCCAAGTCAAACTGTGTACAATGAATCATCTACAAACTAATGGACAAACAAAACACTTGAATCAATTCCTAGAATAGTATCTCGGTTGCACCACCAAATGATTGGTTTGAGCTCTTACATATGTTAGGTTCTTATGGATACCTCGACGAGTAATTTTATTCTTCTCCCAATTGATGTCAAGATTATGTTGCTTTAGCCAAGGCATTCCAATGATAAGAGGATTTGTTGGACTTGATATTACATTGAAACATATCTGAGAATCGTAGTCATCAAGCTGTACTCTTAACGGTGTGGTCTCCATGGTAATATTTGCGGATGCTAGAGGTCATCCATCTACTACTTCAGCTACCATTGTTATGTTCTTCTAAAGTATTGGAATCTTGTGTTTCTTAACCAATCCTTCGTTGATGAAACATGAGGAGGCTCCTGAATCTACAGGGTTGTAAGAGAAAGGGCCTTCTTAGGCATGAATAACTTGATAGGGGCAAGGCATGTTTCTATAGGTGTTGCTAGAATTATGAGATACTCTCTTATATCATGGTCCAGGTGTACGATCTCCTTGGCGACTGGACTTTCTAGTAACCATTAACAGATTCGTTGTCCTGCTGCTACATTGTACAATGCATCCTTACGGTACCAGCTTAAAAGAATGGCCCAGACTATGAGAAATTTCTGATGTATTTTGAGAAGGCAGAGCATCACTCGGCATTGGTCGGTCGTGTGCCTTATCAAGCCGCGCTGTTGTCTCGTGACTGGACGTGAAGCCCATAGACAGTGTGGGAGAACGAGCATATCCTCTCTCATTACACACTTGCTGGAGCCCACAGAAAATAATGAGATCGTGCGTCCTACGGAGCCGCGCTGAAGCCTGCACGTGCACGTTCTATCTCGCAAGAAAACGTTCCGATTGAAAGTTGTTTTCTTCTACCGGTGGAAAGTCGGAGACTATGACAATGCAAGCTTTCCATAATTTTTGATGCACGAAACACTGGCTACGCCCCTCACAAGAAGATATATAAATAGGTGCTTTCAATACGACAATCGATATGTAGGATTTCCGTCTGCACCGTATGGACCGTGTGTTGTAGCTCTGTGATATCTTTGCGGAGCATTCTCACCGCGAGGGACATCTACCCTCTGCCCAAAAGCACGCGGCACATCGAACCCAGATGGCGGATTGGCGAAGAGACGCAAACTTGTTGCGCGTGTCACGTTGATTTTGGCAATTGATAGCGCTCTCTCTCTCTCTCACGCACACAATGATACAGAGATCTGTGCACGTCGGCTGTTCAACTGCACAGTAAAGAGATAATTAAGTTCTTGTAACGGTAAACGGATTTCTTATATCCTTCTTTTCGTTTGTGGCCTCTTGCAGTTTGTCGGAATTCATGTGCCAGTTGTGCCAATGTTTGCTCGGGACTCGGGAGTATGTTCGTTTTATTGATCTTATGCTCTAGTTTTTATCAAGATCATGGAAGTCAAGGCATTACGTTCATGAATGTATATACTGAACATCATAAACTTGGCTCTCACATTCTTAATATCACTATCTTTTGGCTTGTCTCATAGGGGTTTGGTATAGCTTTAGTCTCTTAAAGTGGAAGTCTAGACATATAATGGCTTTGGCTAGTTTAAAGCAGCTATAACTCAGCCTACCAGTTGTAATCTAGTTTACCCTCTCTTTTGTGGGAAATGGGAGTTCCCGCAGATACTATGCTTATTCACGTGTACAATTGTACATTCAAAGTTAAAGTTGGGAGGCTAAGAGGCAGGCAAACCTCCTTTTTTTTTTTTTAATTACCCTTGATTATCTACAGTCAGTAGAGCAAATGGTTGAGCTCTTCTTGTCTTGAAGTTGGGGCAAGGGATGAAGCCCTCGTATCAAATAGTTTTGGGTGTCTTTTCATTGTAATGCTTTCGAACTCGTCTATTGTGTCACTTCTTCTTTGCTTTGCGAGATACAGGGGTCGCATGAATATTATGCGTCCTCCTTCACTTGCACAATTGTTCAAAGTAGGGAATAGACTTTGACCAAAACAATCATTGATTTTGATGCACGCCAACTTTGGTGGAACCACAATAGTTTGCCCCTATTCAAACATCCATAACTTCATATTGCATGATGGTTACGTGAAAGAAAAGTCAATATTCCAGTTGGCAGATGATAATTTTTATGTCTGCCCATTCCAACTTTCCTGCATATCATTACACGCTTGCTGGATCCCACAGAAAATAATGGAGTGCTGAAAGCATTCGATTGAGAGATTTCTTCTTTTATTCTATATTTTCTAGTATGACCAGCGGAAAAGTCCGAGACTATTGACATTACAAGGTTTCCATAATTTCTCAATCCTCGAAAAGCCCCACACAATAAATGGGTGCGCTTCGACACAACAAGACATTGTAGCTCTGTGGGGTTTCCGTTTGTAGCTCTGTGATATCTCTGCGAGGAACATCGAACAGAGATGGCAGATGACTTCAAGAAATTATTTCTTAAAAGAATCTGAATATTTTTTAGGAGACGATAGTAGGCCTTCTTCAAAGAGTGTGCGAAAACAAGATAAAGATGATATGTTGACATTCATGAAGGAGTAGTACTTGTGAGATTACAGGATATTACAAGTAGTAGTAAAGCTTTTTCCAAATATTACTTGACTAAATATTACTTTTGAGCTTGTCTATTATTTCACCCTTGCTTCATGGGATATCTCCACGTAGTAGGGAAGTTGGTTGGGTTGCTTGCCTCTCTTGAAGTGGGGGCAAGGGTTCAACTACCCCTATCTGCTATCAAATAGTTTATGGAAAAAAGTCAGAATTAAACCAATTATAAAGTTTTTGGACATTTTCTTGTTGTGTTGCTTTTCAATTTTGTATATTCCTGTCTATTGTGTTACACTTGAGTTATGGGAAATGAAAGGTCCCATGAATACAGATTTTCAATTTTGTTGTACTCCTTTTGAGCCTCTTTATTGTGTCACGCTTGAGTTATGGGATATGGGAGGTCCCATGAGTACCATGATCCTTCACTTGTAGAATTGCTTTTTCCATTAATTCAAGGTAAGGAGAGTAGTCTTCGGCCAAAACACTCAATAATTTTTTATGCACGGCCAGCTTTGGTGGAACCAAAATAGTTTGCTCGTATTCAAACATCAACCGTGAAACATCAAAAAGTTTAAGGGCCGATGGATTCAGCATGAAGGAGACTATCCAATCATCAAACATCTTTGTATGTCTCTTATTTCTTTGTAGTTTCCCTCATTTTAATTTAAGAGTCTTTAAATTTAAAAAGAAAGAATAAAATGAAAAAGAATGACTTTTCATGAAAAAATTGACAGATTCAGCAATCTGCGTTGTAAACCGAGGTCCCATGACCATTAAACCTGCCGTCCTTTGTACTTGGAATTAATTCACATGAATCGGAAGATTACGCCTAAACGCAACCTCCTTTAAAAAAAGCCCCCTCTGTGTATGATAAGTGCATCCCATGTGTGTGTGCGTTTGTGATTAGCTTAGAGTCTAAACCAAAACAAGCTGAAAAAGGATGTTAATCTTTGGTGGCGCTGGTTGTACAGTATTTCATACTATTTCTTCAATAACTTTCCAATTACAACATACACCAATATTATTTTCATGAACATATGAATTGAAAATACGGTCGAAAGCTCATGTCGATACTAAGTATGTAGAAATATATATAATAAGAAGGGCGCTACACATCTCTTCCATGTTTGGTTATCATCTTGTAGTCAACAGTCGTTATATTCACGGCATGGGGAAACGTTGTTCCACAGAAGTATTTTGTTATGCTCCATGAAAATTTGTTATTTTTTCTTGACACAAAGAACTTCATATTCTTGGTAATCAATACAAGAACTGCACGTACATTCATACATGTATTCAACAACGTATTCATGTATACATGAATGCACTTAAAGTGGGTATGTATTTTTTCTTTGACTTTATATATGAACTTATTATTAACGTATTCTTGTATATATTGCATGCATGTACTCGTACTTTTATGCATGTATGAACGAGATTTTAGGTATATGCATGTATTTGTGCATCTATGCAATTAGGAACGTATTTGTGCATGTATACATGCAGGTATGGTTTTATGTATGCTTGTATATATGAGTTTATCTTATGCATCTATGCACATGATTTTGTACATAACAATCCTTGTATGAACGTATTTATTTGTGTCTGCATGTATTTACGCATGGTTGTATCAGTAATATTTGGACACATGAAGTTATGTATATAATCTAGTATCTTTGATATATGTGTTTATATATATATATATATATATATATATATATATATGTGTGTGTGTGTTTGTTTTTTTATGTGTGTGTATGCATGCGTGTGTCTCTGTGTTCATATCTAAGTGTGTACATGTGTGTGTTCCTATGCGTGTGTACGTTTGGGAAGATAGAAGAAGTAAATTTGAGGAGAGTGACATTGTAAAGAGAGCTTAAGGGAAAGCGAGGCTCTAGAAAAGAGGAGTGTCAAAAACCACAGTATATGCTTAACTTATGAATCAAACATTTTCTTTAACTTAGCATAGTAAGAGAAAAGATATTTACATGGTTTTTTGTATATTCATATCTGTTTCCATTGGAATTCCCATTAAAATTATCATATAAAGATACTATTTTCTGTTTCTATGGCCATGCCTATGGACATCGAGATGATTGTTGAAGGCATTTCTTTTTTATTCAAGTAAATTGATAATCAGTTTCTTTTTGGTGGCCCATATACCTATTATTTGATAGAAATATATAGGGAATCTTGTTCTAACATTGTTCATTTTGGTGACCCATATACCTAATTTTTTTATAGAAATATATAATGAATCTTGTTGTGACATGGTTCATTCGGAAAACTATGCAACAAAATAAATTTCTCTATGGCTTATCATCCAATTGATGGAGTTTGAGGTTTGCAGACGTATGCGAATAATAGAAGGAAGAAGAAGATGCTTGGAGCATGACAAACAATGTTGAATGTATTACCAAGTGAATGTACAAAGATAAGTAGCCCATTAGGGTTATATGCATATATATAAGTTTATGGAAAATACCTCCTAAAGAGAGAAAAAAGTATCCTGACGGTCCTAGGTGTGTTCATGCACATCACTACCAAAATAGATCAACCAATCCCCCCTGGGAGTGATGCGGTGAACAAGGAGCTAGCACTCATGTATAACGAGGTGCCAAGCTATGTGAAATCAATCCAAAAAGTAAAGTAAGCCCAAAGCTTTGTAATCAACTTCAAACCTCTTCATTGGTAGAGCATTTGTGAAAAGGTCTACAACATTCTCTTTTGTGGTCACATATGCCAAACCGATCTCTCCAATAGAGAACCTGATCTCCCTGACATGATGATAGTGCACCTCAATGTGCTTAGTTGTGAGAATGGAACAGAGGGTTCCTTGCAACTACCAATGTTCTTTGACTCAAGTACTTTGATAGTGATGCACCTCAATAGACTCTCCTTCTCAAGAGCTCCATAACCACACCCTCGACATAAAAAACCTACATCCAGTCACCACACATAGTACTTCACACAGATCTTGTAGAATACATACCAAACATAGTACATGGAGAGCACAAACACATATTTCTTTGGCATTACAAATGCAATCAAATTTTCAGTTTTTGTCTTACTAGGCCACTATATGTGTTATTAAAGAACATATACAAAAGTGTCCAGTAACCATTTGGCCTTTCACATAGACACTAACAATAACAATCTCCCAATAAAGGCCAATATAGCCAATGTGTGTATAGGAGAAAAATAAAGAATGATAAAAGAATACTTCAGTATAATTATACAAACTATACCTCCCACATGATGGGCATGTTACACAATATACAAGTAACTGTGTAAGATCATGGATCAAGTAACCCCCATTAAGTGAAAAGAGTGTTGATAGCTATCATGTGGTAGAACTTTAGTGAAAGCATCTGTAACATTATCTCGAGTATGAACCTTCTTAAGAATAATGTTCTTAGTAGCTAAGTTGTCACTAATGAAGTGAGATCCCACCATAATGTGCTTGGTCTTTGCATGATAGACCAGATTCTTAGCCAATACAATGGCACTCTCACTATCACTGAGCAAATGAGGTACATGTTGAGGTAGAACTATATCATAAGCAAGAAGAGAATGCCACAATGCTTCCTTACATGCCTCACTTGCTACAACATACTCTGCTTCTATAATGGAAACAATTGTGCATTCTTGAAGATGACATCTCCAAGAGATAGCACCTCCAGCAAAATGAAAAATGTACCCTTATGTAGATTTACGATTGTCTATACAACAGACATAATTGGAATATGTGTACCCAATAATGGATGCTTTCCCTCTACCCAAGTTGACACTTGTCCTTAGTGCCATTCAGATATTTCAAAATCATCTTGATCACTTCTTGCCAAACTTAGACATATATCTACTCACAATTCTCACTACAAATGCAATGTCTGGTCCCATAGCTACCATAGCATACATGAGACTGCCAACAGTAGACTGATAAGGAATTTTGGTCATGAATTCCTTTCCTCATCTTATTTGGGGCAATCATCTTTGCTCAATTTCACATATGTGGGTAAAGGCGTACTCAATGCCTTTCCACCATGCATATTGAACCTATGAAGTACTTTGGATATGTACTCACTTTGAGACAAGTATATGCATCTTTTACTCCTCTCATGAGTAATATGCATGCCAAGATTATGTTTGGCATCCCCCAAATCCTTCATATAAAATGTCTGACTTAACTTCTTTTTGAGAATTGATAAGTCATAAGAGGACTTCCCAGCAATCAACATATGATCGACATAAAGTATCATGCATATCAAGCTACCATTTGAGCATCTCTTTTTGTAGAGAAAATGATCCTCATTGCTCTTAGAATAGCCTTGAGACTTCATTCAAAATTTTGGTACCATTATCTAGGGGACTGTTTAGGTCCATATAAGCTCTTCTTGAGCTTATAAACTAGACTTCCTTTGCCAAGAACTACATAAACCTCTTGTTGTTCCCTATAGATCTCATCTATAAGATCTCCATGCAAGAGAACACTTTTCACATCCATTTGGGCTAGCTCTAAGTCTTCCACTACAACAAATCCAAGCAACATTCAAAGGGTAGTCATCTTGAACACTTGAGAGAACATTTCCTCAAAATCAACACCATATTGTTGCTTAAAAACTTTTTCAATAAGTTGTGTTTTATACTTTGGAGAAGCGCTATAGGATGTGAAATTCAGATTATACACATTTACATGGTAAATCTTTCCTACCCTTTGGCGAAGATACTAAATCCCAAATACTAAATTTTGCGACCATTACATGACACATCATATATGCCCACAATGGGTAATTGGTACCATCCAACTTGTCCTTAACAACCAACATGGGGAATACATCATTGCTTTTAGCCATGGCTAGTGACTAAAATACCTTGATGAAGAAAAATGATTGTATCTCAAATAGTTGAACAAAACTGCCCTGTCAAGCTTGCTTAAACCTGTAGTAGACTTCAAGGCACTTGTATTTGCAAATTGAAACTTGTATATATGTTTGGTTCAGAAGAAAAAAAATTCCCGCATAAGCACTACAATTATGCATTGGAAGGCTGAAATGAAATCCTAATCATGCTAAGTCTGCTCAACAATTTTCATGTGATTCTGATATTGTGATCGTATGAGCATTGATGGTGCCCTAGATGAAGCGACGACGTGGTCCGATACCAATAGTTGGAGTTTTCAATTTGCAAAAACACGCGAATATCACAAGGAAGAAGGAGAATTTTGGAGCATAACAATACTCAATGTATTACCAAGTGAATGTACAAAGATAAGTAACCCACTAGTGTTATAGGTGTATCTACAAGCCGGGGGAAGAAAACCTCCAAAAGAGGGAAAAAAGTGCCCCGGCAATCCTAAGTGTGTTCACACACATCACTACCAAAATATATCAACACCAATATGTGATAGTGAGTCACACTTATCATGTAGGAAATAAAGACATTGAAGTGCACTACTGTTGATATATCAGACAAAACTTTTGATTGCAAAGGAAGCTCAAGTAAACTATAAATAGAACAAGCAAGAAGTTCTATATATGCTCACAAAACGTTTGGACATTACAAAGCCAAGTAGCTTGAATTCTAATATCGGATGAATGCCATAGGTGAAAGATGAAGTTTGAAGCTGGAGTCCTGCACTAGAAACGAAACCGAAAATTGGACGGAAAGATCAAGTTCAATTAAAGTTCGCAAAGGTATGTATGAGCTTTACATGATACGATCCTTAAATATAGATAAAAAATATGAAATAAGTGCTCAAACACTTCCTAGAAATCGGAATTCAGGTTACTTGTTACATTTCTGCAGGCTTTTTAGCTAGTTTTTTATGCATTTTGAGTCCGGATACGTTTTTGATGCATTATTTCTCAAAGAATTTTGGAAGCAATCCATTTTGCTGCTTCCATATTCTCGAGTATACGCTCGCATAACGGATGGCGTTTATATGTAGAACTACGATACAATCATTCCGAAAGGTAGAACATACATTTATCTTTATAATTAATTTGCCACTCTCTGTTGGAAGGTCTCATAGTGTTCTAAAGCTCTCATAACTGTGAAGTTACCTTGAGCAACTGTGTTGTGAGTGTATAGCTATCTACAATGATGGAGGAGAGTGGTTAGACACATAGGAAATGATCAAGGGTTAAGTTTTAAGATCAAGAGTGTGCAAGGGAAGTTCTGTAAACTGAATTCAGTAGATAGTATAGTCTAGTATGATTTTAGCGAAACATATCTTGATGTTCTTATATCTTTATGTAGTTATTGCTTGATCAAGTAAAATGGGGGAACTATGAAGAGATGTTCTGGGGACCACATCATCTTCGTGCTCCATTACGTTAATGACATCAAATCCATACAGCTGTTTGGATTTTTAGATTCCAGATATGCGAGATAAATAAAGAATCTACATCCACAAAATAATATTTTGAGAAAAGGAGTTGCGTGATCAATGAAATGAAAGAAGTATTTTGATGTGTGGGGACCGTTATATATTATACATCTCATATTTTGAAGTGGGAAGGACATGACAAATTGAAATTTATAATTAAATTAGTTCAACAATAGATAGAGCTAATATGTTACATCAAGCTCATCGGCCAAAGGAGGGAAAACTGGATGAGAAGGTAATAAATAGATTTTGTCTCCGAGTAAGCTATTAGAGCCCACCATTAGATGGAGGTTGGGAAAGCATGTGCTATTTAAAAATCCCTCCATTGTTCTGTAGCACAAGACCAAGCCATTGAAAACCATTCCTCGGAAGCTCTCTATCAATATGGTTTTATAGAAAAAAGGGAACTCTGTTCCAGAAGCCAAAGATTTGGGACCAGAAGAGTCCACCCTTAACAGATTCGTTGTCCTGCTGGCCCAATGTACAACGCATCCTCAGATAATGACAAATTGGTCGGCCGTGTGCCTTATCAAGCCCCCCTGTTGTGTCGTTACATGCTTACAAGAGATGGATCATCGTGAAGCCCACAGACAGACAGTGTGCGGGAAGGAGCATATCCTCTCCCATTACACGCTTGCTGGAGCCGATGATAGGGGGAGCCCACAGCAAATAATGAGATCGTTCGATTGAAAGTCCGAGACTATGACATTGCAAGATTTCCGTAATATCTCGATGCACGAAATGCTGGCTATGCCCCTCACAAGAAGATATATAAATATAGGTGGTTCAATTCGACAATGTATTTGTGGGGTTTCCGGCTGCACCATATGAACCGTTTGTAGCTCTCCCGCTGGACCGTATGAAGCGTGTTGTAGCTCTGTGATATCTCTGCGGAGCATTCTCACCGCGAGGGGCATCTACACTGTGCGGAAGAGCACGCCCCACATCGAACGTAGATGGCAGATGACGAAGAGCCGCAACCTTGTTGCGGGTGTCACGTTGACTTCGGCGAATGGTAGCTCTCTCTCTCTCTCTCTCTCTCTCTCTCTCTCTCTCTCTCTCGCGCATATGCAATGTGATATACAGAGATCTGTGAATGTCTGCTGTTCAGCTACACACAGTAAAGAGATATCTGTGTTCCTCTTACGATAAGCAGAATTCTTATGTCCTTCCTTTCTTTTGTGGACTCTTGCAGTTTGGGTTGCAGTTTGGGGGAATTGCTGTCCCAGTTGTGCCAATGTTTGCTCGGGAGTATCTGCAGTTGATTTGTTCATGCCGTCTTTTTTAACGTCGTTTTATTCATGTCATGCTTTTTTTTATCAAGATCATGTAAGTTAATGCATCACATTGATGAATGTATATACTTGAACATCATAAGCTTAATAACAGTACCCTCGATTATCTGCAGGCAGTAGGGCAGCTCGTTGGGCTGCTTGCCTCTCGTCAGCTCTTCTCTCTGCAATCAGATAGTTCATAGCGCAAAGGTCAGATTTAAACCAGTTATGAAGCTTTTGGGCGTTTTTTCTTTGTACTGAGTTTGTCTATTCTCGTTGCTCTACATTTGAGCTTGTCTATTGTGTCACCCTTGCTTTATGGAATATGAGAGGGTCTCATAAGTATTATGCCCCTTCATTTGTACAATTGTTCTTTTGAATAATTCAAACTTCACTTGTACAATTGTTCTTCTGAATAATTCAAACTTCACTTGTACAATTGTTCTTCTGAATAATATTAACTATGGAGAATAGACTTCTGCCAAAACACTCAATGATTTTGATGCGCAGCCAACTTGGTGGAACCACAATAATTTGCACCTATTAAAACATCAAAAAGTGTGTTCCTATTTGAAACGAGTTGTCTAGTGGCATGCACGGCTTGAGCCCTTGTCCCCCACCCTATAGGTGACAATTGAAACCACCCAGCCACGCATGTGATTCTGCAGGTAGGATGCTCTAAGATCTTTAGACATGTTAGGCTTACCGCCTTTGCTTTCAACGATCTACTTTAATGAGCCTTTGGATTTTGTAATCTTGGTCATTTGAGGTATTTGATGCATGCTTTGTGGAATAGGGGGTCCCAAGAGTATTAATCCCACCTTCATTTGTACATCCACTTAATAAATATGCATGTGTGTGTGTATGCATGTGTATGTGTATGTGTATATGTCTGTATGCGTGTATGCATGTGTTTGTGTGTATGTGTGTATGCATGTGTTTGTGTGTGTATGTATATGTGTGTATGTGTGTGCATGTTTATATGCATGTATGTGTGTATATTGCATGTGTGTATGTATGCATGTGTTATTATGTATGTGTGTGTATGCATGGGTGTATATATGTGTGTATGTGTATGTATATTTGTGTTGTATGTATGTGTATGTATATACATGTGCATGTGTATGTGTGTGTATATGTGTTTGTATCTCTATGTGTTTGTATGTATATGTATGTATCTATATATGTGTGTGTATGTGTTTGTATGTATATGTGTTTGTATGTTTATGTGTATGTATATGTATGTGCATAGATGTGTTTATGCATATGTATATATATGTGTATGTGAGTCTATGTGTGTGTGAGTATGTGTATGTAACTGTATATGTGTGTGTATGCATGTGTGCATGTATATGTGTGTATGCATATGTGTATGTATGTATGCATATGTGTATGTATGTATGCAGATGCATGTGTATGCATATGCATGTGTATGCATATGCATGTGTATGCATGCACATATTTATCTATGTATGTGTGTCTCTATGTGTGTGTATGTATATGTGTGTGTATGTATGCATATGCATGTGTATGCATGCGCATATTTGTATATGTATGTGTGTCTCTATGTGTGTGTATGTATATGTGTGTGTGCATGTATACATATGTGTGTATGCATGTGTATGTATAGTGTGTGTATGTATCTGTGTGTATGTATATATGTATGTGTATGTGTGTGTATGTATATGTGTGCTTTTGTGTATCTCTGTATATGCATGTGTATATATGTGTATGTGACTTTGTGTGTGTGTATGTGTATGTGTGTGTATGTATATGTGTGTGTATGTGTATGTTTGTGTATAAATATGTGCATGTGTGTGTATAGATGTGTGTGTGTGTACATGTGTATGTGTGTATGTGCATGTGTGTATGCATGTGTGTATGTATGAATGCATATGCATGTGTATGCATGTGTGAGTATGTATGCATGTGAGTATGTCTGTGTGTCTATGTTTGTGTATGTATCTCTATGTGTGTATGTGTATGTGTGTATGTGTATGTGTGCATATGTGTGTGTATATGTATGTGTGTCTATGCATGCACATGTATATATATATGTATGTCACTTTATGTGTGTGTATGTGTATGTGTGTGTATGTGTGTCTGTGTATGTATATGTGCTTCTTTATGTATATGTGTGTATGTTTATGTATGCATGTGCATGTATAGTGCATTTGTATGTGTGTGTATGCATATGTGTGTGTGTATGTGTGTGTATGCAAGTGTGTATGTATGTATGCATATGCATGTGTTTGTATGTATGCTTGTGTGTGTATGTATCCATGTGAGTGTATGTTTTTGTGTCTATGTATGTATGTGTGTATGTGTATGTGTGTGTGCATATGTGCATGTATGTGCATGTGTATGTATGCATATATGTATGTTTGTATATGAAAATGCAATTGTATGCATGTATGTGTATGCATGCATATGTGTGTATGTATGCATGTCAGTGTGTGTGTATGTGTGTGTGTATGTGTGTGTGTCTATATGTGTTTATGTATATATGTACGTATCTGAATGTGTGTATGTGTATGTGTATATGTTTATGTGTGTGTATGCATATGTGTGGGTATGCATATGTGTGTGTATGTGCATGTATGTGTATCCATGTGTGTATGTATGTATGCATATGCATATATATGCATGTGTGTGTATGTATGCATATGACTGTATGTGTGTGTGTGTCTATGTGTGTGTATGTATGCATATGTGGGTATGCATAGTGTATATGTGTATTTGTGTATGCATATGTGTATGTGCATGTGTGTATGTATGTGTATGTATGTATGCATATGCATGTCTATGCATGTATGCATACATGTGTCTGTAGGCATGTGTGTGTATGTATGCATGTGAGTGTGTGTGTGTGTCAATGTGTGTGTATGTATGTGTGTACGTGTATGTGTGTGTGTGTATGTACGTATGTGTATATGTGTGTTTATGTGTACGCATGTGTATGCATGTACATATATATATATATATATATATATATATATATATATATATATATATATATATATATATATATATATATATATATATATATATATATATATATATATATATATATATATATATGTGTGTGTGTGTGTGTGTGTGTGTGTGTATGTGTTTGTGTGTGTATGTGTATTTGATTGTATGTATATGTGTATCTATGTGTGTCTATGTGTATGTGTATCTGATTGTATGTATATGTGTATCTATATGTGTCTATGTGTATATGTGTGTATGCATGTCTATATGCATATGACTATACATATGTGATGTGTGTGTATATGTGTATCTGTTTGTGTCTATGTGTGTGTGAACATGTGTGTGTGTGTATATATATGTGTGTGTATGTGTGTATGTACATGTGTGTGTATGTACATGTATGTGTATGTGTATGTGTCTATGTGTGTGTATGTGTATTTGTATGTGTGTTTGTGTATGTGTGTGTATGTGTATGTGTGTCTATGTGTATGTATGCATGTGTATGTATATGTGTGTATGTTACTATATGTGTGTGTGTATGTGTATGTGTGTGTTTGTATATGTGTATGTATGTGTGTCTATGAGTGTGTGTACATGTGTAGGTACCTGTTTGCTCGCACTTTGTGTATGTGTTCTTGTATTGCTCACACTCTGTGTGTGTCTCTCACTATCAATCCGGACACTTTTTTAATATGTGTGTGTGTGTGTCTCTATGTGTGTGTGTGTTTGTCTCTGTGTGTGTCTCTATGTGTGTTTGTTGCTTGTGCAAGAGCCACTTTTCTTTTTTTTGAGATTATCACTTATGCAATGCTTGGTCGAAACAGTGTCACCTAAGTGATGCTCCATGATTTTTTTTTTAATTGTGGGCATTGTTACACCCCCTTTTTTCTTGTAGTGGAAAAATAAAGAATTGACTTCATTCATAAACTATTTCAAGAAAACGCGTTGCGTGATCAATGAAATGAAAGAAGAATTTTGAAATGTGAGGGCCGATATAGATTATATGTCTCATATTGAAGTGGAAAGGACATCAAAGTTTGAAATTTATGATTAAACTAATTCTTCAAAAGATAGAGTTAATACGTTAAATCAAGCTCATCCGCAAAAGGAGGGAAAACTGGATAAGAATTTAACGTAACATGGCAGAAGAGTATCACATTGTTAGAGCCTACCATTGGATGGAGGTTGGGAAAGCATATGCTATTTAAAAATCCCTCCATTGTTCTTTCCATGTACTTTGTTTATTTCCCCTGCCCATTCTGTATCACAAGACCAAGCTATTGAAATCCATTCTTCGGATCATTCTGTAGCACAAGTCCAAGCTCTCCTCTCAATTAGGGTTATGACACATCCATAACTTTATATTTCATGATAGCCAAATGAAAGAAAATTCATCATTCCAATTGGGAGTTGAAAATGCCTCTTCACTTGTACAATTGTTCTTTTGAATAATTCAAACTTCAGTTGTTCAATTGTTCTTCTGAATATATCAAACTATGGAGAACAGCCTTCGGCCAAAACACTCAATGATTTTGATGCACGACCAACTTTGGTGGAGCAACAATACTTTAGTCCTATTCAAACATCAAAAAGTGTGTTCGTGTTTGAAAGCAATAGGCTTGAAGATAGATGAATCCGGCATGAAGGGGGCTATCGAATCTCTCTAATTTCTTGTACGTTCCCTCACTTGAATTTAAGACTCTTGAAATTACCATCTATGTGTGCAAACAAAGAGGACATTTTTTCTTCTCCTTCTATTTCTTATGAGAGTGATCATATACTTCCATTTCTCCCCTCGTGATTCGTGGTTATTGGTCTTTGCTGAGTCTTCGTAAATGCTATTTTGGAGCATATAACATTATTACCTTCATGAAAATGGAATTGAAAGATATGGTTCAAATCTCGTTTTGATACTAAATATGTAGAAATATATAATAAGAAGGGATCTCTTCCATATTTCGGTTCAGTAAAATTACGTTGGCTCAACTTCCAATGGTGGTGTTGCCTGGCATGCCTCACCCTTGTGGTGAGAGGCCCTTCAGATACTTACCTCCTAAGCCTTGAGGCATTGTTGGTGGAATCTATCGATGGTAACATGTGCCATACACATGGACATTGGGGCAATTATTTTGCCTAAACATGCCCTCATCCTTGTGGTGAGAGGCCCTTCAGTTTCCTATCTTATAAGCATTGAGGCATTCTTCATGCACTCTATTGATGGTAGCATGGGCCATACACATGGACATTGTGGCAATTATTCTACCTAAACACACCCTCATCCTTGTGATGAGAGGCCCTTCAACTACATACCGCATAAGCCTTGAGGTAGTCTTGATGGATTCTATCAATGTTAGCATGAGTCATTCACATCAACATTGCACCAATGATTCTACTTAGACATGCCTTCATCATTGTGGTGAGAGCCCCTCTAGCTATGTACCTCCTAAGCGTTGAGGCATCGTTGGTGGACTCTATTGATGGTACCATGGGCCATACACATGGACATTGTGGCAATTATTCTCCCTAAACATGTCCTCATCCTTGTGGTGATAGGTCCTTTAGTTACCTATCTCGTAAGCCTTTAGTTACTCTCAGTGGACTCTATCGATGGTAGCATGGTCCATACGTATTGACATTGTGGCAATTACTATGCCTAAACATGCCTTCATCCTTGTGGTGATAGGCGCTTTGGCTAGATACCCTGTAATCCGTGAGGCATTTGTTGATGATCTCTATCTATAATAGCATGGGCCATACACATGGACATTGTGGCAATTATTTTGCTCAAGCATGCCCTCATCCTTGTGGTGAGAGGCCCTTCGGCTATATACCTTGTAAGCCTTGAAGCATTCTTGGTGGACTCTATCAATGGTAGCATGGTCCATGCACATGCACATTGTGACAATTATTCTACCTAAACATGTCCGCATCCTTGTGGTGAGAGGCCCTTTGACTATGTACCTCCTAAGCCTTGAAGTATTGATGGTGCCCTCTATCAATGGTAGCATGGGACATATACATGCACATTATGCCAATTATTCATCGGTTCAAAGCAACCTTAGCGACGCCCTTCCTTAATTCCTATCCTTGGGACATCTTTGGCTTTTTTGCATTGCTAATGGGTTTCTAACCCTCCTTGTGTGGGATTTGGGGGTGCTTATGCTTACTATAGCCTTCATTGTATAGTTCTAATTTTAGTTACTTCTAGCCTTGGATTGTAAGATCTGGCTTCTCTTGTTTTAAAATTGTGTGAAGCTATATCATGAAAACAAATTTCGGTTTTATTTTATCTCAATCAGTTAGTACATCTAAATTGTTAAGAGGTATATATTCATGATATCATTATAACCTTTTGAAAATAAACTAATTATAAAATAGTCATATAATGAAATTGTATAAAGTTGAAATCAGGAAATTGGACTATATAGCTCGTATGAATGATTTTACGATACAAACTCTTTGAATTAGGGGATCATACCAAGTATTGAATTGCGTAAATGGTCCTCATTCTTGACTTCTCAAAGAATGAGTACATAATTCTTGTTTCGAATGATAGTTCTCTAAGAAAATGGATCGGACATAATTTTCGAACATCTTTCATATAGAGTGGATCTCTCTCTCTCTGTCTAAGTCTTTTGTTCCCCTCGGACATATAAAAGGAGCATTCCTGGAATGCAAATTCAACAAGTCGCCTAGGAAGCAAAATAAATCATTAGAAATACTTTGGAATGCGTTTGGGTGGTAGATTGTTATGGCGAGTTGTAAAATTGATAATGTAATTGATTAGTCCCACAATTTTATTGACTCTAAAAGAATAGATCCTCTTTATTCAAACATGCTATTTTTTGAAAGAATGTTCAAACACTTACATGATAAAAGCTCTATAATTAATATCAAAACTGTGTCACACAGCTTCTTAAATGGTTCTGCACCCTCTTCTTATATACCAATGGTTAAATATATGAAACTACTATGAAAGTAAGAATTATAATGAATCAAAGAATCACAATGGTACTTTAAAAAAAGAGATAACTGAATTATCAAGAACATCAAGATTAAAAGAAATTACAAAGAAGTTTAATACCCTTTTCATCCCCTTTGTGGGGCATCCATTTAATTTTCAACTATTTGTTTTTCAACCTTATGGTTTCTAACGGATTGGAGGGATGCGGGTAAAAACTAGGCTGAAATATGTTGTAAAGAGCCAAAGAGCTTAAGCTTGAAAACCTTTACTATCACTATATCACAATGATGAGAACCAACATGAGGAGATCAATTTCGTAATATTTTATATGTGGAGACATGAGGGTGGTATGGTGAACATGAGCAAGTGGAATACACAAGTGAATGCGTGAGAACCACACTAACACGCACACACATACACACACACACACACATACAAGGCAAGAGAAAGAGGGGCAACAATAGAATCTTCTATTACACTACTTTCAGGATACAAAATGTGCTCATACAAGCTCAATTATCCAAAATCATAGCCTCAAGAATGAGCACTCTTTCTCTTTTTTTTTAATTTCTAGACAAGCTTTGGACTATTTTAGACCTAGTGTCTACCCTAGTTAAAAGTTAGGTTCCTATGCTAATTTGGAGGCTCAAACGAGCTCGAAAAACAATGAAATTTGATACATAGGTTTTACTGCTACTCCTCAAGCTCAAGGACTCCTTGGCTTGAAAAAAAAGGAATCTATACTACCAAAAATGAATTTACAATGAAATGTAGTCCCAAAAACCACTCTTTCAAACCAAATTACGTCCTGAAATTAATAGCCTAATTGTTAGATCTTCATTGACTTCCTTTTTGCTTACGCCTCCTTGCTCTTCTCTCTTTGACTCCATTCCTTGACTTACTTACCTCATTCTCCCTTGGCACTTCAACTTGTCTTGACTCCTAACACCCCTTTCTCTCGCATCTATTGTCCTTGATAGACCTTTGTTGAGGGTGTTTTTTGCTGTAATATCGGACCACCTAAGTGGCCAATTCATGTTCTTTGAGTCATATTCCATGTGCTAAATTAGTAATTAGGTGATCCCAATCAACCAGACCTGGAACATCCATATATGGCATACATAAATATTCCACATGTAGGGCTTGTTCTATCGCAAGGAGGTACATGTGTGTGGGCCTTGCTAAGAATATCTCTGAGTGGTATTACCGGAAGCCCATGGAGAACATCTCTTCAAGTGTGAGCTTGAAGCATGCAAGTAAATACTTGATGCCTGTGTGCCAAGCATAGACAATGTTGACTGAAGGTGTTGTGCTCATATCATATATCAAATTGGAATCACCTTCATTAAGACATGGTGCCAAGATTTATATAACCTTAAGATTGTGAAATGTTTTATAACCTACAATTAGGACTCATATTTTAGTGGTAACAATATTTTACACCATGTATGCTATGGTAGGAGGTCCATGGAGTGGGGTAAATTATGGATAATTCAAGCAATCTAAACACCAAGATTGTTCCTAACCTTTATTGCAGATGCTAGCCATGGGCATCTACGAGGCAGTGAACCACAAAATGGATTATACTTGATGTGCATCGTGTTGGTGGTGTTAATGAAAAGGGGAGACGGAAAGAATAATGATGGTCCTTGAGAAAAGGGGATCCTCCAAAAAGTGGATGGGTCAAGTGGTTTGAAAGCGGCTTGAAAAAGGGATGCTGAGGTTGATATTTTGGTTGTCAATGCTAGAGGTGGGAACACAAAAGAGAATGTAGATGGATAGGTTGTTGTGGGAATGAGGATCTGGTCGGGCTGCATTGTAGGAATTCCTAAGAAGGTAGCAGGTGGGGCAAGATAACCTCAGAGAAGCTGCTTTAGTGGTGGCATAGGGTGGGTTCAAGTAAGGATGAGGACGTATTGAACAACAGGTTGGTGATGAAATAGAAAATAATTTTGCATGGAAGACAAGGGCATGTAAACTAAATGAGGGTGTGGAGATTGTTACTTCAGTTTTGCATACAATGCTTTTGGAGTGAGGGGGTGAATTGGGTGGGGTGGGGAAGACTTGCATTAGGAAAAAAGGTGAACCCTGGATGGGCCTTTTAGCTCAAGGAGTGATTAGTGACGGACCAATCAGAAGAGGGTGGTGGCCACAGTCTATACCCTATAAAATACTAGGCTGAAGGGGGAAGAGGGGACAAGATTCCTCTATGTTCAGGGTTGTCTTCTAGAGAGAGAAGAAATCTCGTAATCAGGCTGGGCCCAAAAATTCAAAATTTTTTAAAAGTTGTAAAACTCATCATAATACCATTAAATGACCTCCATATCACTTTTCAGGGTCAAAAGTGCTATTTTTGACTTCTAATTCAAAATCCGTGCATGTTTGTGGACTAAAAAAGTGACTTTTTTTAAAATGACTCAAAAAACTCTATTTTCCCTCTTCAAACTCCCATTTTCATACCCAAAACCCAAAAAGTCATATTTTTCACCTCTATTCCCTCCATACCATACAACAGAAGCATTGTTTCTCCTCCTACCATTCTCCCAACTTCTGCAGCAATGACAACAACTCTTACTCCCATGGGAAGCTCCAGAGCTCGTAGGAGACCAAAGGACGAAGTTCACACAATGACGTGCCACAACATCAAAACAATGGAAGGAAGTTGGCTACCACAAGAGTTTTGCAAAGGTGCATGGGTGTACATGCAGCCATCTGGACTTGGTCCTCATCGTGTTCGAGATCGTGGAAATTTGGATCTTCATTGGAACGGTAAGCTCTTAGGCTTCAAGCAGCAAACACATGGTGGGATGGTTGCTATTGTACAACATGTCTTCACAGTTTCAACCATGAAGTTAGAAAACTCCAATAGAATTAGATATCCAATCCATTGTGAGTATTTCTATTTTCTCAATGCTTCATGGTGTTAAATGTCTTAATTACTCATCTCATATGTTTTTCATTGCTACAGTCATATTTCCTTCTAGTTTAGTGGAAGAGCAACCACTTCATAGTCTCACAGGAACTTTCAAAGCATTACATGCAGACATTGGGGCATTAGTGTTTCCAGATGTACCTCCTGCTAAACTTATTCGTGAAAGGATCTTCTTTTACACTCACAAGTACATTGTTCCTTCCACAGATGGTGAATATGGAAGGTTGGAGATTATCAAAGTTGACTCTCTTCTTAGTTTAGAGTGGCCAAAACCTGATTTTTGGTCCATATCATCTTTCAAGCGTAAGATGGTGATGGACATACATAACTCTTTGAAATTCACACGAGTATCTAGATCAATAGGTCTTCATTGGACTCTACCAATCCATTGCTTTGTTTTCATATTTCAAGGCATTCCTTTTGTAGAAACTCCTACAAAGATATTACATACGAAGCAATAGAAGGATTGTTAGGGGAAAACTGGGGTTATGTAGAAGGATTGTCAAAAGGGGATAGATATCGTTGTAGAATTGGTGACACAGGTATAGGGTTTCGCTATTTAAAACATCGCACCTCATTGTACATCAGATTTTATTATGATCGTTGGATGTGTAAACTAGGAGAGTGGATACCTTTGCAAAGCTCGGAGGGATCTTTAGCTTCATTTGAAATTAATGTGAAGTTACCAAACAATGATTTGGAGGTGGTTTTAGTTAATCAACATTGGAACTTGGCCAACTTGAGAGAGCACTTACTTATCATGGGATATGACGATCTTCATGATTTCAAATTTCGAATACGAGGGAACAAGGTAAGAGTTGTATTCCATATATACATATATATATATATATATATATATATATATATATATATATATATATATATATATATCTTATTCTATCACTATTGTTCATGATTTGAAAATGTTTTACTCTTTTATGAAATGTCCACAGATTGGAAAGAGATTGGAAGACAAAATCAAGGTTCTTGCAGATTGGAGCATGGATGGAACTGACATTTCATTGTCATAACTCTTTTTTGTAAAGATACTGTGAAACTTGTAAACAAACCTATTTTTGCAATGAAAAATTTTTCACATTTGCTTCAAGGATATTTTGGCCACATTCTACTTGTATCTGTACATTCTCAAGGTTTTTCTTGAAAGAGCATTCTTATTGTTTATTTCCTTTGATGTGATCTCAAATGTCAAAGTTTTCCTTTTCAAGACTCTTATGTTTTAATTTAAGGAAAAGTCACTTCTATGAAAAAGTGGGACCCATCACTTAAAAATTCTAGAAAAGTTATAAATAGGAGTCCTCTCTCCTCATTTCTCACTTTTGCAACCACATTGAGTGTTAGAACAGTCTGCATTTGCAAGCTATGGCTTCCACCTCTGTACCTACTAAGAGTGCACACCACAAGTTTCTAGATTTTTTGGAGGATTCAGATTATAAAGGTCAACATGACCTATATGATCTTCTCTCCAAGGTTCCTGACCTCCATGGAACCGTGCAAATGAATGCCGATGCTTTGGAGGAGCTACTTCAATATATGCAAGTTCATATATTGTGTTTCTCCATTGAAATACCACCATATGATGGAACTTGGGTTCCATGTGACCTTCTCACCTACATTCACAAAGGTGATGAGGCTTTTGCAAAACGATTGAAACGGTTCTAGGCAATTGCAGAGGAAGCAGGGCACCTTCTTGATGAAACTGTGCCACTTATAAGGAAATTGAATAGGAAACGCAAGATGGGTGCAAAATATCTTTCATTCATTGCTGCCACAATTTTCTTTGTGAATGAGGAACCAGAACCAATTCCTCATGAGATCCCTCATCTTCTTACAGGTGGTTTTGTCGAGGATAAAAAAGGAACCACCTCAAGAACCCTTGAATCTCCTATTAGAGAGAGAAGCTATTGAGAAAACTTATCCTCTTGGTGTGGATGATAAGTTGAAAGAAGTGCCTAAGCCATCCACCTCTTCGGAGCCAGAAGCAACTATTCCAGAGGTGGAGATTGAAACTTTTTCAGTGGTTCTTGTCGAGGGACAAGAATATTTGTTTTTACATGATGTAGAGAAGGCATTTGGGCTAAGGCTTGATGAATGCCTAAGTTTGTTTTGTACTTTGTCAGAGTGTGCTTTGGATAGTACCTCTGAGTTGTTGGAGAGAAAGTGTTTGCCATTTGGTGACTCAGTGGCCGACACAATAAAATTGGTTTGCAATGACATACTCACAAGTGAACATGAACATATCACATAAGAACAATTTAATAATGCACAAGAAAGGATATTGGAATAAAAAATTCCCGCCTCACCAGTAATCGAGCAGAGTGGGATGTCCCACTCCAGCATTAATTTACAACTTCAAGAGAGAGGAGAAGAAGAAGATAGAGTTCAGGATGTAAGTATCTTCAATTCATGTCATTCATTCTTACAAACACATGCAGCTACTAATCATAAAACTTTGTGCAGGAGGTGATTGAAGTCGACAAGTTTGCAGCAAGGAGCAGAGGTGATCGAGTGGCTCGTGGAGGTGGCTCATCCCTTGCAAACTACATTGGGAAACTTCCCAAAGACCATTTTGTAATTATCCATAAAGAGTTCAGTCCTCAGGGCCACTTCATGACATGGTGTCTAAAGGCCTTAAGTAAATTGCTTTGTTTATCAACCATTACACAGGGGAGTAATTGTATCTTTTTAGTTAAAAAATCCCTTGTAACTACAACCTTAGGTTCCAACTCCGTGGAAAGGTCTTAGGCCAAATAGGTATATCTCTAGGTCTAGGTGTTAGAAATGTTGATCAAATAGCAAACTCAATTTTGACTTACACCCTACCCATGGCTTTGGAGCGTCGAAAGAGAGTCATTGAGAAACTCAAAGCCAATTGATGTAAACAATTGAATTAATATCAAATTTTCACTTTGCTTTATTTACATTTGTCTCAAGTATTTCTTTTTCAGTATATTATCTAAAATTCTTTTGGACCTGCATGTGATGTATTGATGTCATGTAGGGCATTGGGAGGACCTTTAGTTTCATTCTTTTGGACTCTTGATCATTGGGTATGGCCTCCATTAGGTCTTCTAGGGCATTGGGAGGCCAAATAAGGCCCTGCCACAGAAACGCGGGAGAAGGCCCTGCAAACGTTTTGCAGGGCCTTCTCCTGCGTTTCTGTGGCAGGGCCTTATTTGGCCTCCCAATGCCCTAGAAACCTTAAATGGGAGAAAGAAGGTCCAAAAGAATGAAACTAAAGATCCTGACATGCCCAAGGTTACCTTACATGAGACTGAACCTTCACTAGATGGATATTTTCAAGAATGCAAATGTTCTAAGTTTCAAAATGCTCTGCTCATGTTTCAAAGGTATAGGGAGGTCAAAATGTGTTCATATTAACTACCCTTGAACTAGCTTTACTAGTCATGATCCCTCTTTCATATTTCAAAGCTTTTGTAGGGCATTAGGAGGCCAAATAAGGCCCTGCCACAGAAACGCGGGAGAAGGCCCTGCAAACGTTTTGCAGGGCCTTCTCCCGCGTTTCTGTGGCAGGGCCTTATTTGGCCTCCCAATGCCCTACAAGACCTACATGAACTTAAATAAAAAAGAAATTTCAGTACAGGGATATTATCACTAGATCAAAATGACAAGATAAGAAAACAATCATTCATATATGAGAGATTATCACAAGAAAACACATGGAAATGTAAAATGACTGCTCATGTTTCATTCTAAATAATGAGATTATAAATGGAATAGAGGAAAAGTGCTAATGTTTCATTGAAAATGGCAATATTTACAAAAAATCTCTTGTCCATAGAGATCAGTTACAAAACTTAGCTACGATCACCCCTAATTCTCCTAGCTAACTGTATGTCCTTCGGTTGTATAGTGACTCGCTTAGCATGGATGGCGCACAGGTTGGAATCCTCTAGCATTGATATCAAAAATGCTTCAGCTGCCTCTTGTAAAGCTTCTAAAGCTAGAGCTTGGATCCTTAACCCTGCACAATACCTTTGTAACTCTTCTTTAACCACCCTTGCAAAGGGTCTTCTAGGTATGAGAAGCTCAGCTGTCTTTTGATAGTGCCTTATCTCTGCAAATGCCTTCGTATATCTTCTTCTTCGTTGTGGTGCTCTAGCTTGTGGTGGTGGTGGTCTTCGTTGGACATTTTCTTGTGGTCTTGGTTGGGGTGGTCTACGACGAGGTTGAAAGAATTTCTTCTTCCGTTGCACGCGTCTTGAGCTTTCTCCTTGTTCAGGATGTTGTTGCTGGCTTTGCTCTCTCTCTTGATCATTGGGTATGGCCCCCTGATTTGATGGTAGTGTCTTTCCCGCTACAGTAACCCTATGATTTATAGGTATTTCTTCGTTACCCCATGGTGGCAATGTTTGACTCTCCTCACTTGATTGTGAACGTTGTTGAGACACATCCTCATGCGATTCATCAAAATCATCATCAGAAACTACCTGTCTATGAGCACGCTCCTTCACCCTTGTCTTTGTTGGTCTCTTTGGTGATGGAGGCTCATCATATGATGATGGTGGTGATTGGGGTTGATTTACGGCCTTTTCCTTGGATTGCCCATGTTCCACTTGTTCACGCAACTGTTCACTCCCAGAGGTATGGCCACCACTTGTTTTGCGATGGGATGCAGAGTGCGAGACACTACGTCGCCTTTTGTGGTGATTCATCCATGGTGGCTTCTGAGTGCCTTGCACATAGCTAGGAAAGTTAAAGGGATCCTTCCTTGCAGTTTGCTTTGTTCGTGCCATCCTCTATAGTGCTAGAATGTTGAAATGAGACAATGAGTCTCCTTTTATAATGTTTCACTTAAAAAGGTTCTGTTCACATCTGAATGGACAAAAAATAGTTTAAAAATTAAAAATTACCTGAAAAAATTGCAAACAAGAGATTAGTGTGTAGCAAACCTTATGAATTATTCAGAAAATTCCATGAATGTATTAAATGACTTCACTTCCATGATGAACCCTATCGTGTTCTTGTAGCCCGCCATTGAGCATGACGTAAAGGTCCCAATGATGACTTCCATTTTTCACTAGCTAAGTTGTGTTGATTAAATCTTGCAAGTTTTGCAACTTTCGACTCCTTGGCTCGTTCCATTGCATATGTCCTTGAAAATGCAGTACGATAAAACCAATTAAACATCTCTTCCATATAGTTTGATTGCATTGCACCACCACCATGTCGTGTGTTCTTGAAGTAAACACCTCTAGCCTTGTAATGTGACTTCTCCATTCCTTGTGTACTAAAAATCTCCAATGAACCATATCGATGCATAAAAAATGCTCCATGTGCAAATAAAATATGCTGAAATGATATAAGTACATATAACACAATCTTATCAACAAGAAAATTGAAAAAATAAGAAAACTTACAATGTAATGTGTAATATTGCTCTCTCCCCAAGATAGGATGAAACACTTTGCAAACTCCATTAATGTATCTTGAAACAACTGACGGTCATTTTTGTTGGAGCTATTAAGACTCATTAAACCTACCAACTTATCTAAGCATGACCAAACCTTCTTTCGCCTATTACTAAGGTCAATTTGAGAATCATTATCAGTGGTGATCATGCACAAGTCTTTCCATAGCTCCCTGCATTCATTTTTCTTAGGGCTTACACCTGTTCTGAAAAATTTTCTTGCCTTCTTCCCTGTCATTGACACTTGTTGCAAACTATTTTGCGATTCACCAGGTTTTTTGACAACTAGAGTTACATTACCACCATGACAACCAATCGAATTAAGCAACTCTTCCAATTTTTTGATTGCTTGTACAGATTTATCAATTGGCTTCATGGAAAATGCAAGCATGCAATGTGCAAAAGTGAACATTAACTAATGGAAATGGAATAATGGGATTCCAATCTTTATCTAATGTGTCACGGTTAGGTATTTCTAACATTGGACACCTTAACAAAGGTCTATCCCATTCCGTGGAAGTAGGTGCATCTATGTATTCATCTAAGCTAGATAGTACTTTTTGTTGTCCCTTTGTTACTTTGTAGCCTCGAGTACAAAATGGACATGGATAACGAGCAGATGCACCTTGCTTGCAACCTAACATGCATTTGATAGTTTTTAAATCCCCACCCAAGTGCCAATCTATCTCAAAATCACCAAAGTTTTCTATGTGGAGCTTTGCACCATGAATTTGAGAAAGTATTACTTTAGTGATCCATGGGGTCCTACTAAAAATCCATGAAAGAACATCATTGGATTCTTTAGGTACTTCAATAGCACCTAACCACCATATTTCTTTCTCGAATTGAACACTACATGTAGACTTAGAGCTAGAGTTACAACTTTCATCAGATATGGCATTTCTCATAGCTTCATTCATGAGTGTCAAACTCAATCTCTCCATTCGTCGTCCCTTTATAATCTGGCATTCATCTAACTTCAATATAAACTGTAATTTGGTATTACAATCTGCATAAATTAGCGAAATCTTTATAACATCAAAATACAATGTATATCAAGGTAACAATAGTGCACATACCTGGTATAGTAGATTTGTAAAATTGAACCATTGCCTGTTGAAGCCTCTCCAAATCCACGAATATGTTGTTGTACTTTGTATAAGGAAATCCATTTCCAACTGCGCTTTTCAACTCTTTTTTGGATGTAGATAAATGATAAATAGACATAGGCATAATATCCTCTATATATAAGTAGTTTCCAAGAATACTAGTTATATCTTCATTGGACATTGACTTCTTTAGCGATACCTTGTAAGGAGATGGAAACATATTCTGTAAAATACCTTCTCTTTCTAATGAATGCTTCAAAAGGTTGTACAATGCACTTTATCCTTTAGTACTAATTCCTGCTTCATCACATACCATCTGCACGTCTCTAGGAGTGATAATATCTTGTAACTTTTTTGTGAAATCTTTAATCACTTTCTTCTTCATAAGGTTTCCTATCTGTGACTCCAAAATACTAACCACCTGCTTGTTGGTCAAACAAGAATTTAATAAATTGAATTGATCCTCTGTTGTTGATGATGCATTAACATCTTCAACGAATGACCTACATAACAAGAAAAAAAAATATATATATATACATATAAAAGTCTTCCAAAAAGAGAAACAAATACAAGCCAAACCTTATTGCAAAAACTTGTCGTTTGCGTGCTCCACCACCAATTGAAAGAGAGTCAAAGGATGTTAATGATCGTCTCCTACGTCGCATCCCAAGTGGAGTCTCTCTCAAGTGTTGGACAGTGTTTTTAAATGTCTCAATTGTTCTCTCCTTTTCTTCCATATGCTTTTCAAGCTCTGCAAGCTTTTCTTGTAAAGATATGATTGTGCTTTCAAAAGTGACCAACCTTGTATGATTTAGTTGATATTGTTGAATCCAATACTTAGTAATGGCAGTTGAATGTGTAGATAATCGTTGACAATAACCTAAGAGCCCAGCTTTACCGGCACCGATGAACTGAAGTAAAGTTGAGAGGTTATGGAATGTTGGATGGTAAGAAGACATTGGATCAGGAGGGTATAATGAACCATGAGTCCAAAGATCAATATTCTTTTCTCCAGCTTCACGACGCTCATTTTGAGAGTTCACATCATTGTTGCATTGTGTATTTGGAGCAAACTCTCTGGGCACACGAACATGGATACTTGTTGATGCTGGGGCATGAGGACGTCCTAATGTGAGGTTTGTAATAGGTGTCAACACCATCTTTTCCAACAATCAAACAATACTGAGAAAGAGATCAGAAATTTGTTTGGAAGAGATGCTAGAGCATGATTTTCTCAAGAAAAGTTTGTTTTCTTGGATGAGGATGGGTCACAGTGTGTTTTTCCACTGAGAATAGCCAAAAATGATGAAATTTTGAAAAAGTCATTTTTTGGGTGAAGAGTAGTTACGGATTTGATGATGTGGCACTCTACTTTTGGAGGGATTTTAAAAATATTGCTTTTTCAAAAGGAAAATTAAAAACTAAACTCAAAAAAGGTCACTTCTCACATATATATTAAAAAATGAGCCCTTTCAAGTAAATAAACACTGAAATTGAGACTTTAAAAAAAAAATCATTTTTTTATTCCCATACATGCTCGAGTTTGATGATGTGGAAAGTAGATTCCCTTTCTCTCTCTCTAAAAGAAGAGAGAGAGGAGCCTAGTAAGCCTTAAAAAAAGCCTACTCCAGCCTACTAAAAAGTGCCCTATTAAATGCACTTTGTCCCCTTAGACAACAGCAGAATGAGGCTTAATCCCTGAAAATTAGGGATCCTTACAAGGCCCATGCAGGGTTCACCCTTTTTCCTAATGGTTCTTCCAATATCTAATTCATTAATAATCGGCTAGTTTGATATGATAGTTTGCCTCTTGCTTGTACACTAGTTATGGTATCATATAACTTACGGTGTTGTGTGGTGTAGGTCAGAGCACCTTCCTCTTCTTCATCTTCTTCTTCTTCCTCTCGTCTTCTTCTTCTTGTTGTTGTTTCTAATCTTGTTCTTCATGTTCCTCTTCTTCTTGTTGGTATTGGTGTTTTTGTTCATTGCCTGCTTCTTGTTCTTCTTTAGAACCTAGGTCCACTTCCTTGAGGAGTTGTCCAAAGTTTACATTGCCTAAGTCCTCAAGACCAATCCATCCAATAAACTCCAATTCTGTTGGGATAGATGGAACCATGTGTTGAGCTCCATGCATGCTTCTTCTTTGCAATCCAAGTGTGAAATGGCATAGACATTCTCGTGCTGGTGAAATGTCGGGGGTCACAATAGCTCCTCTAGGTTGCACGCAAGGGAAAGATCCTCTCATTCTCTTAGATGGAGGTGATGAGACTTTTATGCTTTTGAATTGTTGAATTCAATTCTAGGATAAGGCTCTTTGAATAAGGATATCATAAGCCAAGCATCTATAGATAACACAAGTTAGGGCACATCATCCATTCAAAAGTTTCTTGCAAGGTCATCTCTGGTTGCTAGTGTGGATTTGATCGATAGTCTAGATAGGGAGGTTGATTGTCATATTGTTGGTTTTGGCTAGGTACAAACTAAAACAAACCCATTTATGGGGCTATGTGAATATGTCTTGCCCTAAAAAAACAAAATGTTGCCCTAAAATCTATTTCTTTGTAGGAATATGCATCCTCTACATATCAAGGGCTTCTTGAACTAAGTTGAAAGTGAGTCTGAACTTTTCAACTCATTCCCACAAGTCAAAGATGGAATGACAAAGGTACTAGCTATCTTTTTATCTTCGTTAGGCTCCAAAGTGTTGGTAAGGTAGTACCATTGTATGAAATTAGGCTTAGATAGCCATGTGCAAAAGTATTCTTCCACACATGCCCTATGACATATGGGATGAAGTTCTTTGATATTCTGCAACTTTTCAAACTCGCATGTAAAGACGATATTTTCCCGAAACACTATTAAACGCACACTCCACTCCCCAAACATAAGCTATGTGGCCTTGTGTTAGAAGATGTATTCTTGAAAGTCTTTTTTGAAGAAAAATAATTGTAAAATGACAAAAACTTGTAAAATATTTATGCAACTGTTGTAAAAATAAGGAAGAGTCTTCCTTATGTAGGATAGAATCTTATGTAATTTTTCTAGAATTTTTGGAAACTCCTAGATAGCATATTTTTAGAAAAATAGAGGAAAGTACCAAAATTCAAGTGTGAAAAGGGACACTTGAAAATGTATATAAGACAATTTCCTCTATTATGAGGGGGTTGGTTAATCATTTTTTTACATGCTATCCAAGTGAATAGAGAAGGATTTTTCTGCTGAAAATCGTGTTTTCTCCTCTTTGTGTGGTTTCTTTGATTTGTGAGTCTAATTCTTGTGTATCTATGGAGATTTGTGAGCTTCTATTGTGTAATTCTGTTGAATGTGTATGAAGAGAGCTGAATACTGATGTGTTGAGTGATAAGTTGATGAAGAATGGTGTTGGAGATGAAAATCGTCTGTTTTCACAGAATCGCGATTGTCTCGTCTGTATGGTACAGGTAATATTTTTGAGTTTTGACTTCATAATTGTGTTCTACTGATGAAATAGCATGTATTAGACACCAAGATTGTGGAAAATGGTGGAGATTTGCTCAAGATAATCCAAACCCTAGAAATTCCTCTTCATTTTCACCATTCTCAGAAATCCAGCCATTATTCTCTTATTTCTTGGATTCTATCATCTAGAAGGGGCTGTGGTCTCATGAATACTTCCAGGATTGACAAAATAAAGATGTATTGTTGATTCTTTATGCTAAATGATTGGAGAGGACAACTCCAAAGATCAATAACAAACATTTTTTGGCGCCGTTGCCAGGGAGTATTTCAACAGCTTCATTGAAGTTGGACCTTACTGGATCTTCTATTGTTGATGGTAACAAACACATGGAAAAGGTAACACTCTTTAATCAAGAAATGTGAACATGAAAAGGTAGATGTCTTTGTTTGTCTTTTGGGAAAAGAAAGCAATAGATCATCTTTTAGAATTGGAAGTGCTAAAATTTTTGTAAATTGATAGTTGCTCATTTCATTTTTTGAAGTAAAAGTGCAGGTGTGTGAAAAATTTGAATCAAGAAAGCTGAAGATGAGGTAACATGTGTCTATTTTTGCATTTCTAGAGTTCTTTTTGACCAAGTACTAGGCAATATTGTTGATCTTGGGAAGATAACATGGTTGCACTAAGGAAAAGTGAGGTAAAGTAGCTAGATGCAAGTATAAAAGATTCATTTGTTAACCAAATCAAAGCATAAATCTTGAGAAACAAAGTTGATTTGCATTTTGAAAAAAAGTGTGTTTGAGTTTATCTTTGCAAAAATTGATACTTGCATTTCATAGCACATTTTCTTTGGAAAGTTTTTCTCATGAACTGTTTTGATAGCTAAGCCATAAGAGATAATAACCAATCAAGGAACACAGGATCAGTAGATCATCAAACAAGAAACCCTAAGTGAAGTGTTTACCTTAATTTATGGCAAAATACAAAAAAAAATGCAAAAAATTCATTAAAAACAATTAAACAAATTTCTTTTCTTCTTAGGAAGTTGGACTGAAGCTTTGTGGATAAGAGTAATAGAGACCAAGTGAAAGAAAAGAAAAAATTTGTCAAAAAATGAGAAGATTTGAAAAACATGATTTTCTGAACAACATCGCGATTTTCTGAATAATGTTGTGACTATGAGGTAAAATTGCAGGTGATTGTTGAATTGGATTTGGTAAAGGGTACTGAAGGGGAACAAGAAAGAAGAATACTCAAATTTGCACAAAATAAGAAGTATAGGAAAAACACGATTTTCTGCACAAAATCGCGATTTTCTAAGTAATGTGGTGATTTTGATGCAAAAGTACAGGAAGCTGGTGAATTGAAATTGGTTGAGGGTATTGAAGGGGAACAAGAGAAAAGAATACTCAAATTTGCACAAAATAAGAAGTACAAAAAAAACACGATTCTCTGCACAAAATCGCGATTTTCTGTAAAAGAAATTTTTTGGAATTTTCAGCATATTTGGGTTTTTGGAGAAAGATAATTGCAAGAGATGTCATCAAGAATGAGTAAGTGAAGTTGGGCAAGTGAAAGAGTGAGGAAAAGTGGAAATCACACAAAATCGCGATTTTCTGGATACTATAAAAACCTGGAATTGAAAGAAAAACATTCATTTGAGTGAGTGTGAGAGAGAGAGAGAGCAAGGAAATATCGCGATCTTCTGCAAATTCAGGTCTTGAAGAGTTTTTTGAGTCAAGTAAGCAAGGTGAGTGGTTTCTATATCATTTCAATTACATGCCTTTAAATTTTCATGATCATTAAGCACAGAAAAGTAGGAAAATATCAAAATCATGAAATCGCGATTTTCTGAGTTTTTAATTTTCAATAAGAAAATATTATTTTTTGGATAATCTTTTTCATTGCATGGTAAAAACTTGATAGGGTGATTCTAATAGAAGAAAGAAAAACTTGAAAATCAATACTTCAAAATCTTCAAAAAAGTGTTCAGAATCGCGATTCTATAGTCAAACACAAAATCGCGATTCTCTGAACTAGGGACAAAATCGCGATTCCCAGAACACGATTTTCATAAGAAAATCGTGTTATTTACAATTGTGAGCAATCACAATTGTCTGGGAACAAAATTGTGAGAAACACGATTTTGAGCACAGAATCGTGAAAAGCACGATTTTGGGCACAGAATCGTAGAAAACACGATTTTGAGCACAGAATCGTGAAAAACACAATTTTGAGCACAAAATCGTGAAAAACACTAATTTGGACAGAAAATCGTGAAAAACACGATTTCGAGTAGAAAATCGTGAAAAACACGATTTTAGTCATAAAATCGTGAAAAAACACTAGCTTAGTTAAAAAATCGTGAGAAACACGATTTTGAGCACAGAATCCTGAAAAACACGATTTTGAGCACAAAATCGTGAAAAACACTATTTTTGAGCACAAAATCGCGAAAAACACGATTTTGAGCACAGAATCGTGAAAAACACTATTTTTTAGCACAAAATCGCGAAAAACACGATTTTGAGCACAGAATCGTGAAAAACACGATTTTGAGCACAGAATCGTGAAAAACACGATTTTGAGCACAAAATCGTGAAAAACACTAATTTGAACACAAAATCGTGAAAAACACGATTTCGAGTAGAAAATTGTGAAAAACACGATTTTAGTCATTATTAAAATTGTGAAAAAACATTAGCTTAGTTAGAAAATCGTGAGAAACACGATTTTGAGCACAGAATCGTGAAAAACGCTATTTTTTAGCACAAAATCGTGAAAAACACGATTTTGAGCACAGAATCGTGAAAAACACGATTTTGAGCACAGAATCATGAAAAACACGATTTTGAGCACAAAATCATGAAAAACACTAATTTGAACACAAAATCGTGAAAAACACGATTTCGAGTAGAAAATCGTGAAAAACACAATTTTAGTCATAAAATGGTGAAAAAACACTAGCTTAGTTAGAAAATCGTGAGAAACACGATTTTGAGCACAGAATCGTGAAAAACACGATTTTGAGCACAGAATCGTGAAAAATACTATTTTTTAGCACAAAATCGCGAAAAACAGGATTTTGAGCACAGAATCGTGAAAAACACGATTTTGAGCACAGAATCGTGAAAAACACTAATTTGAACACAAAATCATGAAAAACATGATTTTGAGTAGAAAATCGTGAAAAACACGATTTTATTCATAAAATCGTGAAAAAACACTAGCTTAGTTAGAAAATCGTGAGAAACACGATTTTGAGCATAAAATCATGAAAAACACGATTCTGACCACAGAATCGTGAAAATTAGGTGAATGATCCTTAGGTCTGGGAACAAACTAAACTCACATACTAAGCAAGACCTAGGTAGGAAGGAGATAGAGTCAGTAGTAGGGGAAGTGCAAAAAAGAAATTTAGGGCAAGAAAACATGGAAAATTTAAATGAAACAAATAAGCCCATTGAAAATGGGGATTATAGAAATATCCTCAAATACATGTATACAAATAGTTTTGGCACCTATGTATATCAGGATGGAATGCATAATTTTCTCATTAGATTGAGAAACTTAGAAGTTCCCCTAAACATAACACCAGTAGCTCAGTTTAAAGATGGTAGATATGAGGATAGGCAAGGGTGTGTGTACATTTTCTCCCAAGACCAGAAAATACAAATGACTTAGAGCAATGTGCTGACAAAGGACCTTGGGAACATAACATAGGACAACCAGATTTACCTAGACCACATGAAAACCACACTAGTACTGAGCAACAACAAGGGAGGAGGACACATGCTTCCCCAAATCCCTTTGAAAAGGAACCAAAAGGATATAATGAATTTTTACTAAGAAGAAGACATCATTGGCAACCTCAGAGCAGAATGCTTAGACCATACCAAGTAGCCAAATGCATGAAAAATCAATATGAAGGGTATTCTGATCCTCATGCTCATGCTACAGAGTTTAGGTAATTAATTAGAGCTGAGGAGGTGGAAGATTACAAAGTTCAATTTGAAGCATTTGGTCTAACCCTAACAGGACCAGCATTATCTTGGTTCATCCCTTTGAGAAAAGAAATGTACCTAGATATTGAATCCTTCCCAGAAGCCTTTATTAGGGAATTCTCAAAGACCGGAATAAAACATAGCACAGCCACTTTGATACACAGTTTTAAACAACAAAAAGATGAAAATGTCGGAGAGGCAGCCAGGAGATTTAAGCAATATATTGATAGATGTCCTAAAGAAGAAGTACCTTCCATGGCTAGACAAGTATCCCTATTCATAGAAGGGTTGAGAAGTGCTCAATTAAGAACCCTAGTGTACTACAGGAGATGCCCTGATCTAGGAGCTTGTGTAAAAGAAGCAATAGATTTGGAAGATAATAGAGGCCAAGATCTGTTAGCATTTGATCAACCCAGATCAAATGAAGATAAAATCCCTCCGGTAGAAGAATTGGCTCAGGCCATTGCTAAAGCCCTAGAGGTAAGCACTAAAACCAATTTGATAAACTCCAGGATAAACACAAATAAATTGTGGAGAAAGTCATCTGGTACAACATTGCCCATATCAAAAACCTCCACATTTGCAAGATAGAAAAACACTCAAATATTGTACACTAGAGAGGAAATGGACAAATCATACTAGGGAGGAATGCTTCTATAATAAACAACCCATAAAGGAGAGAGACTATGGGAGCCAAAGAGAATCAACATATATTGAGCAACCAAGACCTGTGCTTGGGCAACAACCTCCTATACCAACAAATGTGGTACCAATCAAATACACACCAATAGAGGAGGGAAACTCAAGAACAAAGTCACCATACAAGGAAGATTATCAATGGAATGAAGGATATCAAGAAGAATGGGAAGGTTATGAATCAAGAGAACCAGAATTACAAGCCCTAGACTTGGGAAATGGAAGAATTGAGATGGACACTGCCACTTTCATGTATATAACCAATAATTATATGTTCAACCAAAAACCTCAATTCAAAGGGGGACCAAAGATAACCTGTTATAGGTGTGGGGGAGATCATTTCATTCGAGATTGTCCACAACCTCCTACATTAAGAATAGAAGGAGCATATTGCAAGGACTGTGGCACGGAGCATTTGATAAAGGATTGCCCAAAAAATCCTCAAAAACAACAAAACACACCTAATAACATACCACTAAAAGCAGTCAGTATCATGGAACAGGAAGAATTGAGTGACATTGACCAAGTAAATGTAAAGGCTATAACAAGGTCACAAACAAAACAACGAAGAACAACTAAGGAACAGAATGAAGGTTCAATCTCCAAGATAAAGAAAAATAGACAAAAAGGGAAATGGGAAAGGAAACAAAAAATGGGTAAAAATATTGAAGAAGAAAATAGGGAACAATCAAACAGTACTTCTCCTCAAAAGACACAAACCCAGTTGGAGATAGGAAATTCACAAAGTCTAGACACTTTAATAAAAGCATAAAAAGGAAGAATTCAAGAGGGACCAAGCCCTATTGATCATACAATGGTTTATTCTATGCCAGACTTAGAACATGAAAGAATGCAGAAGTGTAAACAAATCATACGAGAAGTGCAACTCAAAATGGGGGAAGAAGACAATTCTCAAAAAACAGTTGAGGAATCTGAAACCACAAGAACAAGAGGAAATAGTATCAAGGAAGAAAATCCACAAGTAACACTCTAGGTGAATATAGATAAACGATGCACAATTCTTTATCATGCCAACTGGGAAGAGTTAATGAAACAAAATCCTCACCTACAGAAACAAATGAAAAATTGGGAAACAACACCAGAAAATCTTCACCCACAACTACAGGAAATGGAGGAGTTGTGGTATATTCCCATTAACAAGATAGGAGGATATTGTGAAGGAGAAGAGGGAAACTCAACCTTAAAAATTCAATTTGGTAACAACCAGGCCAAAGCTATTCTGGATAGTGGATCAGGAGTAGCCATCATGACTAAACAAACTTGGGAGAAATGGGGAAAAAATGAATTATTACCCACCAAAATGAGATTGCAACTTGTAGATGGATACATAGAAAAACCCCTAGGAATATGGGAAAAAGTGATTGTGGACATATGTGGAATAGAGATAGAACATACCTTTGCTATAGTTGAATATGAAATTATCCTAGGAAGACCATTCATGAGACAAATGCAAATTGTGCAAGATTGGGGTAATGATTGCTTATACCTGCAGAGCAAAGGAAGAATAACCAAAGTAAATCTAAGAAATGGGCACTATTGTGACATATCTCCTCAAGAATGGTATAAAATTCATCAAAATCAAGAGTTGAGTGAGGAATCAAAAATAGAAGACCAGGATGAGGCTGAATCATCAGTATGGAAGTGCAATATGATAAGAAATCTTACCAGTAGGAAAAGGAGATTAAGAAGAGAGGACTGTGTGGAACGAAGGAAGTTACAAGATGAGAATTATGTACCACAACAATTCAAGGATGAGGAATTTGAGCCCTATGGGTGGAATCAAATATTGGCTACCATGGATCTAGCCATTGATGAATATGTGGGAGTGGAATTTCAAAATGAGGAAGGATATGATGTGTTTCACATTGGATTACAAATGATAAAGGTATCCAGAACAGAAGAAGAAATAGAACAAGAAATGATATTAGAAAAAGGGAAGACACAATTTTTGGAGGAAGTAAAAGCTGAAGATGCTATTAAAGATAAAATCTCAGGCAAATACAAGAAAAACAAACACAAGGAAATAAAAGAAAATCAGGAGGACGAGAAGAAGACAAGGGAAATGAATAGAGATCAACAGTTTGATGTACCAGAAAATTTCAAGACTTATGAAGTGGAAAACAGATTACTTCTCAAAAGGAAACCAAAGAGGGAAAAGAAGAAAGGAGAGGCTTATGATAATGAGGAACAAACTAAAAAGATCATGATCACTCAGGAGGAGGGAGAAGAAAGACACATTGTAGTGGCTGATGACATGACAACTCAAGAAGAGGAGGCACTAAGAAACTTGGCAAGAAATTATAGGGATGTATTTGCTTATAGCTATAAGGATTTGAAAGGTATTGATCCCAAAATCTGTGAGCATAAGATTCCTATTACATCTGAGGCCAAACCTAGCAAACAGAGACATTACACAATTAATGATAAATACTCTGCTAAAATAAAGGAAGAGATTGACAAGCTATTAGCTGCCTATTTCATCTATGAAATTGAGTATACAGAATGGATAGCTCCTATAGTTGTGGTACCAAAAAAGAATGGGAAACTTAGGGTATGCATTAACTTGAAAAAGGTAAATGCAGCAACTATAAGGGATAACTATCCACTGCCTATAACGGATCATCTTCTAGAAAGAGTTGTAGGGAAGGAGGTTTATAGTTTTTTGGATGGTTTTCCAGGATACAACCAGGTTCCCATAGCATTAGAAGACCAACATAAAACTGCCTTCTCCACAGAATGGGGAATTTATGCTTTTAGGGTAATGCCCTTTGGGTTAACCAATGCTCCAGCAACTTTTCAGAGATTGATGTGTCATATCTTCAAAGAGTTCCTGAGAAAGGTAATGGAAATCTATGTAGATGATCTTTGCACTTTTTCATTGAAAAGACAAGATCACTTGCAGGATTTAGAAAATATATTCAGGAAATGCAGAACCTACAGAGTATGTTTAAATCCAGAAAAATGTGTATTCTTTGTAAGACAAGGAAGAATGTTAGGTCACATAGTCTCTAAAAATGGAATTTCCACTGATGAGAATAAAAATAAAAGCCATAATAGAGCTTCCAAGACCAACCAGTGTAAAGGAACTTCAAACTTTCATGGGACATTGTGGATACTATAGGAAATTTGTACACAAATTTGCTAACATAGCCAAACCCTTATATGCCCTAATTACAAAGTTTGAGTGGACTAAGGAGTGTGACCAAGCCTTTGAAACTCTAAAAACTTGTTTGGTAATAGCCCCAATTCTGAAAACACCTCAATGGGATAAAATTTTTCATGTCCATGTAGATGCTTCAAATTATGCTTTAGGATGTGTGTTAGCACAACCAATAGAAGGAAGCAAGTTAGATTTTCCAGTGGCCTATGCTAGTAGGCAATTGAATCTAGCAGAGAAAAATTACACAACCACTGAAAGAGAGGGATTGGGCATGGTATTTGCTGTAAAAAAATACAAACATTACCTTTTGGCCAACAAGTTTAAGTTCTTTGTAGACCATCAAGCTTTGTTATATTTGGTAAATAAACCTTGTCACACTGGGAGAATAGTCAGATGGTTTCTTTTGCTAATGGAATTTGAGTTTGAAGTGGTGGTCAGAAAAGGGAAAACACACTTGAGAGCAGATCATTTATCTCGAATCCAGTCTAAAGAACCCAGTTCACCTTTAGATGACAATCTGCCAGACACTTATCTGTTTAAGGTAGAGAGCGTTCCTGAGTGGGCCATGACTTTAGTACCACTATTAACCATGGGACCTTGTAGAACAGTTGGGAACAATGCTTAGTATTACAAATCAGGAACTTTATGTTACTAGCTGGGCATTTGTACCATCTCAACCGCACAGGCATATTAGAATATTGCACTCCTGAGGAGGAGCAACAAGAATATCTGAGGAGAGCTCATCATTGGAACCCTTGCACTCATGCATCTAGGGTAGTCACCCTAAGTAATCTCAATAGGATGGGGGTACATTGGCCTAATAAGATTCAAGATGTAACAAAATACATTGCTAATTGCAGGAAGTGCCAAATATTGCAAGATTCAGAATTCATAACTCTATATTGGTTCCAGAAAAATCCAGATTGGAGTGAGAATATCATTGAAGAATTGAGAAGGAATAAGAAAGGAAAACAAGTGATAGCTGGTACAAATTCAAAAAATTTACAAGTAATTTATGAAGAATATCAATTGATACGAGAACAGTTGTATAAGAGAGGAATGGATGGATACCTAAGAATTTGTGTTCCTTAGAATAAATATCTGGAAATGTTGGAAATGGCACACTCTAGAGTGGCAGGAGGACACTTCTCAAGTGACAGAACTGCTAAACTCATTTTATATTCTGGCTTTTGGTGGCCAACGCTATTTCTTGATGCAAGAAACTATGTAAAAAGGTGTGATGTCTGTCAAAGGGTAAGTCAACCAAATAGAAGAAATGATATGCCATTAGTTCCATTAATTTCAGCTCGAGCCTTTAGTAAACGGGGGTTGGATTTCATTGGACCTATACATCCTCCAGCAAAACAATCCCATGCTGAATACATCATAGTGGCTACAGACTACCTGACAAAGTGGGCAGAGGCCAAAGCCACAAGAAGAAATGATGCTCATACTACTGCCAGGTTCCTATATGAAAACATTATCACCAGATTTGGACTTCCAATTGAACTAGTAAGTGATAGGGGGACCCATTTTGTAAACCAAATCATAGAAAACATCACTGAATATTTCTTGATCAGTCATAGAAAGTCAGCCCCATATCACCCACAAGGCAATGGGTTAGCAGAAAGTACTAATAAAGTACTTTGTACTGTACTATCAAAACTAGTAAACACAAACAGGAATGATTGGGATTTACAACTTAATCATGTCCTATGGGCTTATAGAGTGGCTTATAAAACTGCAATTGGAAACACACCATTCAATCTAGTATATGGACAAAATGCAGTTTTACCTATGGAATTCCTTATTCCAACATTAAAAGTAGGAAGTCACTACAGTTGGACTAGACATGAACTATCAGAGAGAGTAATAGAATTGGAAAAATTGGGAGCATCTAGACTCCAAGCCATTATGAGTGTATATGTGGATAAGAAAAGGCAAAAAGCTTATCATGATGTTCACATAAAAGAAAAAGATCTACAGGTAGGAGATCTAGTTTTGTCTTACACAGTCAGAGAACATCAGAAAAAGTTCCAGAAAAAAGGACATGGACCATATATTATACATCAGATAAGCAACAGTGGAGCCATTCAACTAGCTAACATAGACGGAGAAATCATGCCAAACTTCATAAGTGGATGTAGAGTTAAGAGGTATGATTGCCCATTAACTGTTGATGAATGGAGAAGGTTGCAACAAGCTCAAAACAGGAAAAGAGAAGAGGAAGACATTAGAAAAGAGGCTCAACAGGAAGCTATGGAAAGGATAAGAAAAATCAAAGAGCTTAGGGAAGTCTGTTTGTGTGAAACTCCTCTCAAACCAAAGGAACATGTCCCTGTGATGATAATGGATTTTCAAAATGAAAGCATTCGGGTTTTGATAGATTCTGGAGCACAAGTAAATCTGATTAGTTCAACTCTAGTAAGTAAATTCAACATCAAAAGAACTAAAAGTAGAACTCTAATCAAAACTTTGGAGGGTCAAATAGTACAAAGCATGTCTTCACTGTCTATTGAAGTAAAGTTCAATGAAGAATATATGAAAATAGATTGTGAAGAATGGCCAGATCATTTGATGGTTGAAAAAGTGATTTTAGGTTAACCATGGCTCCAACAAGGTAAAGTGATTTTGGATTTTGAAAAAATGAAGCTTAAATTGAACATAAATGACAAAAGGTTTTTAATATTTTTATTGAGTAATGAAAAATAGGAAATTCAATCAGATGTTCATGATATACACTTGGAAGGATTCACTTTTGCATTTAAAGATACACATACATTACCAATACAAATGTTAAATGATCAAGCTTCATGTAATCAAAATCAGCAAAAGATTGGAAGAATAAGGAAGGGTGGAGAGATAGGAAGAAGATGGAAATCATGGCATTGTCCAAAGAATCAAAGCATCAGAACAAGAAGCACATGGAATCAAAGTCTACAGGAGGTTTGCTCATCAAAACAAAAATCAAGGACAAAATGGATATGGAGACCAAAAACTCCTACAAAATGCTTATCCAAAGGGAATGGTTGTTTGCCTGAAACCAGAACAATTGGAGTCAGGAAGTATTGGGTAAAAAAATCAGAGTTATTCGAGTGGAAAAAAGATCATCCAGATTTGATATGTATTTAGAAAATCATAACATGTTGAAGAAATTATGAAAAAATATATATTTGACCTGATTTTCTTTTCTAAAAAAGAGAATTAGGAGGGGAAGAAAAGAAATAGAAAAAAATTATTATTATTAAAAAAAAAGGAGAGAAAAAATATATCTATAAAGAAAAAAAAAACAAGAAGCAATCATTGTTGAAAAAAAACAGAGAGAAAGAAAAAATTGAGAAAAATTGTTTATTTTCCTTTTTTACAAAAATTATATAGCACAAAGCAAGATCTAGGTAGAAGAGTAGTAGAGATCTATTTAATTTTTATTAATTAGTTTTTGTTTCTATCATTGATAAATGTTTTGTTTTTCTCCAAAAGAGTGGTTAGGAAAAGGAACTGCACTAGGCATCTTGCTACACCTCTAATGATCACTTTTTGAGTGTTTCTGAAGAAACAGAATTTATTTGGGATTTTATTTTCATTCTTATGTCATGACATCTCAAAATAAACATTACTCTTTGATTTCTTGTGATTCATATGGGTGGAGTTTTTCTTTGTGTATTTTATTTTCTTCAGAATGGTGAATACAAAGGAGTTATCAATTCATGACTTCAAGGCATGATCAGTCACTCTATCAAGAGGCCATTGGTTCCTAGACAGTGAAGCTGTGGAAGAACAGGTGGACCTAGAGTCAGATGAAGAGCCAAAAATTCCAGAAGCTGAGAAGGTGGTGAAGGAACTCAAAGAGACCCTAAGCATAATTGGTCAGCACATATTCACAGTGGGAGTAGGAGGATATAAATATACAATGTTGTGTCAGGAGTTTTACAGGTTCCAAAGAGTTGTTGTCAATATGAAAAGATGGAAGGCAGTAGGGTTGCACAAAATATTGGAAGAGCCTATCTTTTTCATTGATTTTGAGAGAGTGGCACAAGTAATGAGCAGTCTGATGGAAATAGGAAGAGGGAATGATGCCTATTTCAGGTGCAAAGTCAAGAACAAAGATAATCAAGAGGTGGGTATCACTATCAAAGCAGAACATATTAGAGTAGCATTACAATTCTACCCAATGGGAACCAAGCTTGATCCCAGTTTTGTAAAGAAGAATAAGGAAACTTATACAGGGTATGCAAAATTCACCGACTTTAAAGGAAGAGAGAATGAAGAATATGCCACAAGGATGTTCTTACAGTATTTTTGCTTTCCAAAGCTACCAAGGTATACCATGCCACATAAGTCTGTGACATTGTTGATGTTCAACAACAAGGATAGAACCAAACCCTTTGGAGTAATGGATGTCACACCATACATCCATGAACAACTGAAAGAAGCAGCAAAACATTGGGAACAGAAGAAATTCATGAATGGAGCCCAGTTCTTAACAAGAATCATTTATCATGTCCTAGGGATGGAAGATCAATTGAAACTAGCTCCAGAGGCACAGTATTTTAGAAGCCTGATGTCAGGAATCAAGAGTCCTCCAAGGAAAATGGTTGAGAGGGAAATAGAAGGACAAACCCGCATGAGGGGAACAGGAATGAAAAGAAAGATGATATCTGAGGAAGTGATTCATGTAAAGAAAAGGAGGTTGGACCCAAGGAAGGTTGAACTAGAGATGGAGGAAGCTACAAAAGAAGAACATGAAGAGGCACAGAAGCAGGTTCAATCCTCTAGTGAACCTCATCCACACCAAACAAGCAAAGAACAATTGTACACTTATTTAACCCAAGGAAATAACAAAAGAGCTATGTATGAGGCACAATATCAGAAGATGCTGGAAGATTATTCATGCAAGGCTACAGATTGGGTTCAAGAGGAGGTGGAGCATTATGAAGCACTCCATGATCAAATGATGAGAGCTGAAACAGAAGAGGTGTTTGTTAGAAAGGAAGTCGAGTTGCTAGCCTACTTCAAGGAATTGCAAGGACCTCCAGAGACCAGAACCACTGTTGTGGTGAAAAAGAAGGTCCCAAAGAAACTAGTGCAAAAGAAGAAGATGACCAAGAAGGGAAAGGGAAAATCAGTAGTTGAAACTGTAACCACAAAAGAAATGGAGGAAGTGATAGTGGAAGAAACACATAAGCAATCCATTGTGGAAGAAGCATCAAGACTCAAAGAACCAGAAAGAGGAGGACCTTCACATTTTTCCTCTGATTCTGACAGTGATATTGAGAGCTTTTTATTAAAGAGTCTAAATTTCTCAATACCAAATACTCCTAATGTAATTACACAGGCCTCTCAGAATTAAAAAACACCTGAAGAATTGAAGATGAAGTCTCAGGAGAAGCAGATTCAGGAACAGGTAGGAAAACATCTTAGTTCTGAAGATGAAAGAAGGTTGATGAAGGGAAAAGCAGTTATGATAGAAAAGGAAAGAGAAATAAGAGAAGAAGTCAGTTGTGGACTGGTGCATACTGGGATGAAATCCATATGGACAAAACCCTCACAAACTTACTTCAAATTAGATGAGAGGATAGCAGAAATAGACAAAAAGGCACAGCTAAGCAGTCCAGTTATAAATAAAAAAGGTGCAGATCAAGATCAAATTCAGGAAGAAGAGGAAATAGTAGTGAAAGGCAATATTCAAGAAGTCACTGGAGGAGAAGTGGAAAAGGAGATTATCTAGAGTATAAAAGATGTACTGCATGATTTGAAGAACAATGAAGAATTTACAACCAATGAGGATCAAGAACAAGAGGGAGCAATGGATCTCATGGACATTGATGAGCAGGAAGAAGAACACAAAGAAGAAAAAGGTAATGATCAGGTCAAAATTTTTGAGGAGACTGAATCAGTTCTAGCCCAGGAAAAGGAAGGACAGGAAGAACAAACAGGTAAATATCAGGGAAACTCTGTTGGGGAAATTGAATATACTCTGTTTCAGGAAACTTTAAGCCAGGAAAAGGAGATACAAATAAAGGAAGGACACCTCTCTGAAGAGAAGCAACAAGTGATGGAGAAGGAAAAGGTACAGGAAATAAAGCTGACTTCAGATGTCTTGGAACAGAAGAATCTGGGTGCTCAGATTTTGGAACAAGAAGAAGACGTGGCAAATTCAGAAACACTAGAGACTCATCCAAGCAATGAAGAACATCAAGCCAAGGAGTTAGAATATGAAGAAGAAGAGGAAGAGGAGGATGAATGTAAAGAAGACAAACAATTAGAAGCTAAACAAATGAAAATGGAAGGGGGATTGGAAAGAATACCAAAGAATATAAGATCAGCATGTCAAATTATTATGAATAACATTGAACAGTTCAGACCTTCAAGCTGGAACATGATCATTTCAGGGATGGTAGCAGAGTCCGAATTTGACAATTTGCAGTATGATTATTAAAGAGCACAAAAGGGAGAAGGAGCAAATGTCAGAACAACTGAGGAAGGTGCAAGAGAAAAATGAGGAATTTACAAACAAAATAATTGCTTTGGAAGAGTTAGAAGTGCAGAAGCAAAATAAGATTCAATATCTAGAAGAAAAGAGTGTAAAACTAACAGAGCAGAATACTAAATTGGAAAAGGAATTGAGAAAGATTGAAGGAAGATATAGAACCTTGCAGACCTCTTATCAGATTTTGACTAAAGCAAATGAAGAAATCAACAAGCTACTATTGGAGGAAGGTCAGTTAAAGGAGGAAAGTCAGACAATTCAGATGACAAAGGCAGAAAAGGAAGAATTACACACAGTGATTAAGAGATTACAAATAGAATTGATTACGGGTTTTTTGAAAGAGAATCTGAGATTTTTGGAAATTTTTTAGTTGTTACTAAGTCCAGACTCACAGCATATGAAGCCGCCTATACAGAGTACTTGAAAAAGGACGTCATTGATAAACGAGAAGCTGCAGTACAGTGGAGAAAGGCATTGTTTGAAATGTTCAATAATCTAAACATTACAAAAAGGAAAAGTCATGACTTGCTGTCACAAGTCTATCAAAGAAAGAAGAAGTGAAGGAAAGCTATCAGTACAGAAGAGCACGAAAGTCTTTTGTCAGGAGCCAAAAGGTTTAGGAGGGGAAGGATGTTAGAAGATGTATTTTTGAAAGCCTTTTTTGAAGAAAAATAATTGTAAAATGACAAAAACTTGTAAAAATATTTATGCAATTGTTGTAAAAATAAGGAACAGTCTTCGTTATGTAGGATAGAATCTTATGTAATTTTTCTAGAATTTTTGGAAACTCCTAGATAGCATATTTTTAGAATAATAGAGGAAAGGACCAAAATTCAAGTGTGAAAAGGGACACTTGAAAATGTATATAAGACAATTTCCTCTATTATGAGGGGGTTGGTTAATCATTTGTTTACATGCTATCCAAGTGAATAGAGAAGGATTTTTCTGCTGAAAATCGTGTTTTCTCCTCTTTGTGTGGTTTCTTTGATTTGTGAGTGTAATTCTTGTGTATCTATGGAGATTTGTGAGCTTCTATCGTGTAATTTTGTTGAATGTGTATGAAGAGAGCTGAATACTGATGTGTTGAGTGATAAGTTGATGAAGAATGATGCTGGAGATGAAAATCGTCTGTTTTCACAAAAATCGTGATTGTCTCGTCTGTATGGTACAAGTAATATTTTTGATTTTTGACTTCATAATTGTGTTCTGCTGATGAAATAGCATGTATTAGACACCAAGATTGTGGAAAATGGTCGAGATTTGCTCAAGATAATCCAAACCCTAGAAATTCCTCTTCATTTTCACCATTCTCAGAAATCCAGCCATTATTCTCTTATTTCTTGGATTCTATCATCTAGAAGGGGTTGTGGTCTCATGAATACTTCCAGGATTGACAAAATAAAGATGTATTGTTGATTCTTTATGCTAAATGATTGGAGAGGTCAACTCCAAAGATCAATAACAAACACCTAGCAATCTGACCATCTTGTTGAACCAATCAGAATGTTTATTGACTTTTTTCATGTGGCCCATAGGGGCTTCCTAAATAGGGATGATCTATAAGGGTACTAGTGCCTCTAGCCTTTCCTTTGGTCTTTCAAAGATTGGGTGGGTGTCAATATCGATCATTTGATGACTAGTGCCTACCTATGAACTAGTGCCTCATACTCCAGTCATGGTTACGGAGGTAGTGGATATTCTATGGAATTACTAAAAGAAGAAGAAGAAGAATCACATTACTATTGTATCAAAAATTTGATGAGCCCTTTTTCTCTTTCCAATACCAACATGACATCCTTGAACATTATTGCGTTAGTGAGTATTAAGTGTGAGGTTAATATGGGTGAAAGTTAATACGGTTAGTGGATAACCTAGATACACTTGGGATATGCAATGAGCTCTAAATGCATCTAATATTATACTAAAGGTTTTACACCGTGAGGTGAGGGTGTTTGTTACATGACTTGAATTTCCATACTTCCCTTATGGGATCACAAGTTTTTCATGTGAACACATTTAAGGGTTTCAAGGATGACTCCATCTGGACGTGAGACTTTCTAGGTACCCATTTCCAAGTAATGCTAGGTTTCACTTTACACGAGCGTTCATGTTCAATAGATTGCATTGTAAGTTTCTGAGCAGCTAGAATTGGTGAGAATTGGTTAATTCCTAAGAGCTCATGTGTGGCTAGTTGAGCTTTTAAGCAAGCCTAAGGCACCCATATTTGTCTCTGATTGTGGTCACCACTCATCAATGCCTTTGATACCCAAATGGTGAGTAGACACTAAGAATGACATCTTTGATGTAGTACCATTAGTCGTGTTGATTTTGTCAATTGCTTCATAGGCATTGATTGTCCCACCAAGGGAATAGATGGGTGCTCACCCTTGCATATCACTACAACATATCGAGGGTATACCGAGGCTGCTACCAAGGCAAATGAATGGGCGTGATTTCTTTGCGACGTCGATGTTAGAGTCGGTATAGGCATCAGAAAGAAAGCGCCGGTATGGACGTCGGTATAAGTGTCGGTATTTCCGACGCACATACCGACGTCCATACCGACGTCCCCACTGGGTGTACCGGTGCATATACCGACGACCATACTAGAGCTACCGACACGTATACCGACGACCATACCTGCACAAATTTTTTTGGGCAGAGTGTGTTGTCTTTTGCTACAGCATGATGTTGTTTAGCAAAAGACAATACACTCTGCCCAACTGATTACATGTGTTATGTACTCTAATGGCAACCAAAACATAAACTTATATGAGCAAAAATGAACAATGATTCATGTACAAAAAGTCATATATTCCATAAATGAAAAATGTACAAAAGTGTGGCAAAGCACTTCCATATATGAATCGAATACAAAATTATGGTACATCATTGCCACATAGGAGTGTAATACGAAATTGTGGCAATGTGACAAAACACTTCCATATAGGAATCGAATACAAAATTATGGTTCATCATTGACGTATGCGAGTGTGATACAAAATTGTGGCATTGATCAAAATATTTACACCTACAATCCTGCAACAAAACATATGTATAAAATAAGACCAATTAACATGACATTTATAAATAACAACTAGAAACACGAAACCAAGATATAACTTTACCTAATCAAGAATATTCTCCCATGAGACGATTGCACCGCGTCCCTCTAAGTCTTGTAACAGTGCAGTCAGTCCATGTCCATATCCATATGATTCTTCAGTTCGCGTTGGAGGACGACCCACTGACAACTCCTATAGTAAATATGAAAAATGTTAGATGAATATACATAATATACTTAACACAAACAACTTCAATAATTAACATCATACTTACAAATTGGTAGCGCATACTGTCATATCCGCCACTACCTAAATGCGACGTTCCAACCGTATCTAAACGTGTGGCCGCCGCATCTCTCTGTTGACGATACTGATCAGGAGTATGTTGATGCTCATCTTGAATCGATGTATGTTGAATCCAATCGGAACTCACAATAGGATTGCCAGGTGTTGGCCGGTACTCTTCATATATACATTGTGTGATATGATTTTTAGAGTCTCTATCCTGTTCGGTCCATTTTAACATTACTGAATGACCCAATTCGATAGAGCAGAGTTGTCATATATGTTGACGCATTGACTTCCCCGCCGCATCCATAACTAGAGCTCCATTACGGATATGATATATCCTCGATTCGTCATGATCATGTGCACCCCAAGGTGTACATGGAGATCCCATGTGATGCAATATGAAGATCTCATCTCATCAAATGTATATATATACATTCTTAAGCTTGTATACATATGCATTCATGTATACATATGCATATGCATTCATGTATGCATATGCATTCATGTATGCATATGCATTCATGTATGCATATGCATTCATGTATGCATATGCATTCATGTATGCATATGCTTGCTTGTATGCATATGCTTGCTTGTATGCATATGCATGCTTAAGCTTGTATACATATGCATATGCTTGCTTTTATATGTATACATGTATACGTATACATATATATATGCTTGCTTGTATGCATATGCATTCATGTATACATATGCATATGCATATGCATACATGTATACATATACATATGCATATGCTTGCTTGTATACATACATGTACATATACATCTATGTATATGCATACATGTATGCATATGCATATGCATTCATGTATACATATACATATACATATGCTTGCTTGTATATGTATACATGTATACATATACATATACATATGCTTGCTTGTATGCATATGCATGCTTAAGCTTGTATACATATGCTTGCTTGTATATGTATACATGTATACATATACATATACATATGCTTGCTTGTATGCATATGCATGCTTAAGCTTGTATACATATGCATACATGTATACATACACATATGCATATGCATATGCATCCATGTATGCATATGCTTGCTTGAATTCATATGCATCCTTAAGCTTGTATACATATGCATTCATGTATACATATGCATATGCATATGCATACATGTATACATATACATATGCATATGGTTGCTTGTATACATATGCATGCATGTATGTATGCATATGCATGCATGTATGCATATGCATGCATGTATGTATGCATATGCATGCATGTATGTATGCATATGCATGCATGTATGTATGCATATGCATGCATGTATGTATGCATATGCATGCATGTATGCATATGCATGCACGCATTTATGCATATAAGAAAACAAAAATATAAAGAAAAAAAACAAAAAATAAAAAAAGATATTAGAAAACAAAAATATAAAAATTCATGTATGCATGCATGTATATATGCATATGCATGCATGTATGTATGCATATGCATGCATGCATGTATGCATATGCATGCATGCATGTATGCATGCACGTATCTATGCATATGCATGCATGTATGTATGCATATGCATGCATGCATGTATGCATATGCATGCATGCATGTATGCATATGCATATCCCTCATGCATATGCATGCATGCATGTATGCATATGCATGCATGCATGTATGCATATGCATGCATGCATGCATGTATGCATATGCATGCATGTATGCATATGCATATCCCTTATGCATGCATTCATCCATATGCATTCATGTATGCATATGCATTCATGTATGCATATGCATTCATTTATGTATGCATATGCATGCATGTATGCATATGCATGCATGTATGTATGCATTTGCATGCATGCATGCATGCATGTATGCATATGCATGCATGTATGCATATGCATGCATGCATGCATGCATGTATGCATATGCATGCATGTATGCATATGCATATCCCTCTCTCTCTCTCTCGCTCTCTCAAACATATGCATGCATGTATGTATGTATGCATATACATGCATGCGTGTATGCATATGCATGCATGTATGTATGCATATGCATGCATGTATGCATATGCATGCATGTATGCATATGCATATCCCTCATGCATGCATGCATGCATATGCATGCATGTATGCATATGCATATCCCTCATGCATGCATGCATGCATATGCATGCATGTATGCATATGCATTCATGTATGCATATGCATTCATGCATGTATGCATATGCATGCATGCATGTATGCATATGCATATGCATGCATGTATGTATGCATATGCATATCCCTCTCTCTCTCTCTCCAACGTATGCATGCATGTATGTATGTACGCATATGCATGCATGCATGTATGTATGTATGTATGTATGCATATGCATGCATGTATGTATGCATATGCATGCATGTATGTATGCATATGCATGCATGTATGTATGCATATGCATGCATGTATGTATGCATATGCATGCATGCATGTATCTATGCATATGCATGCATGTATGTATGCATATGCATGCATGTATGTATGCATATGCATGCATGCATATATGCATATGCATATGCATGCATGCATGTATGCATATTAGACAACAAAAATATAAAGAAAGAAAACAAAAAATTAAAAAAGATATTAGAAAACAAAAATATAAAAATTCATGTATGCATATGCATATGCATGCATGTATGCATATGCATATGCATGCATGTATGCATATGCATATCCCTCATGCATGCATGTATGCATATGCATTCATGTATATATGCATATGCATGCATGCATGTATTCATATGCATTCATCTATGTATGCATATGCATGCATGCATGTATGCATATGCATGCATGCATGTATGCATATGCATGCATGCATGTATGCATATGCATATCCCTCATGCATGCATGCATGCATATGCATTCATGTATGCATATGCATTCATGTATGCATATGCATTCATGTATGCATATGCATTCATGTATGCATATGCATTCATGTATGCATATGCATTCATGTATGCATATGCATTCATGTATGCATATGCATATCCCTCATGCATGCATGCATGCATATGCATTCATGTATGCATATGCATTCATGTATGCATATGCATTCATGTATGCATATGCATGAAATGAGGGGAATGCAATGGAGATGGTAATATGAACAATAAGGTGGAATTTTTCGAAGATGGAGATGGAGATAGGGGTTGGTAGGGATGATGATGAAGACGGTAGAAAGTGAATGAAAATAAGATTAACTTCTGATTCCAGCCTCAAATTTCTACATTTTACCATCACACTCTAATCCTCAAAGCTCACTCCTTGGCAATGACACCAAATCTAGTATCACTCTAGAAAATGGTGAGAACCAACATGAGGATATCAACCTTGTAATTGTCAATCTATGAAGATGTGAGGGTGGTATGACGACCATGAGCAAGTGGAATGCACAAGTGCATGAGTGAGAAGAACACTAGCATGATCAAACATACATAGATGCATGCATACAAGGCAAGACAAAGAGAGGAAACAATGGAATCTTCTATTAAACTACTTTAAACATACAAAATGTGCTTACACAATCTCAATTCTCCCAAATGCTAACCCTGAGAATGAGCTCTCTAGATCTTTTTATATTTTCTCGGCTACCTTATGACTAGTTTAGACCTAGTGTCTGGCATAGTTGAAAATTAGGTTGCTAAGCTAATTTGGAGGCTCAATCAAGATAAAAAATTATTCAAATTTGATACATAGGAGATTGAGGACTCCTCAGCTTGAAGAAAATGGAGTTTAATCTACCAAAAATGAAATGTAGAATGAAGTATAGTAATAAAAATCATTGTTTCAAAGGAGACTACATTTGGAAAATTAATAGGACTAATTTTTGGATCTTATTTGTCTTCTTACTCCTCCTTTCTCTTCTCTCTATGACTCCTATCTTTGACTACCTTGCTTCACACTCCTTGACTTGTTAATCTGCCTTGACTGCTAACATTTGCCAATACATGGAATCAATTCTTGTATCTTTACATGTAGAGAAGGAAAAAAATGATTTGTATTTTAACCCATTTGCACATAATATTGCAGGAGGAAACGTTCAGAAGAACATTTGCAATAAGAAGGAAACAATACCAAGTTGTGAAGAATTTTCCAATTTACAGAATTCTAGTAATGTTTTTGTCTTCCTAGATCCATAGAGCCTATCAATTGGAGTATTCTCATAGTTCAATCTTGTTTAAGTCATTCTACACAAAAGAATAACTAGTTAAAGTATTTTAGGGGTTTTCAGTTATCTCACACGTATATTTTGATTGGTAGGATTGTAGTAATGGTGCTACTTTCTCATAGTTATTTTTTATTGATGAGATTAGTAATGGTGCTATGTTTTGAGATCCTTAGAATGAGCAATAAAAGCAAACAAAGAAAAAACTCTGAGAAATGTCTCAATCTAAATGAT